>CM032431.1:7280814-7828996 GCA_019049465.1 Dryas iulia moderata
GATAAAGCGTGAGGTCCTTTTTTCCGTGTATTAGGGCTTTATTATAATATTAATAAAATTTGTGATTCTTCTCCCGCAGCGACTTTCAAATTCTTAAAGTCTCTCGGTATTGGTAAACTTTCTGTTTCTCCCATCAATCCTGACCTTAATTTAAATGACCTCAATCAGTATTTTTCTTCATCTCACCCACTAGACTCTTGTATTAAAACCAACACTCTTTCTGAAATTCATAGTTTGCCGAAACTTCATTTCCCAGCTTTCACCTTTTCTTCTATCAATAATATTGATATTAAGAAAACTATTCTCGCCATCTCATCTAAAGCAGTTGGATCGGATGATATTAGTCGCATTATGATCACCTTAGTTCTAGATATCCTTGTCCCTGTCATCACTCACATTATTAACTTCTCTCTATCCTCAAATCAGTTCCCAGAGATGTGGCGTAAGGCTTTTATTCTCCCACTTCCTAAAATATCGAATCCTGCGCTGCCATCTCATTTCCGCCCCATATCAATTCTCCCTT
Source organism: Dryas iulia moderata (assembly GCA_019049465.1). NCBI lineage: Eukaryota > Metazoa > Arthropoda > Insecta > Lepidoptera > Nymphalidae > Dryas > Dryas iulia. Next base: position 7,281,338 of record CM032431.1, read on the forward strand.
TCCTCTCCAAAGTTTTAGAATCCACTGTTTATCAACAAATCTCCAATCATTTTACAACATGCAACTTATTGAATCCACTGCAGTCCGGATTTAGAATTGGACACAGTACTACCACTGCTTTGTTGAGAGTAACTGAAGACATTAGATCAGCAATGGAGGGTCAGCTTCTAACAGTCCTTATTCTAATTGACTTTAGTAATGCTTTTAATGCTGTAGATCATGATCTGCTTGTTGCTCTTCTATCCCAAGCTAATGTCTCCAGTTCGGCTTTGGAATGGTTTTCTTCCTATCTTCGGGGACGACAGCAGTCGGTTCGTGTAGATCAGACTAACTCTGACTGGCATGATGTGACGGCTGGCGTTCCTCAAGGCGGAATTCTTTCTCCTTTACTTTTCTCTTTATTTATCAACTCCATTACCTCTGTCCTAACTTCTCGATACCATCTTTACGCTGATGACTTGCAGCTTTATCTGCACACTAGCGTGGATAGTATTAGTCAGGCAATAGAATCTTTAAACGGTGAACTTCGACATATATCAATTTGGTCCGCTAAATACGGCATTGAAGTTAACCCCTTAAAATGTCAGGCTATTATTGTTGGTAGCTCGCGACAACTAGCCAAACTTGAACATAAAAAGTTGCCTAACATAATGTACAAACGCACTGTCATAAGTTTCACCAGTACTGTGAAGGATCTGGGTATCATCATTGATAACAAGTTGACTTGGAGAGACCAGGTTAGTGACATCTCGCGCAAAATTTTTGCATCCTTGCACTCAATGATGAAACTTAAATATTTTCTACCTGTGCGCACTAAAATCCAGCTAGCGAATACCCTGCTGCTACCTATTATCGATTACGGTGATACTTGCTGTTTGGATATGAATAAAGACCTCTTAAACAAACTCGAACGGGTTTTCAACACTTGTATTCGGTTTATTTATAATCTGCGCAAGTATGACCGTATTTCATCGTGGAGGCGACAGCTTGGTTGGCTTTCGCTAACTGATCGCAGGAAGTCTAGAGTCCTTTCTCTTCTATTTTCCATCCTTTTTGATCGCAATTCTCCCTCCTATTTGTCCTCTGACTTCTTCTATCTTTCCTCTTTCCATACTAAGTCCCTACGGTCCCAAGCTAACCTCTTAATTTCTATACCGAGTCATACGTCAGGGTTCAAGTCTAACTCGTTTGCAGTCACTGCTGCAAGACTCTGGAACGACTTACCAGTGTCCATTAAAAGTGCTCCCTCTCGGGAGATTTTTAAGCGTCGAGTAAAAGAGTACTTTTTGAATAACTCATAATATTTATCTTAATAGGTATATAATTATTTGTATTTGTGTTTAGGTTTATGTAATTTATTTAATAATTAGTATGTATTTAATATCATTCATATAATATATTAGTGTATTATAGTATATTTGTATATAGTATATATATATATATATATATATATATATATATATATATATATATATATATATATATATATATATATATATATATATATATATATATATATATATATGTACACTTTGTTTATGTTTATATATACTTGTATTTATCGTTTATTTAAAGTTATAATATAAGCTTTTGCACACCTACACAATGATTTCCCACATGACAAGGTTGGCTGGTAGAAAATGCTATTTAGCGTTAAGCTCGCCTTTTGTACATATTTATTTTTTAAATTGTGTGCAATAAAGGATATAAATAAATAAATAAATTAACTTTAAAATACAGAAGTAAAAGCATACTAATAGTAAAAAAGTTTAATTAGGTACTTGCCATTCAGATGTTATCTATATCTATCTTATATATAATAAAAAACTTTATATATCTTATATCGAGTAAAAACAAATTATCAATTTTTCATCTTTTTTTGTAAGTAAAGAATACTTTTTTTCTTCCAAATTACTTTAACATATTTTATTATATTAAAATTAAGATTTATTGATAATAAAAAAAAATGTTACTCTGTTGGGAATATACAGATAGTGTAAGGAATGTGTTCACACGATTAACAGTCGCCAGTTTAGTTTAAGTAGACGTCAAATATTTAAAATGTAGATTATAAAGGTTTTGATACCTCTTACCTAAGTGGGCAATTTACTTAATAATCGCCAACTAGCGCAATAACCAAGCTCGGTCAGTAATTATATAATTCATAATAAAATTCTCTATATAATACATTACAAAATTCACTGTTTCCTCGAAACAAATTATGAAGAGAATTAATTACAAGTAAATAAAAAAATTCTAGGCTTAATTCTATAAATCTTCAATTTAAATAGCTTGTGAAATTACATACATATTATGTTCTTAATATGGTCTGCTTAAAATGTTTATTCGAAAGTTGACGGCCTCTAAATCCGAAATTGTACGTGATATAAATATTGAAATACTTTAAGAGATCCTTGGCGTCCTAAGAAACACAAAATTGTAGAAAATTTATAAATAAATGCACTATTTGTTTATTTATGTACCTTTTAAAATCTATGTTCATTTAAATTACAATCAAACGCTTTTTGTCATTGCTATTTAACGAGTTCTTACATATTTAAATAATATTAACAATATTTGTTTTAATAAGATCTTTTGTTTTCGCGATTATTTATTACATCATATTTTGAACTAAACACATTTTGAGATAGACTGTAGAGTTTACCTGTGTAGTGTTCGACACTACTACTTTCGAACACTTTAGTACTACTTGTACTAAAGTGTTCGAAAAGTCGGGTTGTGTTAAAAATGTATTTTCGTATACCAAAAATATACACGATTAATCCGGTTAAAATATTTTTATTTCAAATATATATTTTTTATTAAAGTCGATGAAAATTTTGCTTAGAAAGAAATACTCAATAATAACTAAAATACGGGTATCTTAATGTAATTCAGCACTGGCTTTATATAACTACGGAAGCACTTCGCAAGTTCACATTCGATATCCATTTCGCACACCATATTAGGAAATGTCACGTAGAACCACTTTTGAGTCAGGCTTCATACATAGGTGTCTTGTCGTTAAATTACATGTAATGTTAGATAGCCAGTTAGTCAAGAGCTTTAATAAATCCATTTACCTTAGCTAGGTAATTAATAATAACTACACCCGCTCATGGCTTTGCCCACATGTGCTACATAACTATAACAGCTCCGTAGTTCCGACGGCCTGCGTTCTCGCTTAAGTTAGGTTATTTATAATTTTCATATAAATTTTCATCGTCTATTTAGGCCTTTACGGGTTATTTTTTGGGAAACATAAATATTGGGAAGTATAGCCTATGTTAACAATTTTTATTTATAATATTAATATGGTGTTAGTTTTTTTATATAAATATGAATAATTATTATTAAAACATCAATTCTATCAAGATATACCTTAATGCATGTTAGTGGTTCTTAACGTATTAATATTAGTTTTAATGGCATAAGTAACATTAAATACCTATTAAGAATCAATGATTTGACATACAGTCAGACTTTACTGAACATTTTCCACTATTTTTATTACTATCTTTAAATTCTTCATTATTAATCTTAAAATATAGTTACATCTTTAGATTTTAAATACTTTAAACAACTTAATCATCCGAGGCATTTGAATATTTTATTGTTATAGTTAAAAATAAGAAGGAAGTAAAGACGAGCTTCTCCGTAGTATTCTATAGATTCACAGTTACAGAAAGAATAGCTCGAAGCAGCGCCTGGTCCTTACAACAAGTGTAAGCGTAAGAAGGCTCTTTAAAATGCATTATCGCTCGCCTCTACTATCCGAACTCCTTTCTCTACCGAGTATTATTATAATGTCATAAATGAGAAATACACATAAAAATAATATGGTAATAATTATGATTGCGAATAATATGATTGTATTAAAGATTACGATCCTGTATTTAAGCTCTTAGGTGCTTTTTTAACTCCCTAAAGCTCATTTTCGTTTTTAAGAATACAACTATATACAGGTAACTTTTATTCACGCACGTTGTTTATAATTTAAAAATGATACCTGTATAAATGAGAGTGCAAATAACGTTAAATCATGTATAATATTAATTTTCAAATATAATCCATAATAATAAATATTTATTTCTCTCTGACTGCCCGTTAGAAATAAACCGTGAAGTCAATAAAAAATATCTAATATTATTTATTAATTGCATAAAACCTAAAAATAAACACTTAAGTAAACATACAGTACATTTTGTAATAATTAGTAAAAGTTTATTCTCAGCTGAACATGTGTGTCATATACACACATAATATAATATATCCACATGATTCTAGTTTATGTAAACTTAGCGTGCATTACTAACAGCTTACATTATTTTCATTATTTTTATTTAGTAGGTATATTTATAAATGCTTCAGTATACAAAAATATATAAAAATTAATAACAAATAGAAACCTAAAACATTATTTATCGTCTTGTAAGAAATATCTAATTGTATTACACCACGCAATATATCATAGGTATTTATGGTGGACAAACATTCCATAATGTATACAAGTTATAATTAGTACGTTTGCTTTACATAAAATATTTTTTAAATACTTATAAGCGCTATAGTTATTTCACTTTGATAAAAGATCACAAATTATCTTTTTATCTATCTTAATTATCTTTTATTATTCTTCATTTCTATCTGCTTATATTGTAAATGTTATTTAATACTGCCGTAACAGCCGTTAATTTCTATTGTTCTTGTGTTAAATATAGTACAATGTATCATAAAGATTTATTGCATATTTTATTCAGCATTACAACAGCTAACGCTAGCAAAAATAACTAATATAAAATAAGAAAAACAATGTGACTGAAATTCTATAAATTTACAGTTCAAACGTTCTACATATTTAAATGTATTTTTATTACAAAGAGTTTATGTAAAAAAGAAACACCAAAACCACCTGACTTTGAATCGGCAGATTGTAGCTGCATTATTCCTTCTAGAGACCTCATTCAATGTACAACGAACTGCCCCGCAACTAATTTATAACCAAATCGTAAACAGTTACGCAAAGGTAAAAGAGGATAATGTGCGAAAAACAGAATGACCGATATTCATGTTCGTAAATAAAAAACGTCGTAACCAAGAAATGAGATCGACATAAACACTTTTGTTGATACAAACGTTATTTATACTTTATTAAATAACATGACAACAAAATTACACAGAAAAATGAGTTCTGCCCTCTCGCCTTAATGCATAGCTTTCTAAATCCACTACGCGGTCCATTAACAACCACATTATGCTGTTGCACTTATCTTCGCAAATATTCTTTTAAGTGTATATAAAATGAATTTAACATTTTATTCTCAGTAATTATTTTAATAAATCTAAATGACATGTAATATTTCGTGACGCTATTATTTATTTAAAAGAACAAAAGAAATATTAAATAAATTCAATGTATATAAAAAGATGAAATTTAAATTTAAATAAAAAGATGAATAATTATTAATAAATTATTTTTTCTGCCGTTGAAAATGACAGAGATTTATTCATTTCTAAGCTATCTTAATATAATTTATATATCATCTGTAATGACTTCAAAAAGTGGGAAGCAACTTTCGTTTATTAATTTACGTCAGACGTCAGTCTCTTTCACTTAGTAGCCTGTTTATGTCACACTAACATTTGACAAACGTTTCCAAGATTTAAATTTGTATGCACATAATATAGTCAAAATTTTACATCTATAATCTAGGCTATCTCCAGTTCAAATATAATTAGAATATATATAATTCAAGTTTATATTGTATAAAACTATTTAAATTTAATTCGACATGTGTAGAAGGAGCCTAAAAGTATGGTCGACAAACGACTGCGGACAGGCCGCCTGACACACTTTCCTGTGTCGCGATGTTATAATTATTTTATCAATACAAGAACACATGCCCGCGCTCGAATTTCGTGCGTATCGGAATGTTGTTTACATATTTTCTCTTTCTTTATAAAATTTTCATTATTTTAGTTAGTGACATTGACCTACTTGCTAATTAATTATTTTAAATTATTCTTCGTGCATTATGACTCTTGCACAAATAAGTAGGAATATGTTGGAAGAGAGAAACCAGTTTTAAATACCTTATCATTAATTTAATATTTTTATTGATATAGTTTTTGAGTTGAGAGTTGACTCTACCATGAGAAACTAACTTAGAATTGTACAAAAATAAGAATCTTAGATCCCATAGGATTGTGTATTAATTATAATTATGAATATATAATTCAATTTAATTTTCTTACGGCTATTAAAAAACTAACTTTTCATTGTATTTTTAAAAACAAATAAAGTTATCTACAAATATATTCTACAAGTACGTAGAATGAACGTAGGAATCGTCAAGGGTCGTTTGTCATTAGACTCTGGAAAATCATTTCCGACCTTTGTTGGCTTCACTTTCTAATAATGGCACAGTGCTCGAATTTTAGCAACGGCGACGCGCTCTCATTCTTCTCAAGCACAGGCCCTTTACACAAGTAAGGAATAGCGAGAACATCTTAGAACGCTATTATTGCTTATAGTTAGAAGTATGAGTCACTATGATTAAGTTAAGTATAAAACAATGATTCACCATATTAAATATTAATGTTATTCTCTGCTTTCGAGGCAATTGCAAAAATGTTATCTATATATTGATAACCTTTGTGAACCGTTTCTGAAATATGCATGCGAAGGATTATGAAATTTGTCATAGGTAAATTTATAAAGAGTAGAAGAGCAAAAGCACGTATTCATTAAAATAACCACTTTTTTTTTGTCTTCAATATGTTTGACATATACTTTTGTATAAAGTGACACATGTATAACAACGTTGCTATTCAACGTGTGTATTACGCCTCACAACACTCACTCTTTATACGTATGTATGCTTGATTTTAACTGGTTATTTTATTCGGATGATGTGTGACGTCCCAAGTTAATTTGGGTTGTAGGCATGCTCATAGTGCCTACATTACTGAATCCACGGTTGCTGTAAACGCACTTGGTTGTGGATTCGATTGCTTAAATTTAAATTATTTTCGATTTATTATGCCGCTCTGGCTCTGGATCACATAAGGCAAAGTGCGGAGTTGAGAAAGTGTTGCCATCATTCAAAATGCAAACTGTCGATATTGAGGAAAGAATGCAAAACAGTGTCTTGACACTCATCCACTACCTAACCTAGCGAACATAACATAGATGACTAGTTTACATAATTATTTAGTAAAACTATACATATAAATAAACATAATGAGGTTTTCAAAAAAATAATTTTACTTATGGTAATATATAACCGACCGACCTCTTTAATTGTTACGAGCTTAAAGTCAATAGTTGTAATAAATATTACTAGGAAACAAGGGTCAGTCATGGATGAGTCACTGTACTGGAACGTATTAGACGGTCACTTTGCAATTCAATAACAAATGAATTTGTAATGCAGAAAAAAAATATTATGTTACAAAATAATTACTATCTAAATGCAGCTAGTTTACATCACGTACACTTTTTTGAGAAATGCACTAGTTACAAATCCGAGTATTTTAAAAAATCTTAATATGTTTAAAATTAATATTAGTATTATAATAGAATATTTACACCAAGAAGAGGCATCTCATTTATCTAATTCTCAGTAAGTTTACCATTTTCTGTGAATAACGAGACTAAACAATAATATTTTAAGCCTTGTTCTATTTCTATACGAATACAAATTCATTCTATTGTGCCAATCTGCTCATTGAGTTTCAAAATCATTTTTTAAATCTGTGAGACATAGAGTCATAGAGAATGGCGCAGAATGATAGAGACTCGGAGTCAGAATGTGGGTTCGATTGCGACTCAGGGTAGTAAAATTTATTTTCATTTTCATGTAAGTCAAAGCACAGCGATGAGTTCCGCGACTCCACACGCAATATCTCGGTTTTGGGAGAATCGTACTGGTCGAACTATTTTGACATTAGGTGGCCTGTTATGTGGAAAAAAACGTATAGTTGTAGAAGTCAATACTTTCCATCTTTAAATTTAAAATTAAAACAGAGATTTCAATAATTGAAGAACTGAATTTGAAAAGAATGTTTTAATGTTCATAATCTATAGAAATATACAACACAGTTATATAACATTCCGTGAAGATAGCAGACCAATGACTCGATAATTATAGAAACAACGGAATCGATGTCAAAAGGACTCTATCATATCTCTCTTCGCACTATTGAATATTATCGGCTCTTAATGTCGGTTTTTACTATATATATGTAAATCAATACACATATTTTAAGCTGATACTAATAATTATTAACAAAATAGAACGCGACTGGTTTGGTTCCCCCTCGAGAAGTTAAAATATTTAATATTTCCATGTTTTTGTCATTGATGTCGAGGCAGAATGCGGCGTTAACTCTGCTACTTAACACGCAGTGCTTCCAGGATTCGGCGGAAAATGGGGAATGAAGTGTCTTAACATTAGGCTCCCCTCTGCCTACCCTGTCGTATGCAGGATACAGTGTGAAGCTCAGAAAAATAGTATTCAAACTATACGAGTATGTAAAATACTTGAGTAATCAAACAGTGAAATTTAAATGATCAATGAGGTGGAGTAAATCATGTAATTATAGTTTCTTTTATACTTTTATATAACCAAAGAATAATTATAAGGGCCACATAATATAACAACAGAAACAAAAACGTAAAATAACTAGTTTAACTTTAGGTAATCATATCTTTATATATCAACTTAGACTTGTTCTACCTGAACTCTATATTTTTTTGTTATCTAAAATTATTTTCCGCACAATAATAATTATGTTAATATATGCTTGGTGTGTAGTTATCATCATGAAAATCTAGTTTGACAAGCCATTAATTTACTAGAATTATACATATGTAACAAGCCTATACTTGTAAATAGATTATGTTTCTTACCAACATAGAGCGCTACATAACTGCTTAATACTTGGACAAATGTATATCATGTAATATGTACCTACTGTGTACATCTGAAATCACATCAGTATCGTAATATAGTCGTTAGTGTTTATAAAAATAAAAATACGATATTTTTAAGGTATGCTTAATTCGTAGAGTAAAAGATAAATACAAATATTAATTCTATGGAAATGCATTCATATTTAAGTTAAGAATTATTTGATTTTACCCTATTGTATATAAGCTATAAAGTTGATATCAATATAAGTCATACATTTACGTAACATAGTCAAAACAATATAATAATAATTTAAATAACCGAATATGGTTACGAAAACAGGCCTAAAACAATAATAATCCTGCCACTAAGTTTAAGTCTGTCCTCATTCTATCCTTCTCTATCATCTTATGTTTTCTGAGTAAAGGAGGCGTTTTCGGTTCTCAAAATAATAAATAGAAACCTGCTTCTAACGGACATTTTCAATTCTATGCATAAAATTATGTTAAGCGTAATTATTAAAGTTTTGAAATATATATTCAATAAAACACTGCTTGCTTTAACTGTATTTTTTTGTTATCTAATTATTCTAAAAAAATATTAGATTTTATTTTTAAATATAATTTATTACGTTTAATCACGATAACGAAAGGAAAAATGTATTCTTGGCATACAATATAAACAGTGTCTTCCTTCTTATAATAGGATTAACGAAGAGCTAGGTAAATGTTATTAAAGAATCCCCGGTCGTAACCGTATACGAAATCGTATTAATAATAAATATAGAGGACAGAAAATATGTACGTATATATTTTATATGTATAAAAGTTGATTTTATTTTTAATAATACATTAATACTAAAAGTACAGATGTTTCAAGACAAATTACTATTAAATTCACATAAAACACATTTATAGAAAGGTAAAAACTCTGTTCTAATTAAGAAATATAGACCCACAATTAAATGAAGTGTTCCTAGCAGTGGAAGAAATCTTGGAAGTATGAAGAATCGTTAAAATTACACGCGCGATTAATCGTTTTGATAGTTACATGCAACAGTTAGGTATTACGGTAATTAATAAAAGATCGCGTGTTTAGATTTTATGTCCGGGCAGTCGCCAAAGTATAAGTATTATATTTAAATAAATCAACATTTATGATATGCAAAATATATAAACACGCGCATTATAGTCATTTTATTAAACAAATAAAATATAATAAAATATTAGTTAAAAATATTGTTATCACATAAACATGTACTAGTTTAACTTTGTACTTTTTAGGGTCTGTTTAAGAATGTTATGGTATTTTTTTTATTACGCTAGGGCTAAAATGTTTTGTATAAGAAACTTCGTTTATAATCGGCCAGCTAGGCGTGTGTTTCCGCGTTGCACAACAACTTTCAGTAAATACAAAATTTATTGAAACGGAACGGAACAAAAGAACTTCTTACGTTTTACACGTATTTAACTGAACTTTATTAGTTTCGAAGCTTAAGTTGAAGAATTACAACATATTCATATTTTAAATAAATGACATCGTTGAAACCCTAAATAAAACTTAAATAAATAAAGGTAGGCACTACGTACGGGGAGTATAGTGTTTTACATGTTTTAATATTTAAATAATCAATATTTATAAAAAAATAATAACTTTTCTTTCTTTAACATTAATGTTCTAATTTTTTTTACAATTTTAAATAAACCTCTCTTACAGTACCGTAAACGTCGGATTTCCTAAAATTAATTTTGAATGCTAAATTGGACGTGATTGTTGCGGTTAAAATTCAAAGATCTTTGTAATTTTTATAAATTTAAAAAACTATCCACTTAAAATTATATGCAAGTTGCATATAAAAATGTTATTGTAAATTTTAGAATATAATTTTTATTTATTTATATGTGAAACACAAAAATCCTTGACATTCTTATTCATATGGCAGTGTGAGTAAGGCGTGCTGATGACATGAGTGCCATTGTACTCTATTGTGGAAGTTCTACTTTTTTCATTTTCACCCATTTTTACTTGCATGTTAACGTAAATTTTCTTTCAAATCTTTTTAAGATCAATCCTCTCTATACTTTTCACCTAAAGAGAGAGTTTTTTTCATGTTTTTTTTAGCTTCACGCTGTATCCCACACACAGCAGGGTAGGCAGAGGGAACCTAGTGTTAAGACACTCCGTTCCCCGCTTTCCTCCGTTCCGCCAAATTCGGAGGCATTGCGTGTTAAGTGGCGGACTTATCGCTGCGCTTTACCTCGGCACCAGAGCGAAGAAAATGGAAATATTAAATATTTCCACTCCTCTAGTGGGAATCGAACCCACAACCAGTCGTTTACAGTCACACGCTTGTGTCACTGGGCCACGACTGGCCTCTTTTTCATGTAATACACGTATTTATATATAAATCGGTATAAGTACCGATATAAGATTTTCGATTTCGATTTCGATCAGATATAAAAGTAATTAATATCGATTATTTTGTATGGAGAAAAATATTGACTACCAGCTAAATAACGCCTTGTGTCACTTGCACGTAGATATGAAACAACGGTGACCGGCCTACGTGAATTCAATGTTTAGTGGCCAACTTGAATTATCTACAATGCTCCTAGTGTATTATGCATGTCCGGATAAGCACATTGGTCTGTTTGTTTTCATAAATCAAAACGTACTACCTACTAATTAAAATAAATGAAATGAATAACATAAATTTCGAAAACTGTTTTTATAAACACTAGGCAAGTCTGTAGTGACTTATATGTTTTTTTTTTTTTTTTAATGGAATAAAGGAGGCAAACGAGCTGAAGGCCCACCTGGTGTTAAGTGGTAACCTTCGCCCATAGACATCCACAACATTAAAGTTATGGATGCGTTGCCAGCCTTGGGAATGTAGGACAGAAAGAGAGAGGAAGGATGGGAATGGTGGGAATAGGGAGAGCTGGCTTACATGCCATCGAACCGGAACACATCATAAGATATTTGGCGGTTCGTCTTTGACATGATAGTGGTCGCGAGCCAGTCGGAGAACGAATCTCCTACCACCAAACTACTGGGTTACCCGCCTTTTACGGGACGCTACCCAGCGGCGGGGGGGAATTGTATTCTTAACCCGTCCCCCCACGGGATAAAATCATTGGTATACTGACGTCAGGTATAGATACCTAATTGAATTGATACCAAAAAGATTTTAACTGACATATTTTATGCTTTTCTTTTTTATTATTACCTACTCTCAAAGTCAGAAATAGGAGAAGTTTAATGTCTAGTTATATAATTACAAGATTTAAAAGGTCTTTATGTATTGTATTTTTTATTGTTCAAAACAGTTATAATATTTAAAATGGATAGTTTGTTTTTAAAAGTAATATTTTAAAAATTACTTTAAAAAACAAACCATTCTAATATTATAAGAAGTTTACCATATACGCTTAAACATAAACATAAACATGTAAAAGTGGTTCTGAAAACCCAAAAAGGAATTAGCATTTAGGTGACTCGTGCAATGTAGGTGTAAAACTGACCTAGCCTTAAAACAATCGCCCACGTTGTGTATGTACAATTTACAGTTAAGGACAAATGTATAACAATTTGTATACCCAATAACATAATAATAAAAAGTTGTTGTTAAAATATATGCAAATAGAACATGTGTTATTAACCAGAGTGGCGCACTTAGAATTAAGTGAAACTAGACTGAGAAAATGTCTGACTAACGATGCCTGTACCATTAGATGGACAACCAGAGGAACTTATAAAATTTTCCTTTTTATCATTATTTTTTTGTATAATAAAATATAATCTACTACAACAAAGATACTGCATATAACAAATAAGATTTTCTCATAGCTTTACCGTTAAAAGCTCAATAATATTTTATTAAAATACTCATTCCCACACTCATGGCTGATATACATTTTGTAGATGTATTACTTTTACAAAAATGCATGCTCATTTGTCATCTATTGCAAGCAATTATTTGGCTATGTATATAGTTGGTTTGAGTGATATTGACCCCGATTATGAAATAATAGAGCGTAACCAACGTTCTTATGAACACTTATCATAATCACTTTACACCGCAGACCTATTTCATATTATGTATGTAAATACTACATACATCACTTTGAACTGAAAAAAAATGTTTAAAATATTTAAAAAATATATTATTTTCGTTGTATAATGTCTTCTTTAAAGACAGGCTCGGTTTATTTAAATTCTGCCCCACGATCTGAAAAACTTAATTAAAATAGATCGCATTTTCATGTAAATATGAATAATTCAATAATCAAGACGAGCCAGTAGCGAAAAATTCACCCTCAGAATTGCAAGGGAACGCAAATTTTTGCCTAGAATTCAACACAAAGCCGCTAATGAGGCAGATTTTTTACCCGCGACGGAACGGCGACTGTATATGTGGTTGGGGTGAGAGGTTGTTTGTTTGTTTGTTTGTTTGTTTGTTTGTTTGTTTGTTTGTTTGTTTGTTTGTTTGTTTGTTTGTTTGTTTGTGTGTTTGTGCAAATTACTATGTCAATTATTTCCAAAACTATAAGTCCGATTTTGATACGGTTTTCTATGATAGGTTAAGGTTCAATTGGCGTATGTTCTTAGATATGTCTTATTGCCTTAACTCACCAGGGGGCGCTGCAGTAAGCATTTTACGTGAAAACGAATGTTTTCAATTATCTCAAAAAATAATAGTCTGATTTCAATAGATTTTCAGTGATAGATTCAGGTTTAATTGGTGGATGTTCTTGGATATGTTTTATCGTGTCAAACCACCAGGGGGCGCTGCAGTAAGCATTTGTTTGTACTTTTTTTGTATTTATTTGTCTAAAACCGAAACTACTGCTCCGATTGAAAAGAGTTTTCATAAAAAGATTCATCTTTGCTTGATGCATATTTTAAGATTTTTCTTTTGTTGTTACCGGGAAAACCCACCAGGGGGCGCAGCAGTAAATATTTGTTTATGCAAATCAAAAACTACTGGTCCGATTTACATGTAACTTTCAAGGATAGGTTCAGGCTTAATTGGTGCATCTTTTTATATATGTGCTACAGTGACCACTCATCAGGGGGCGCTGCAGTAAGCATTTGTTTGTACTTTTTTGTGTAAAACCAAAATTTTTCTTGTATTTGTTTGTCTAAAACCGAAATTACTAATCCGATTGGATAGAGTTTTCAGAACTAGATTAAGCTTTGCTTTGTGCATATTTTAAGATTTTTGTTTTTTGGTTACGGTGAAAATTCACTAGGGGGCGCTGCAGTAAACATTTGTTTATACAGAGCAAAAACTACTAGTCCGATTTAGATGAAACTTCCAACGATAGGTTTAGGTTTAATTGGTGTATCTTTTCATATATGTGTTACGGTGACCACTCACCAGGGGGCGCTGCAGTAAGTACACTTGTTTGTGCGAAACTAAAACTACGAGTCCGATTTGAATGCAGTTTTCAATGATAGATTCAAGTTTACTTAGTGCATATTTTCATATATGTGTCATGTATGTTTACTTAGTGCATATTTTCATGTATGTGTTAACTCTCTAGGGGGCGCTGCAGTAAGTAGCTGCTTCTATTTTTTATGTAAAACCAAAACGACTAGTACGATTGAAAAGAGTTTTTAGTATTAGATTCCGCTTTACTTAAAGCATGTTTTTAAATTTATATTACGGTGACAAGTCACCAGGGGGCGCTGCAGTAAAATATTGTTTGTGCAAAGATAAAATGACGAATTTGATTTGGATGCAGTTTCAATAATAAGCTCAAGTTTAATTAGTGCATGTTCTTGGATATGTTTTATCGTGTTAACTCACCAGGGGGCGCTGCAGTAAACATTTGTTTGTAATATTTAATGCAAAACTACAACTACTAGTCCGATTGGGCAGAGTTTTTAGTATTAGAGTTACCTTTACTTGGTGTAAGTTTTTAGGTATTTTTTTACGTTATGAACACGCCAGGGGGTGCTGCATTAAACATTTAATTATGCAAAGCTAAAACTACAAGTCCAATTTGGATGCAGTTATCAAAGATAGGATCAGGCTTAATTAGTGCGTGTTCTCGTATATGTGTCATGGTGACACCTCACCAGGGGGCGCTGCAGTAAGCATTTGCTTTTATTTTTTGTGTGAAACCTATTTAGATGCAGTTTTCTGTGATAGGTTCTGGTTTAATTGCTGCGTGTTTTTATATGCCATATCACGAACTACCACGGGGCGCTCCAGTATATATTAGTTTGTTCAAAATCAAAACTACTATTGGGTTTTTGTGATTTTCACTGATTTGGTTAGACTTAAGTTTCGTGGAAATGTTATGGTGACAATCTGCCAGGCGCTGCAATAAGCATTTGATAACCAGAAAGCATTGGGTTTATAATTTCTTTTGGATTTGCATGAAGATTAATATAAAGTATTTCGATATTATGTAATAATATATAATGTATATTTATTCACTTTAAAAAGTTTAAAATAAAAAGCAAAATTAAAAATTTTGAAAAAACCCACGACGGTTTAATTGTAATTGAAAAAGGATAAAATAACTATAAATCCCCCGCCTAAAAGAATATATGTAACGAGATGATGGGGACGACTTCGTCGGGGGCTGCCAGTTGCAATCCCTATTTTAAATATAGTAGCTAACAGTATAGATTTCGTTTTAAAGTTTTTAAAATACCAGTTATCAAAACTGTAAATTCATATTAATATTTTAATTTTTTGGGAACCTGTTTTAACAGCAAGAAAACCTATGAGAAGATTTGTGCAAACTTAAAGTAATGACAGCCCCCGACGGAGTCGTCGCCATCATCTCGTTACATATATTCATTTAGGCGGGGGATTTACAGTTATTTTATCCTTTTTCAATTACAATTAAACCGTCGTGGGTTTTTTCAAAATTTTTATTACCCGCGACGGAACGGCGACTGTATATGTGTTTGGGGTGAGAGGTTGTTTGTTTGTTTGTTTGTTTGTTTGTTTGTTTGTTTGTTTGTTTGTTTGTTTGTTTGTTTGTTTGTTTGTTTGTTTGTTTGTTTGTGTGTTTGTGCAAATTTCTATGTCAATTATTTCCAAAACTATAAGTCCGATTTTGATACGGTTTTCTATAATAGGTTTAGGTTCAATTGGCGTATGTTCTTAGATATGTCTTATTGCCTTAACTCACCAGGGGGCGCTGCAGTAAGCATTTTACGTGAAAACGAATGTTTTCAATTATCTCAAACAATAATAGTCTGATTTCGATACGATTTTCAGTGATAGATTCAGGTTTAATTGGTGGATGTTCTTGGATATGTTTTATTGTGTCAAACCACCAGGGGGCGCTGCAGTAAGCATTTGTTTGTACTTTTTTTGTATTTATTTGTCTAAAACCGAAACTACTGCTCCGATTGAAAAGAGTTTTCATAAAAAGATTCATCTTTGCTTGATGCATATTTTAAGATTTTTCTTTTTTTGTTACGGGGAAAACTCACCAGGGGGCGCAGCAGTAAACATTTGTTTATGCAAATCAAAAACTACTAGTCCAATTTAGATGAAACTTTCAAGGATAGGTTCAGGCTTAATTGGTGCGTCTTGTAATATATGTGTTATGGTGACCACTCATCAGGGGGCGCTGTAGTAAGCATTTGTTTGAGTTTTTTTGTATAAAACCAAAATTTTTCTTGTATTTATTTGTCTAAAACCGAAATTACTGATCCGATTGGATAGAGTTTTCAGAACTGGATTCAGCTTTGCTTAATGCATATTTTTAGATTTTTGTTTTTTTGTTACGGTGAAAATTCACCAGAGGGCGCTGCAGTAAACATTTGTTTATGCAGAGTAAAAACTACTAGATCAATTTAGATGAAACTTTCAACGATAGGTTCAGGCTTAATTGGTGCATCTTTTCATATATGTGTCACGGTGACTACTCACCAGGGGGCGCTGCAGTAAGTACATTTGTTTGTGCAAAACTAAAACTACGAGTCCGATTTGAATGCAGTTTTCAATGATAGATTCAAGTTTACTTAGTGCATATTTTCATATATGTATCATGTATGTTTACTTAGTGCATATTTTCATGTATGTGTCAACTCTCTAGGGGGCGCTGCAGTAAGTAGCTTCCATTTTTTGTGTAAAACCAAAACGACTAGTACGATTGGAAAGAGTTTTCAGTATTAGATTCCGCTTTGCTTAGAGCATGTTTTTAAATTTATATTACGGTGACAAGTCACCAGGGGGCGCTGCAGTAAAATATTGTTTGTGCAAAGCTAAAATGACGAATTCGATTTGGATGCAGTTTCAGTGATAAGCTCAAGTTTAATTAGTGCATGTTCTTGGATATGTTTTATCGTGTTAACTCACCAGGGGGCGCTGCAGTAACATTTGTTTGTAATATTTAAAACAAAACCACAACTACTTGTCCGATTGGGCAGAGTTTTTAGTATTAGATTTACCTTTACTTGGTGTAAGTTTTTAGGTTCTTTTTTACGTTAAGAACTCACCAGGGGGCGCTGCATTAAACATTTAATTATGCAAAGTTAAAACTATAAGTCCAATTTGGATGCAGTTATCAAAGATAGAATCAGGCTTAATTAGCGCGTGTTCTCGTATATGTGTCATTGTGACACCTCACCAGGGGGCGCTGCAGTAAGCATTTGCTTGTATTTTTTGTGTGAAACCTATTTAGATGCAGTTTTCTGTGATAGGTTCAGGTTTAATTGGTGCATGTTTTTATATGCCATATCACCAACTACCACGGGGCGCTACATCAAAACTACTAGTGGGTTTTGTGATTTTCACTGATTTGGTTAAACTTAAGTTTCCTAAAAATGTTGCGGTGACAATCTGCCAGGCGCTGCAATAGGCATTTGATAACCAGAAAGCATTGGGTTTATAATTTTTTTTGGATTTGCATGAAGATTAATATAAAGTATTTCGAAATTATGTAATAACATATAATGTGTATCTATTCACTTTAAAAAGTTTAAAATAAAAAAACAAAATTAAAAATTTTGAAAAAACCCACGACGGTTTAATTGTAATTGAAAAAGGATAAAATAACTAGAAATCCCCCGCCTAAAAGAATATATGTAACGAGATGATGGGGACAACTTCGTCGGGGGCTGCCAGTTGCAACCTCTATTTTAAATATAGTAGCTAACAGTATAGATTTCGTTTTAAAGTCTTTAAAAAGGAGTACCAGTTATCAATTAATTGTAAATTCATATTAATATTTTAATTTTTTCCCATATTAATATTTTAATTGTAAGTAATGGCAGCTCCGACGAAGTCGTCCCCATCATCTCGTTACATATATTCTTTTAGGCGGGGGATTTCTAGTTATTTTATCCTTTTTCAATTACAATTAAACCGTCGTGGGTTTTTTCAAAATTTTTTTCCATAAATGGAAACAGTGCGCTGAATACAAAAGAAATATCATTTTTAATCGCAAAAATGCGGGCTTGATTAAAAAGTATTCATTCTGTACTTTACTAGGTCAGAGTATTGTGAACTATGATACTTTATGCAGAATAATTTCTGTGCCGTATTTTATTTATATTTAGACAGAAACTATTACTTCAATGTTTTTAGGCCACTGTAATATTATGTATGTTTAGTTACAGAATATTGTATGGTATATATCATATTTTCTTGCAATTAAAAATATATTCTATAATTATTTAAAGTACTTTTTACAGGCTGTCTTAACGCAGTGGGCCAGATGATGACTAAACGTGACAGTTGTGGGTTCGGTTCTCTTTCGGAGGAATTATATTTTAAAATAAAATATGTTGTTCAAATCGAGCTTATAGATTGTTACGCTTTCACGGCTACTAATCTACCACCTCGGTTTGAATGGAAAAAGTTGTGTAGTTACGCAGGCGAACAAACAAAAGATTGCAATTAGCTACTATTTTATACCATCGAATAATATAAGAACAAAACAGTTGTATAATGAGTAATACTTAATCATAATTTCATTAGTATCCACATGTGTGAACGCACAAATAACGTGCAACTTTACCGGTAACCTACTTCGAAAGTGTTATGTTTTTAATCAGCTTTCACGTAGATATTCTTTTTTTAAACAAGAAAATTTACGACACTAATGATTTAACATTCACATTTTTAATTATAATTTCAGTATGTTTCTCTTGATATATTTTTGTTATATGACCGTGACACAGAAGACATTCGATATTTATCACAATCAAATAAAAAATATTGGTCGCCAAAATTTTCTCTTATATATGTATGATATTAATATATTAAGAACAATATGGTTTGTTCTTTTTTTAAATGTATAGTTCCGTTTTACAAATGTCAACTCCTTTTCCTAAAAATTTCAGTATTTTAAACTAATACCTATAAGATATATACACTGAGAGAGTCCAGTATTTCTAATTTAACTTCCTTGTAAGTTACTTCGCCCAATTTACAGACGTCCATTCCCTTACCACTGCTTTCAAACGTAATAAATTATTTAAAGAGTGGAATATAAAATAAAATAATATCAATTTACGTTTGATCTAAGTCAGTTGACTTTTAAATTACTATCACAGTTACTTATACAAATAACAAAATTAAAAATTTTGAAAATACCCACGACGGTTTAATTGTAATTGAAAAAGGATAAAATAACTAGAAATCCCCCGCCTAAAAGAATATATGTAACGAGATGATGGGGACGACTTCGTCGGAGCTGCCATTACTTTAAGTTTGCTAACTTCTCCTAGGTTTTCATGCTGTTAAAACAGGTTTAGGAAAAAATTTAAATATTAATATGAATTTACAGTTTTGATAACTGGTATTCCTTTTAAAAACTTTAAGAACGAAATCTATACTGTTAGCTACTATATTTAAAATAGAGGTTGCAACTGGCAGCCCCCGACGAAGTTGTCCCCATCATCTCGTTACATATATTCTTTTAGGCGGGGGATTTCTAGTTATTTTATCCTTTTTCAATTACAATTAAACCGTCGTGGGTTTTTTCAAAATTTTTTATTTTGCTTTTTATTTTAAACTTTTTAAAGTGTATAGATACACATTATATATTATTACATAATTTCGAAATACTTTATATTAATCTTCATGCAAATCCAAAAAAAATTATAAGCCCAATGCTTTCTGGTTATCAAATGCCTATTGCAGCGCCTGGCAGATTGTCACCGCAACATTTTTAGGAAACTTAAGTTTAACCAAATCAGTGAAAATCACAAAACCCACTAGTAGTTTTGATTTGGAACAAATTAATTTATACTGGAGCGCCCCGTGGTAGTTTGTGATATGGCATATAAAAACACGCAACAATTAAACCTGAACCTATCACAGAAAACCGCATCTAAATAGGTTTCACACAAAAATACAAGCAAATGCTTCCTACAGCGCCCCCTGGTGACGTGTCACCACGACACATATACGAGAACACGCGCTAATTGAGCCTGATCCTATCGTTGAAAACTGCATCAAATTCAGACTCGTAGTTTTAACTTTGCACCATCAAATGTTTAATGAAGCGCCCTCTGGTGAGTTCTTAACGTAAAAAAAAACTAAAAACATACACCAAGTAAAGGTAAATCTAATACTAAAAACTCTGCCCAATTGGACTAGTAGTTGTGGTTTTGTTTTAAATATTACAAACAAATGTTTACTGCAGCGCCCCCTGGTGAGTTAACACGATAAAGCATATCCAAGAACATGCACTAATTAAACTTGAGCTTATCACTGAAACTGCATCCAAATCGAATTCGTCATTTTAGCTTTGCACAAACAATATTTTACTGCAGCGCCCCCTGGTGACTTGTCACCGTAATATAAATTTAAAAACATGTACTAAACAAAGCGGAATCTAATACTGAAAACTCTTTCTAGTCGTTTTTGTTATACACAAAAAATGGAAGCAGCTATTTACTGCAGCGCCCCCTAGAGAGTTGACACATACTTGAAAATATGCACTAAGTAAACATACATGACACATATATGAAAATATGCACTAAGTAAACTTGAATCTATCATTGAAAACTGCATTCAAATCGGACTCGTAGTTTTAGTTTTGCACAAACAAATGTACTTACTGCAGCGCCCCCTGGTGAGTGATCACCGTAACACATATATGAAAAGATGCACCAATTAAACCTGAACCTATCGTTGAAAGTTTCATCTAAATCGGACTAGTAGTTTTTACTCTACATAAACAAATGTTTACTGCAGCGCCCCCTGGTGAATTTTCACCGTAACGTAAAAACAAAAATTTTAAAATATGTACGAAGTAAAGCTTAATCTAGTTCTGAAAACTCTAGCCAATCGGATAAGTAATTTCGGTTTTAGACAAATAAATATAAGAAAAATTTTGGTTTTACACAAAAAAACCCAAACAAATGCTTATTACAGCGCCCCCTGATGAGTGGTCACCATAACACATATATGGAAAGACGCACCAATTAAGCCTGAACCCATCCTTGAAAGTTTCATCTAAATTGGACTAGTAGTTTTTGCTCTGCATAAACAAATGTTTAGTGCAGCGCCCCCTGGTGAGTTTTCCCCGTAACAAAAAAAGAAAAATTTTAAAATATGCACCAAGCAAAGATAAATCTTTTTATGAAAACTCTTTTTAATCGGAGCAGTAGTTTCGGTTTTAGACAAATAAATACAAAAAAAGTACAAACAAATGCTTACTGCAGCGCCCCCTGGTGGTTTGACACGATAAAACATATCCAAGAACATCCACCAATTAAACCTGAATCTATCACTGAAAATCTATTGAAATCAGACTATTATTTTTTGAGATAATTGAAAACATTCGTTTTCACGTAAAATGCTTACTGCAGCGCCCCCTGGTGAGTTAAGGCAATAAGACATATATAAGAACATAGGCCAATTGAACCTTAACCTATCATAGAAAACCGTATCAAAATCGGACTTATAGTTTTGGAAATAATTGACATAGTAATTTGCACAAACACACAAACAAACAAACAAACAAACAAACAACCTCTCACCCCAAACACATATA
This sequence comes from Dryas iulia moderata, assembly GCA_019049465.1. Lineage (NCBI taxonomy): Eukaryota > Metazoa > Arthropoda > Insecta > Lepidoptera > Nymphalidae > Dryas > Dryas iulia. Next base: position 7,303,239 of record CM032431.1, read on the forward strand.
CAGTCGCCGTTCCGTCGCGGGTAACAAATAACAAATGGCTAATGTATTTTGTCTTAACATATTTTAAGTAACAATAACTTAGGTATAATTTTTTCCTCTAAAATATTTTTGTCAATAATAAATTAAAATAAGTAGTAGCGTATTAATGAATTTGTTGGCACTAAGTAGCTAAATAGAATAATTTGGAGCATATTGGCACTTTGCGTCAAAAATTATATAAAAATCATTCTGGAAAGATGATGATAATGATATTCTAGTAAATTAAAACAATAGTTGAAATTTTTTAATTATTTCAAACGGTTATTTTTGTCTTTACGTATATGTTTTAAATTTCAATATCAATAAATAATTTTGTTTAGACATCTTACCTATATAAACGTGATAAAATAAAATTTATTCATAAATCTTATTTTCTAAAAAGAAATATAGAGATATTTTTTAAAAAAGGTTATTTTATATAAATTTACAAAAAAATATAACAATTTTAATAACAAAAGCAATGTCTGTCCGCACGTTTCCGTCATATGTGCAATAAATATTTTTATAGATTGTCTTTGGTTTTATAGTTTCATATTAAAGGTGACCTGGTGGTGCAACAATCAGGCTTGACTCAGTAAGCGTATTAGCTTTTACTTTCTTACGTTTACTATACATATTCACATAGCTTCATGCTGCACACGACAGGGCAGGCCGAGGGAATTTAAAATTAAGACACTCTGTTCTCCACTTTCCGAAAAATTCTGGAAGCATTACGTGTTAAATGGTGGTATTGAACGCCCTACTTTTTCTCGACACCAAAGCGAAAAAAATGAAATATTAAATATTTTAATTCCTCGATCGAACACACAGCCGGTTGCGTTTACAGTGACACTTTGTGCTCCTACGCACCTACTGGTACTATATTCAAATACATACCTATTTATATCGTGACCACATGTCCCAATTTGGACGGGACCATTTTTACGTCCTTATTATGTCCCGGAGCCCCAAAACTAGCCGTGGGATGCAATAGTGGTGGGCAAGAGAGTGGTAGTGGTGGGTGAGTGAGACGATCTACACATTAGACATTACTTAAGTTGTCTGTGTGAAAAATATTTGTTGTATATACTGGTCATAGCGAGTTTTTCCCTTAATCTTGACAACTTCAAATCTTCTTATAACAGTTGCAATAGGCATTATGCTTACAGTGCAAGTATTCCGCGTGTAGCGTGTGTATATTACAATATAAAAAAAGTCCATAAAACTTACTTCTTAACGATAAAAAAATAAAGTTTCGTTTTGATTCAAGCAAATGTGGTCACATTTGTATCTTCAAATATGTATAGTAATCCTTGTTTTTAAATGTGGATGAAATGAATATGTGAGAGAACCACTCTATTATAAACATTTAACATGTTTACCTTTTGACCTACTAGACTAAGAAACTTATTGATGCTTAATATTAATTAATTCATAAAAGTTTTACTATCGATTGTCGTGTCGCATTAGGTACTGGCTACCTACTTTCACTGCTATTTCAATGAGTTGTTGCAAAATTATTTTCTAAAAGAACTTAACTAGTGCGTCATTCTTCTTCCAGCCCTTTTTGACAATTATGTAAGTAAATAAATTTACTTTCAATAAAATATTACTTATGTGTACTATGCTGAATTGGAAACGCCTTAAGTTATAATAAGCTAATACATTCACGATGCTGGCGTCATTCATATTCTCATATATACCCATATAGGTGCATATAGTTATTTATATTACATACTGTGCACTGTGCGAAATCAACAACAGAAATTATCTTAAAAAATCATATGTTGGTTATGGCGTTATGTAGCGAGAAAAATAATGTAAAACAAAAGTCGAAAGCAAAAAACAAAAATAACAATGGCATTTACCTTTACGTAGTAGTAGTAGTCATTTAGAACTTTGTGGTTAGAAAATAAAACGATACTAGAAATGTCTTATAAATACAAAATTGTACGCGTTATGGAGTTCGTTAAGTAAAATATTATTTATTAACGTAATAATGTTAGACATTAAGACAGAGTGTCTGACAAAATTGTATTCTTATCGCACATGACGATTATGAAATAATGATGAAATGTGAATTAAGCCATTTCATTTTTTTATTTACAAGCCAAGTGACAATTTAGTTCGGATCTTGATTGCTGCGCAATCCAAGTAACAGGAAATGATAAATGCAGATTTCAATTTAAAAAGATCTTAAAAATTTATTAAGTACAACCTGTTCTTAAAAATAGTAGTATGGTATAAAAAATATTTGAATTCGATTTTTTGTAACTTTCTTTTATAAGTCAAACTAATTTGAAAGTGCTTATGAAGGATATATTATATTTTTTAAAAATTACTTAAAAGAGTTTACGAGAAATGACTAGAAAAGCTATAAGATTTTCTTTAATAGATTTTGAACATATCGATGAATATCTCTTTACAACTTACAGTGCAATAAAATAATCAAATGTATCAGAGTTGCTTAAAAGGAAAGTTATTTAATCATAATGTGACGCAGAGGCAGTTGGCACCTCCACTACCATTGTTCATTCATTTTATCTACACAGTATTTATAGGTACAATGAACAATCTTACATGATACTAGGCCGCCGGCTAATAGTGCTGAGTAGTGAGAATGTTAAGCGGCGCAGAGTTTTAACATGAAAGATTTAATAGGCTATGCTTATAGATAATTTTAAGCCAGTAAAATGTGCATTTTATTGGGTTCAAATGCGACTAGAAAGAAAGGTTTTATTATTATTAGCAAATTCCAGTTTGAATAAAAAGTTGATCAATTGAGAAATAGTCAATCATAGAGAATTTTTTATTAGTTCTGATCACATTTTTATTTTAATACAAATTGCTGCGTTTTTCCAACTTGCCGTTTCAATATTGTCCTCTATGTATTTAGAAAATTATTCGTACATGATTTAAAATGATTTCTATGCGCTTACAAAGATGAGTATGTTAACGAAGCCATGAGTATGTTTGATACTGTTTGAAATTTGAAAAAACCATTATCCTTATTTAATAAACTCATTTAATTCTACTCACTATAGCCGTTAGTTTAATGAATGGGTAATTTAATTGTTTCCAATTAATTCATAAATATTATCTGGTAGTATTAGGCAAATTCATAAGATATTTACTTAACCATGAGGCTAATATAAGAAAAGGAACAATATTAGTATGTGGTAAAAGTCTGTTGGCTTCTGTGAGAACTTAGTGAACGGCTAAATTACTTACGTTATTGTTATGTTTCTACATTGAAAAACGTAGAAAAATAATAGTTAATACAGATTTTTTTAACTAATTTCAAAAGCAGTTGTATGAAGTATATTTAAATGTAAGAAAACTGACCATGACCCCACAACGATCAGTCGAACTTTTGTCGACAATTCGTCCATAATTACCCACGCTGTTGAATGGCCAGGTATACCTATGTATGTACATATTTAAATATCATTGTCTATCGTGCGAATTTACGTACACATTTTTATTCATCTTTTCTCATCTTAAAGTTCATTATACTTATATAAAAATAAATTACACTGGTATATTACAAAACCTGACAATTATACAAAATTTGTACTTTCTCATGATAATTAAAAAGATGAATTAAATATATACACTTAAGTCTAGATGCCTAATACGCCTAGATATTAGTTTTTATAAAACACATTCGTGTAAACATTATATAAACTTTGTATAACTATTTAAAAATATTTTATTCAATCTATTACATATTTTAGTTTATATATAAAATATTTCACGTCTGCATATTTCGTTGACTTATTTCAAAAAAAGTATGACATCACGTTCTAGATTCTAGATACCTATAATATGAGGAAAAAAATGTCTTACAAAATAATACTCTTTAGTAATTTACAAATAGTAGCATAGTTCCAGTTAAATTATACGTAAAAATCATTACTGTGTTGTCTGAAGACTCGCCCACTTCCCTTGACAAAGATAACATGACAGTGTACATATTGTATTTGTAGGTAACTAACATATTATGCACGTGTTTACATTGTATACCTACAGATTCAATAATATATACTCGTATGCTATATTATATAAAAAATACTCTCTCGCTTATATATTTTCCGCATTGTAGTCTAGTCAGAGAGATACAATGTCAAGGCATTCCGTAACTACTTTCATCCGAAGTGTTAAGTGGCGGAACTAAACGCATCGCTTTATCTTAGCGGAGAAATGTCTCAAATTTGAATAAGTCCTATTCACTAACGGGGAAGGTGAAATAAAAAAAATTGTAATTTTTCAAACGAAGACACTTGTATTTTTTCAAGCGATAAGGGATTGTTTTGAAAATATACATATAATAAATATACAGTAAAACTTCCAAAAGTTATGTCTGGGTAGATGATTTTAAATAGCATTTAAATAATCTACGAGCATAACTTTTATTACTTTAAAGTTGGCTCGTAATAACAACCTTACATTTTCATTTCCTAAAACAAATTGAACGCTCTTAATGATTCGATTTCAATCTACAACTGTCATTTCCTCATTTACTATATAAAACCAAATAACAAGCAAACTAAATTATTTAAAGCGAAGAACATTTAAGCCCCTTGCAAAATAAATTCTTTACAAATCAGGCTAAAAGAAATGTAATAAATACCTGTAAAATTTAAATATAGTTACTAATTACTTGATTATAAAACGTATCGTTTCGTTTCGTAATAGACGTTATGTATACATTACCTAAGATATTATTTCATTGGCATTTTAAAATTATTTATTTTTTTATAAAATTTTTCTAAGTTATTTTATTTTTATTCTTTTAATTAACAAATATTTTCATTAAATTTAATCTAACCGGCGATACAGCCCGACCACTTCACGGTATGCACTATTAGAAGGCCTGTCGTGACCTTTACTCGATGAATTAATAGGTTTACAAGGTACAAATGTAATTCAGTTCAATTTTATCCAACAAGAAGTTAATATAAAATGTTTAAATCGTTTGAACATTTACAACCTCAATAACTTATAAATAAAGATTTGTATTGTTTTTAGCAGCTTCACGATTTTTTTCGCATGTGCAGAGTGTCAGGCAGTCAGAGAGAACCTCGTATCAAGACATTGCGTATTAAGTATAGAAATTCAGCGCCACGTTTTGTCCTAGCTAACCAAGTGGAAAAATGAAAATAATATGTATATAATTATTTCGAGCAGGAATCGAACCCACAACCAGCGTGTTTACAACCAGATGCTGTCTGTCACTGCCACTGCACCGTGACGTACGTACTTAATAATGTTGATATTAATTATATATAAAACTTATTACTTTTGATGTAAGAATCATCAATTTTGTTATCATTGCTAAGGCTTTGTCTCGTGATCATAATTGTTTAGATGCAACAATCGCGTGCATAATTCTATGCTATGAAATAACTCGTAACACAAGGTTACGTATCACCTTTATAACTGCAAGAGTTATACGATATCCTTACACGTATTACGTTACATCAGTGGGACTTACTGCGCAAATATGGGAAGCCACTGAGAAGGTTATAATATAAATATGTAGTTAGTTTAAATTTTTTTAATATTTTTAAAGTGTTATTCAAACACAAAATTGAAAACATTTAGTAAAACGTATAAAAGTGTGAAAGCAGAAGGATTCGAACCTGTGCCTTTTAGATTCCGTCCAAGTGCTCTGACCGCTAAGCCATGCGTTATATATCTGGAAATGTTCTACATAACATATCCAGATATATAACGCATGGTTCAGTGGTCAGTGCTTTCTAAGAGACACGGGTTCGAATCTCGCTATGTTTATTATATATACGTTTTCTAAAACTATTTTCCAATATTATACGACTATAGACACTTCTAATTTATTCTTCAAATTTCATATTAAATTATATAATTTTTTATTTAGCATATTAAGTAATATTTAAATTACGGTATAAAATGGCATGATAGAGACAACTTTACGTGTACATTCATATAATAATTTCTATTTAACACGCCCAAGAGCGCTAACTATGTTTTATTATAAAAAAATAAATAATTTCATTTTTATCATTTTGTTTTCTTTTATTTTATTGTTATGATTCCAAACATATTCATCCACAAGACACCCGAGGCGTCTAACCTTTACAGTTTTATCTATATAAACCGTATAATACAATTTTATATGGATTCTAAAAAATATGTTTAACGTAAAAATGTATCTTTATATACATACGTCGTGTATCCTTCCATTCTTAGCTTAATAGTAATAGAAAGTGCTAAAGTTGGTCACAGCCAATATAACGAACGGTTAACACCAAGCAAAATCGCGAAACGCATTCAAAATAGTAAATGTTAAAAGCTAAATGAATAGCATACCGTTATTTCTAACTTGTACTGCTTTTCAGTTACATATGCGTCAATATTTTGTGTATCAACTGCTTAAAGAGAAGATAGGGTATACCGTGACCTTTCTGCAGCTCCATGCAAAAAGTAGTAGTAACTCGACGCCGCACTATATCTTACCCGACGAAGAATTACTTATTAGTTGTAAATTTTATTGTTAGTTTTCGTCTAAAATTAAAGTTGCGTCTAAAATTAATTTTATCATAGCGAATCATGTTCATCTCTAATAAAGATCTTGATCCACCTATATATATTTTTTAAATAAAACATAGACATAATAAATTTTGATTCAATAGAAATTGCATGTAATTAAAGTAATAAGTAATAAAAAATACAATATCCGTTTCATATGCAAACGAGATAAAGTTCACAACGGTGATGACCCTGGGAATTTCGTATCCGCGACACCGCGTTTCACTTTCTTACAATAAGGCTCTATGTACGTCACGCCAAACACAATCGTGAAGTCAGTTCGAAAGATATTAAGATTATGTTGACATTTTCTGTATTTTTATACGAAAACTTATTAAATTTATACCGTTTGTTTTTATAGTATGATGATATACTAATATAATAAAGAGGTAAAGTTTGTAACTTTGTTTATAAGGGGTAATCTTCGGAAGTACTGAACCGTTTATGAAAATTATTTCACAATAATTAGAAAGCTTTACTATTTGAAAGCTATACTATTGTTCAGAGCATCCTAAAGGGACTAGAATAGGAGATAAAATGATCGCAAATCACGATCAAAACAGAACGGGTCTCTAGTATTTAATAAGTAATTTTAGTTGTAGTTGTATATCAAAAGAGTCAAAAATCCTCGCCAATTATCATAATTGTGTTGTTGCTAATATTAAAGAATCTGAAAAAGCATACATTCGTTTCTTAAATTATAATTGATGTTTTACTATTTATACACTGTACAATATATTTTGGTAGTGGGTTTTGTTAGTAGTAAAAGTTATGCACCAGTAAAAGTTATGTTAAGTATCTATTAAATAAAATAAACGTACTTTACAGGCACAATTAGCAATAAGAGATCACATGATAAAAAATAAATTTACGGCCAAATTAAAAATAGTGAGCTGTTAGTTAAGTCTAAAACTAAATGATATCATAATTACAAAAAAAGTACCTGTGAAGAATACAAAAACTCAATTAATTATTGTCTGGAGGACTTATATGCGTCTAAAGGCTTATGAAAATGTATAATACCATATTATACTTTAAAATATAATCTCTGCTTGAATTTAATCTTTTAATCTATTTACTCATAGAGAATATATTTATATGGAAGTATAAAAAACTAAAATAAGCTATACCGCTAGCTTGTTGACCGAGGACACTTCATTCTCTCCGCTAATTGCATAACTGTGCCATCCTTTTTACGTCTACTTACTGTTAATGCTCTCGCACACGCTACGCCTTGTACCTACGCCTTTTACAAACAAGTTATATTTTTATTGAATTTTCTTGATGTTGACTAAATATCGGTTTCACTTTTAAATTATTATAGTTATTGTACTAAAATAATGAATAATTATTATATAAATAGTACATTAAACACCTTAGTTAATTCTCACAATTTCATTCATATTGACTTCATGAAACTTATTATAGTATTTATTTATACTTATATATTCCTATTTAAACTTATACATGCAAATGAAATCCAAGCATAGCCATTACCACCTTCACTTTCAAAATATATGAAATACGTGAAATTTGCAAAAGACCTAAATACTTATTTATTTTTATTAAGTAAAGTTAAAATGTAATATTAAAATATAAATTTAAAATTTATTACTTCACAAATATTGTACTTCCATAGATGATTTCACGCCCTATTTTGCCACCATGGTTGCGGCAAAATAGGTTATAATTAATGCAATCGACCATTTATATCTCTGAGTTACAAAATGATAGCCTTCACAGACCTACTAGAATGATAGAGATACAGACGTATCATTCATTTTAACCCGTTAGGGACAAAATTTCTAAAAATCGTTTTTAGTTTCCTTATTGCAACCATACCGACCAAATTTCACGACTGCTGGTCTAACTTTGATAGTATATGATGGGCAATGATGAATCAAGACTTGTTATCTTGTAAATTAATAATATTTGTTCGTACGTAAGTCAAAATGCATAGGTACGTAATCATGATACAGTAATATAAAATGTCAAACATTTTTAACATTATACGCAATTTAATAATTGTGGTCATGAAGTTAACTTAGAACAGTTGCCAATCTATTATAGCAATAAGTACTAATATAGTACTAGATAAATTCAGAAAATATCAAAGAAATCCCTGTCGCTGATAACCTATACGTAATTAATATCTGTTCGTAATATACATATATCGGCTACACTAATAGATAATATCCGATAAAGCAAACTCAAAGAACTAAAAACTCGCTGGCTCGTCGCATACATGCTTATTAAGATTGTGACAAACATATTAATTTTAACGTAATGTATATAGGTCAGGTATTAATGTAAGAAAAGAAGCTGCATTCTTTGAAATGACTCGTAGGAATTTTGGTCTACTGATTTCAAATAATTGATTTGAAAACATTATATTTGTTTCACCTAATTTTCTGACACATTCTAACTTTGAAAATGCGACGTGACATTCACTTGATTAGTAATATTATGACATGCCAAGAAATTACATATTAATTTAAAATTTAACAGATACTAGTGGTCCTGTTGACGTGTAAAATGTGCGTGTTATTTATTTAATATTTTAATATTTTTTTACAAGTTTACGCTTTTTCTCACATACAAGATGTGGTAAGAGAAAATCTAGTATTATGACACTCCGTTCTCCACTATAAGTCGGAAATCGAGACATTACATATTGAGTAGCGGAATTCATCGTAGTTCATTTTAGATATTGGTATTCATTTCATGTACTTATTATGCACAATATTGGCTTTCTGCATTTTTTCCTCATATACATTTTACTTTGACAAATTTCATAACCTCTGCCAGTATAAGGCTGCCAGCCAGTCTGCCAGCGTTCTGCTAGTTTAGTGTTTGCGGAATAAGGGAGTGGTTCCATTTGCGTTTTTTAAGCAGTAGTTTGTCATTAAAGCAATTCATTTGTATTCATGTTTTCCTTATACACACAACTTTTCTTGAATATACTTCCTATATAAATTGAGAAGTTTAATTTCATATAAATGTTGAAATGAATCAGTTAGTACCCAAGAAATAATAAAAAATATTAGCTATTTTTTAAACCAATACGTAATTATTGTAAATTCAATAAAAAGTTTTGAAACATTTTAGCTCATAAGGTGCCTTAGTAATTAAATAATATCAAAGCACCAATGTGTATTAAGCTTAATGATTACAAATATTTTTGTGAACAGTAAAAATTGTTTAGTTATTCGGGAACGTTACGTCTGACCTAAAACTGCCGGGATGACACACGTGTGACTTTCTCCAACAAAGATCTATTTTTGTATACCTTATTAGGGACTTCGTAAATATTTGGCTGTTATTATTGGTCTTCATAATTAATTGTGTTATTCTCTTAGAAACATGAACAAAATAGGAAAAGTAAAATAAAAGCTGTATGAAATAACGTAGTGGAAGATATAATAATTAAGTTTATCTTTACAATATAAAATTATTATAAATATACATACACAAGTATAAGAATGTTAATTACTACTTAAATTGTAAAATATCTGAAATGGAAAGGAAAATCATTCATTTCTATTACAAAACCACACAGTATCTTATACGCACAGCAAATACAATTCAATAACTACAACAAAAATACAGATTTCATGTATAAATGTAAATTTTATTTAAACAGAATAATAAAGCACAAAGAATAAGCTATGGATATTCTTGGGTGCCCCTGAAACCCATTGAATAGATGTTTTTCACGATTCGCTGATCAAAGCGTTTCCACTCTTTGGTCAATTGCTTGCCATTCTGATGTTGTATTTTTACATTTACGTCATAACCTCTGGTGTAATGTGAAAAACCAAATTGGCGTGGTAAAAATACAATGTTATTGTATAGTATAGAGCAATACTTCATATGTCTTTTATAGTTTTTTTAGCTTTATGTTTTAATTCTTGTAGCGGGGTGGTCAAAAAGAAAGCTACCTACATTCGGACCGAAATCCAGACGTTGCGTGTTGAATGGCGGAACTTAACGCCGCACTTTGCCTTCCTTCTAGTGGAAATCGAACGCACAATCAATCACGTTCATAGTCAAACGCTATCCCACTGCGTCACGATAGCCAAAGTCAAAGTCAAATAATTTTATTCAAAGGAAGAAGTTACATGCTTCATTTTTTGAACGTCAAACAATTTACCACCGGTTCACTAAAGTTAATGCCTCAGACCTGAGAAGAACCGGCGCAAGAAACTCAGCGGGACGATTTTTTTTAATTTTTTTTTTAAGTCAAGCATTTACAGATATTATATAATTATATATTGACAATGATACCATTGGAATAGCCTGGAGCGAGCATTTCATTCCCAAGGCGTGTTATCGTTCAAAAATTCATTAATTAGGTAATAACCCTTAACACACAAACTTCTATTCACAATTTTTTTGAATTGTGATATGGATATAGCTTCGATATAATCAATATAATTATAATACTTACTAATAATAGGTTATTTCATTTCAATATTGAAGTAATAAATCAGAATATATTTTCAAATGATAGGTATAATTTATTTAAAATAATATATATTTCAATACAACAATAAGGATAGCAATAACAAATCGAAGAAAAGCACAAAAAAACCTTTTCTGGTTATACAACTGTTATGTCCGTTACCCTAAACCTATTTGAAAGTAAAACCAAACCACCAACATATCACAATATTGTACTTTAATACGGGTACGTGTTAACGGTAAATTACGTAAATAGTTTCATAACATTATCGGTTTAATTAGAAAGTGAAACATGATTCATACAGTTATAGTGTCATTTGAGGGCTTATTCAATTTCTTTTATCTTTAAAACAAGTATTTTTAAAACTAACATTTTTTTATCTGTAGAGAGCTATAAGCGAGAATTTTTTTTTTTTTTTTTCTTTTTATCTTTTATCCTTGAAGCTAGTATTTTTTTAAAACAATTTTTTAAGAGAACTATAAGCAAGTAATACTGGCTGTGTTTTTTTTATATGACCCAACGTGAAATTTCATTAATAGGACGGCACCATCGTTTTGCCACTATCGTTCGTGTTAAATTTCAAAAAATTATTATTAATAAAAAAATGTTAAAATTCTATTTATATAACAGCTCATTTTTTAAAATAACAATTGGTATCAGTTAGCATTATACAACATTCTCCTCTTGAACTATTTTTAGACTGTTCATTAGCATTGTGAGAAATTGAAGTTTTAATTAGGTAGGCTTAGAGAACTTTGGCTTAACAAAAGTGCTTTAAAAAAGTAGGCTGCACTAAGACGGAAGAACATGAAAAAGGAAGGAAATTCGCTAATCTCCTTATTATTTCCATAATTATGCGTAAGTTTATTCGTCACTGGGTTCTCCCTGTACCCCTCATCCCTGAATAATGTGCTATAAAATTGAATAAATTTAAATTAATTGTAATTCTTCACTTCCGTAAATGTTAAAATTGAATATAAATTTATATAATATTATTATAGTATATTTCTACCTGGAACTTGTTTTATATATTATAAACAGAAAACGAAATTCATGCGACATTTCAAGTTTGTTCTCAATGTCTTATTCTAGTAATATTAAAAAGCATATAAGACATTCCCGTCTTATAATGTGAGGTAGTTAGTGTCTTTTTATTTACAGCTACATATTATTATCGTTACTACCTTGATAATAACAATATACATATATACTAAAATATAAGTTCAAATGTTACTTGGAGTTTAAATATTTTATAAAAAAAATGTCTTATTTTTTTTTTATATAATTTACAATATTTGTTTTTAAACAGGTTTAAAGGAATAAACTACGTGCTGCCACCCTGTGAAATATTAGCAAGGTGAATATTTCAAGGTGATATTTGAATAGGGTGATGTCCCGTAACCCCAAACGGGTCCTAAAGCCGACCAGGATTTGTCACTTGTGTCACGGAGAGAAAGCAATACTAAGTGAAGTGTGAGGCGCGAAGCCTGAAAGCCTGCGATGGCTTGTTTATTGTAGAGTATTGCGCAAATTTTAAAGTAAGTAAAATTATGGTACTAAGTAAAATTTAGATTCTGGTCTGTAAATAGTACAATAAATATGACGTCCTGTTAATTATTACTAATTATTATTTCGTTGTTACGAGACTATTACAATGTATTCATTTTATTATGACTAAAGACGTCCAATGCGAGTGAGAACTCTTTTTGAATGGATCTAAATGTCCCTAAGATCGGACAATCGCGAAGTCCAATATTACCGCACACTGTTAATGTGACTTTTTATTTGCTGTAGTAATATTATTTATCATTTTCTTTTAGATTCAACGTGGGCAAGCCTATGTAATCAAGATGTCGATATAACCCATCAATAGAAAATTGAAAAAATGTCAAAATTTAATTTATATGCTGTAAATTATTGCTTTGTGATTACATATTTAATTATATTAATAGTAAAAACGACTTCTTTACTAGTTATTGATTTTTACTATATATGTCCAGCTTTATTGACACAAGTAAAATTATTGGCTAAATTGTGATACTCAAATATGTTTTTTTAATTCCTTAGATATTCAGTCAGCAATATTTACTATTTATATATAATTTAGTTTTCATAATTATACATGCAGAATACACACTGGGATACATATATGGACAGACAAAATATGTTTTTTTAAGTATTTATGAACAGTGCTTATCAGTCGCGTCACGTATTCGCAACAAAGGCAGTTTTGTACGGATAAACGCTAACACATATCTTTGTTGTCTTCATGTTAATTGGAGACGATACTATAATGCAAAAATGTCGGCAAGATACATTTTTATTCTCTGTTTGAAGAAGGCTAGTAGCTTAATAATTAAAGTAAAATCTATATCTACGGCCGTTGAGGCCCAGGCATTGTCGTGGCGCAGTCGGACAGGATCTAACTGAAGACGCGATTGGTTATGGGCTCGATTCCTATAAGTAAACCACTATCATGTAAATTACATTAGAAGGAATTGATATCATGTGTTATATTTTTTAATTAAAGAAAACAAAAAAAAAATCTAATATTTTATTACTTTATTCGTCGTGTAGTGAATAAATCGAATTGACTTAAATGAAATTGATTTATTTATTTATTTAAATAGCGCAACACATTGCAAACTCTTCACATTACGACATTAATTAACTATTAACGAATGGTTTTTATAATATAACTAATGAGCTATTGCATTAAGTTATGAATATTATTAGAAAATGACCTGAATACATCTTCGTTCATTTGTTAATATTGTTTGCCTCTGTACCTTAATATGGCTGCAGTCACTTAAGTAAATGTTCTTATTTATAATACATGTTTAAATTCTATTCATTACCCTAGACTAATTAAGCAAACTGCACGGTGATTATCGTCATCTAAAGCAAAGTTCCTCTAATGGCCCGAAAATGAAAACCGAAATGATTTATCACTAACAAGCGAAATAATGTACCTATGGGCTATTAGAATGCGCATTACACACGAAGTGCATATAGATAATTATTTACTCAAAATTCGATTGTTCCGATAGATTTAACCTGATCGGCTAAATTCTTATAATGATGTTTTTTTATTTTACTGGTAAAGTTAGAAAAGTACTATAATATCGTTACTTTACCTTTTATACAGATATTTGCTAAATAAATAAGTATGTATATCTAATATTTCATATAAGCATTACGAACATGATGTTTAAGATTATAGGTATGTGAAAATAATACTGGGCACTTTCTGGACTTTGAAAAACTCCTTTTCATTATCATTATCATTATTTTATATCAAGCATCGATCACTTCATGCGGCGTAGGTGAAGAGGTACATACATATAGGTGTTGCAATCTCTATCATCAATCAATCTCATTTTACCCTTATTTTAAACCAGCGGCCCGCTCGCGGCTTTGCCGCGTGGACTATTACGCTGTATGGCAACCCTCGGGGGCTCATTTTAAAAAAATAAAGTAGCCTATGTTTAAGCTTAGATTATCAACTATATTTATGCCAAAATTCATTACAATTGGTTTAGATTTAGATTTGTCATATAAACTTTCATCCTTATTTCAACCCTTTAGAGGTTGATTTTTGAAAAAATAAGTAGCATATGTTAGATCCAGTCACTTTTACTACTTTTATTCTAAATTTCATCCAAATCGGACCGGTAGATTAGCCGTGAAAGCGTGACAGACAAACATACAGACTTTCGCATTTATAATATAAGTATGGATATATATCGAGTTGATTCAACTTAACAATGTCGCACTAATTCGCAACACAAAGCAGTATACAAAACAGAACTAAATTTTGTTTCTATCAGGCTGTTTTAATGAAATTGATATGTATATGCATTAAGAATCTGTATTAAATATGTTGTATAAAAATGTATTTATGTGTACTTTAATTTATTTGTGTGTATGAACATATATAGAAACTACATTTGATTTTAAGATAAAATATTACAATCAATGCGTCTAGTAGATCCTATACACCAATTTCCAGTTTTATCTAGCTATAGGTATTTCCGACCGGTTTTTATCCCGATTCAGAAAAGCGATAGTCATCTTGCTTCGAAACCTAGTCTTGTTTTCATATGTTTATCTACATACAATTTAAATATTTGAACATACTTGTTTGTAAAGATTTCATTTACTTTCCAACAAGTCAGCAAAAGAATTACAAAATACATATACAATATAAACAACATAATGCATGTACATATATCCTTAAATATAAAATCCTTAAATATAACTTAGATTTAATAAGATATTCAATATAAAATCAAAATTCACACAAATATTTCTTATATGATAAAGGTGGTGTTAATACGTTGGTATTTATTACAACGAACCTTATCTTGATTGCAGAAAAGTGGAAACCGTTTACGAAACATTACCTAGTTGGCTGCTGTTTTCGTCACATGTACCTATTCGTTTGTAGTCGACAGGCTTTATGTACTATGTATTACTTATTATAGTAGATCATTTGAAGCTTCACGCTTTTTCCTGCATAGCGGGAACGCAAAGTCAGGGACAACTTAGTGTCAAGACACTCCATTCACCACTTTCCGTGTGAGTTAGTGACGAGTCGAAATCGTCTTAAGTGGTAGAATCCTCTTATTTGATAACGTGAGTGGAAATCGAACCCAGACCCATCCCGTTCATTGTCACATACTACCCCACTGCACTACAATGACTTTTAGTATAGTAGTATAGTAGAGCTTTATATATATTTTTCTATATCTAGTGTCTATTTATGCACATGAAAGAATTATAGTTTGGATACACATAATAAATGAAACTAAAATAAATCAACACACAGTTGTCAACAAAATTGTCAAAAGTCATTAAAACGAATTGCCCGTTAAAAATTTTACACAGACATACATTGCTTTGTGTATCGTGAAATATGTTCTTATGAGATTTAATAATAGATACAATTAATTTTACACTGCATAAAACGATTCTATGATAGTTTTGCTTTATAATTTTTTGAAGTCATAATGAATACTGGGTAAAGTAAATATTTTGAAATTACATACAATTTAAAGTATCTGTAAGTAATAACTTCATACCAATTAAACTTTCAAATGGTTTTCACAAACTTTGCGACGAGCACTCTGCGGGACGTTTATCTAATGCTATTTTTAACAATCTCAAAGATTTATGTTAATCATTTTTTTTTATTCATTAAAATTATGAATATTTATCTGTGATTATCGTAAGTTAAATCTTGAATATTTACAGAAATGAGAGTCTCCCACAAAACTTATCAAGGTGCAACTGGAATATTCCAATGCTGCAAGTACTAATAAACTGATTCGTATATTTTTATTAGTATGTACAGATGTTCAAAAATATCATTACCTAATGTTCAATGTAAATGGCAGCACTCCAAACACAACAACACTGTTTACAAACACTAAACGGCCAAGTGAAAATATTCACATGTCGAAGAGAAATAAGAAATGATTTCAAACGTTGTTATTGTATATAGGTATATTTTATTGGTGGATATATAAATTATATATTGACTTCAGAGTGTGTTACACACTTTAACCAAGAAGGTTACATATATAAGACATGCTCATTTTACAAATATATTTTCTTATGTAATAATTATTTATAATACGAGAAGGGATTCAGAATAAAGAAAACATATCATATTAGTCTATTATTAAGGACCAATATTGTAATTAATCGATATCTGTATATAGGTCGGAATTAAGAAAGCATAACGATGATTATAATCGAACGTGACTTTATAACGTCCGATAGTTTTATCAGATACTTCTGGTTATAATTATTCCACGGACGCCTCGAATTATAACGTATAATTAAATTGACTACCTCAAGCCCGCATGCAAGCACGCAACTTGCACTGATTGCGACATCACTTTCACTCGCTAGGCAATGCCAATGATATCTATTTATGACTACTGAATTTTGACGACATACTTCTTCAAACAATGGAATAATTATTTTGATTTTTTTAAATATTATTTAGCGCTCGTATATATTTTACTGACAAATAATAGCACAAAAATTTGATTATTTTGCTAACAAAAATAGAGTGGACTTATCGGTTAGAGATTTCTTCCAGCCAACCTGTGAAAGTGGGTGAAGGCAATATATGGAAGAATGGCAATAAGGGACTACAAGAATTGAGAATACAGAGAATATCGAAAACTATATAATAGCTACGTGCGTTTTAATAGCTACCTGCCCAGGTAAAATGATTAGTAGAATTTAAGTTCAGAGAAACAATATATAATTAATTTAATTTAATAAAAACACAGTGTAATGCAATCCGACTGTCATATAATATGTTTCATGTACACATACAATAATTCTGATTTATGAAATATATGCAGGTACATTTTTGCAGTCGTCGTTTACAGATCACTTGATTGCAATAACATCCTCCTTTAACTATAATAGTCAACCGTTTCAAATAAGTATGATGATGTGTTATTTCCTTCTCATTTCTGCAATGCTCGTCATTTAATGTTAAAGTATAGAGTGGGCGTTCTTCCTCATTGACGGTAAATGCATCTTTGTCAGCTGTGTTATTGTCTGGGTAGAGTTGCATTCGGATTTATAATAAAATACAGAATAAGACGTCTCAACTAACATATGCTTATATATTGGCTTAAAAAGACCAGCTGAGTTTTTTAACGCCAGTTCTTCTCAGGTCTGAGACATTACGTTTTGTGAACCGGTGGTAAGGTATTTGATGTCCAAAAAGAAAGCATGTAACTTTTTATTTTCTTATTTTAAATAAAATAACTTAATTTGACTTTGATTATGTTCCGTTCTTAAAGTAAACCATTTTAAAATTATAACCTCAATATGGTTTAACAAAAAATATTTCATTACCTTGTCCGAAATAAATGTCAGGGAGAGTTATTAAAAACTAGTTATAAGGTCACCTAACTTTGGACATAATAAAATAATATAACAACAAGAATTATATATTAACAAATAGCGAAAGCGTAGATAAATAAAATAAATATCAACATAAATACAAATAAAACGAGCAGCCATAGAGTTAATATTTTAAGTGATTTTTGCAGGGCACTTTTATCAAAGGGAATATAAATCTGCTTTTGTGAGGTGGTAACTAATTTTACTGAGTTTAAGTTCAAAACTTAAACTCAGAAAAATATCTTTTTTTAAAATTGTATATTTAATTAAGGCGTGATACAATAGATAACATTCATAATGAAAATAAATAAGAATTTATTATATGAAATATTTAAGAGAAGATCAAAATTATAATCTTCAATAACTTAATAATAGGTGCTATAAATCCTTGATATTTACGCATGAAACAATATAATAACCCTGTAAAAATATTTATTTCATTTACGCTAATTGCTACAAATAATATACATATATAACAATATAGTCTATGCCGGAATTCTTGTTATACATATATTATCTTCTTTAAACAGGAAGGAATTTTAAAAATACTACCTAATATTATTGTATACATAATGAAGCACCTTTACGCTTTTTTCCGCATAGCAAGGAATGTCAGAGAGAACCTAAAGTTAAGACACTCCGTTCTCCAGTGTATATGTAATATGAGCGTAGAAGCGAAGCATGTTCTATAATTTACATAGATTTAACATTTGTTGGTTTGTCACAATTGTAAAACATATGATACAACCAATAAAATGTAAGCATGTAAACATAAATTAATAACTAGCTTTTCCAATTTTGTAAGTAAAAATATATGTATATAGAGTTATAATAATTCATAGCTTTAAATAGTAAATCTGGTAGCCAGTTGGCGGACAGTCAAACAATCGAGTAAAGAGTGCGCAATTCCCCGGTTCAATGACAAAGGCAAACAATGCATGACGGATTCAAATAGCAATTGGCTTGTTATTATCAATGGAGAAATCCGCGGTAAGGGCGACTATAACGAAATGAAGTATCAATGAAATCAGAATAAAAAAGTACCAATTTGACGTCGGAATACGTTATACGTTACACTCGCAGCCTCGCAATGTTAACCAAACAAAGTTAAAAACAGGTGTCGTTTTCTTAATTTCTAGTCCAAGAATCTCTAAGGAGTCGGATCTATATCCAAGTTGTATTGATTTTTTTATATCTCTAAATAATATACTCGTTTGTTGACAAACAAAATAAATGCATAATCCGATAAGATTAAGGTTAATCTATAAAATATAACAATAAGAAAAATAAAAACGATTAGGCAATTTTGATTTCCTTGCTTTGATACTACTTTTACATGTTATATTTCAAAGTATTTAAACGTAAATATAGTGAATCCGGTCGTAAACAAATCAAACTAATTGCTTCATTTGTATTTTGACAGATAGACAGATAGATATATGTATAAAGTTACGTACACCAAGCTTATAGTTTGTGAAAAATTACAATAAGAGTAAAATAAACTGTTTAGTTTTAAATAAAGTTTACCTGTCTCTGGGTTTTGTCCGGAAGTATAATAGAGAGCTCAAAAGATCTATTTTTCTTGTCGCGGCTGCCTGATCGCATTAGTTTAGTTGACGTTCGAGTTATACTTTGTGCCTTTTCAGGTAACTTTAACGCCACTATGGACATACTACGAGACAGCCGCCTTCCCAGCTTGCGTGTACGCAGCGACATCGAGCCACTAAGCCCTCGCCTACGAGGCTCTGGCGCAGCGACATTATCCTCCACAGTCACTCCCTCCTCACTGGCTCCAGCCATTGCACTATCTTTTAACACAACGTATTCCACAACGTCCACAATCACATCTCCGGCTCAACCGAGTCACAAAACTGACACCAAAACACGAGAAAGTCCTCTGTTACCACTGAGTCATCCTCATCGAATCCGTCTTGTACAACTGAACTTTAATGGTTAATCTGCATTGTAACTGCACAACGACAATCGAGAGGTTCGCGCGGTTCGAACGGGTCCAGTGCAGATCATATGGTCACGAAGCCGGTTTGGGGATTGCGCACAGATCTATCTATGATTTTAAGTAAACAGAAAATATCAGTGCAATTGATTCGATAACCTCAATATCGCCAACGTAAAATCGAAAAGCGTATTGTATATCGTGAGTATTGCGTTTAAATAGGGCGCGTTATCGTAGAGCGCGAAATATGAGGAGTAGAGTAGCGACGTGCGCGCGGGACTTCACGATGTAAACGACTAGAGGTAGAGCGGCGACCAGCGCGCTCGCCGCCCCCGCCGCTGTCAGACCAGACGTAAGTAAGTGTAGCTGACACTTAAATCCAATTGCTTATCGAATCATATTGTATCACTAAACAGTATGACACCAAACAAATGGTCTTTTATTTATAACAAAGAATCTAGCAAAGCTCCCACGAGATTTTTGACTTCGAAATAACATTTGCAGTTCGTGTAACGGGACAGAGAAATATGTTTGTGAGGTAGAACGTGTAACAAAACTACATTATCATAATTTCTTATAATCATTAAATCCGTTGCTGAAAGTTTATTAATAATTTCTTTAAATACTTAATATTAGTATCTAAGTATTTAGGAAGATAATATATAAGTTGATGCTGCCTTGGATGCAAAATCAGTGCTAGGTCTACTTATAGATTTTACAATTTCAAGGTGAACAAGTTAATAAAAAATATAAACCTACTATTATTTCTTCATCATTTTTAACGGTTAAAACTGTATCATTCTTTAAATGCATATATATTCTCTGTTTAATAAGTGCATCGTCTCTACGATCTTCTCTAAGCAAATATTTGATTAATTGTCATTACAACCGAAAATCTATCTGTCAAAAAATGATAAAGTTTTTTTCACCTTCATGTCTTTTTCACACATAAAACACTTAAAGAACTTAAAAAACTTAAGGAATTCGGGACATTAGACGTTGAGTGGTGAAACTGAGCGCAACACTTTGTCTTATAAAGCAGGGAAATAAAAAATAGGGGAAATAATTTACCTAAGTATTATTCCCTCGAGTGGTGATTGTATCCACTAGAATCATGTTTTAAGTCGTACGCTGTCCCGCTGAGCTCGGTGGCCCAAGTTAAGTTTTACTTAAACAGAATCGTGATCAAATTGTCCTTTTTTATTTAATTATTGTGTATGCGGAAAATCATCTTCACACGTCCTTGTTTTTCATTCAATTTATTTTGGTATGTTACGTTAAGCCAAAAATCTTATAATTGCAAAAATCTACAAAATAATATTCAAGATGAAATATCTAAATATATTTATCCATAACCATTTAGATACATTAAAACAATCCATAAAATACTTTTTTCAGATACTTGTCAATATAAATGAAACTGTTATTTTTTTAAATAATATATATACTACTCAAAAAAGTTTACATAAAAGGATGATCAATGGTTTTTGTCTATTTGTAAACAATCAATGTAACGTCATTTGAAATTATTTTATTTTGTATTTCACAGTGAAATGTACTTATTGAAATTAGAAATTTAGTATTCTAGTAAATTAATGAACGAAGTAAACGTCTTGTAAGTATATTTCTAATATAGAGTATTTTATTTGTATATTCTGAATTCATATCAAAATGAAATTTCTATACATATTTGAAAATCAAACTCTAATTAATCAGTTATACCTAAGATTTTCTAATGCCATAAAAACTTATTTTCTCTGAAATCACCAGTTTACGCGTCCACACAAGAATCTTAATATTAAGATTTTGCTATGAAATAGACAGAGTTATAAATTTTTATTGTATTTACTTTTGTCGCTCATGAAAATCTAGGATACTTTAATAGCTCGTATTGTGATTAGTGTCACAGCGCTAACATGACCTTCGTCTAAACGCAGTGGCCTAGCGACTTTCAAACAATACGTCATTTAGTAAAGTGTATGAACACGTACTAGATATTATTGAACGGACTTAAATAAACTTTTTTATAGACAGAAAGGATTTTAGAACGACATAAACATACTGTGGGTATCTCATGTTCTATAATTTGGCCTGCTACTTATTAAATTATTCTTTATGGGCGGAGAGAGCGTAATATCAGATAGTAGTAGAGAAAAATAATCCTATCATTACTGTCCTCCTGAATTTGAGACATCGTGTCCATTAAAAAATATATTTATTATAAATCTTAAAAATAGTTTTTCACAATACCTTGAATTTAAATATATGTGTCTATATAATTATCTTATGTATATATTTTTTCGCTGCTTTCGAGGCAATACGTGAGAACTCAGATCTGAAACCGACTCTACATATCATTCAACATTTTTGTTAAAAAAACTTTGTGGTATATATAATATTATGTTCCCACCTTGACGACATATAGCAGTGTCTTCTTCATCTTGGCATTCATCCCGGCCTAGCCAGTGTCTGCCTTCCGACTTAAACTACTCCACTTTGCACGATCTTCGACAATTAGTATGTATGCGGAACATATAGCAGAGTGTTTCAACTTAAATCCATTACACTTTGAGAGTTTGGTTGTGTTGATTGGTATAACTTAACGTCGCACTAACGCACGTAACTAATTTTAACCTATTTCTAATACAAAACGAAAGATATAGTTTAATTAACACAAGAAGGCATTAAACAACCAACAGGGTGCTATTGTTTGACAATGATGTCATATATCATATCTTGAGCGATTAAATTAGTGTATCAATGCGTAATTAAATATATTTTTCCGCGTGATATGTATTCTTTGAAAAAAAATATTTATTTCAGACCTTATGTAGAGACCAAAACTATATTACTTATCTATTCAGAAACAATACAGACGTTTTGCAATTAGTTTAAAATAAAAAGGATATATTTTATGTGGCAATGAAAAATAAACAAAGGTTTTCTCGAAACCTTAAAATTAATTAAGTCTTTCTTATCAATGTGAATTGTAAATTATTCAGCGTAATAAATTAAATATTGAAGAGTAACTGACACGATGCTATTTTATACCACGTATTCTACTTATTAGTTGTTGTCGTATTCTACTAACTAGTTGTTTTTTTTTTAAATTAGTAATAAAAAAATAGATTTACTGTAAATCATAAAGTACATAGAATTAAATGACTAGAAAACAACTGTAAAAGTATGTGTATTTGTGTATTTTACTAATAGGAAGCCTCGCGTCACCTTTTGTCTTGCGAAGAGAAATTCTCACCTTTTTTTTCTTTTTGTCTATGTTCATATTGACAATATACTACTTTAAAATGCATAAATTAAACCAAATTAATATTTTACTTATATATACTTTATAATTGTTTTAGAAAATCCGAAACAGCATGGAGGAAAAATGGGGATTGGAAAGCAAGATATTCTAAGTTATACTCATCTAAAGGACTATCTATGTAAATATAAACTTTTTTCATACGATAATTTATAAATTAGGACAATAATTTATTTTACATTTACAAATAATGAAGTATTACACATTACAGAGTTATAATGGGGACCAGTTGTGGCGCAAAGACACAAAGTGTGACTCTAAAGCGACTAGTTGTGGGTTCGATTCCCATTCGAGGAGTGGAAATATTTAATATTTCCATTTTCTACGCTCTGGTGTCGAATCAAAGCGCGGCGTTGAGCTCCGCCACTTAATACTCAATTCGGAACGAATTCAATGGAAAGTGAGGAGCGGAGTGTCTTAACACTAGGTTTCCTCTGCCTACCTATTTGTGTGATAAAAATAATAAGGTAATCAGAAAGAACTTACTCCATTCCCACTTTCCACCCACAATCTAGACGTGTGTGTTAAGTGGCAGAACTTAACACTGCGCTTCAGCTTAATTATCAGAGTGGAGCAAATGAAAATCATATTTTACAATCTTTACCCAGTATGAGAATCGAAACCACAACCATTTGCTGTTAGACGCTGTCCATCCTAGTTAAATCACGAGATTGTGAGAAGGCAACCGTTTATAAGTGATCTCTTTTAAGTTAAAACTCGTGAGCTTAAACGAATCGATCTTAATAGGATAAAAATATATAAAAATAACTTAGTAAAAGGAACATTTACCCAATACTTATAAATTAAGAGACATGAATCACCACATCTAATAAGATAATATCCGCCTTACTTCTAAACTTTTAAGAGCAAAGCCGGTCTTGGTATAGAATTTTACTTAATTCGAGTACGTACCTTAAATCAGATCGTCAAGGCCTATTGCGTTTACCAAGCATAGTAGTAACCAAACCTTTTTGAGTCATCGCGTGATTCAGTATCCGAGAAAAAGTCAATACAGCATCACGACGACATTTAATATTTAGTGTATTTGTATGTACTCAGCCGTAAAACCGCAAACGAGACAATTGTTTTTTAGGCCTCGTTAGTCGTTTGCTATAATAATGTATTGGGTGGTCAATTTATAGGTAAAAAATAAACACCCATTGTTATGTTCAGGACAAAAAAAGAAGAGCCCCCACGAATTTCGTTTATGAGCAATGATTCCACGCCGTACGCCTCTTTGTTAATAAAATTAAGAGCCAGTCAAAAAGATACATCTATATACAGCAATGAAACCACACCTCACTATATTGCCTCCTTACTCTCACAGAGCAGTAAGTATTGTGGAATAGAAGACATTCAGAAGTAAGTAAATTTAAGTGTTAGTATATCATGATATGTCCGTACCACAAGCCAATAAAGTGTAACTGGTCAGCACCTGCAAATATCAAATAAAAAACTAATAAAATAGGTAAAAATCAATATAATACTTTAAATAGATGAAAAATTACCTTTTTTTTGGTATTATAAAAATAATACCATTTTTTTTATCTTAATATAAGAATAAAGGTCTAGACTGACGGTCTGCATAACTAAAAAGATATTTTTTCGCCTTTTTGTAACAAAAACTACTAACTCTACTAACTAACTACTGGTTTTTTCGCTTTAGTTACCGATATACGCATCGACTCAATTAATATGATTCTTAAATGTTCCGAAGAAAACAGTAATAATTCAGCACTCTGAATTTTAAAGAAATTATATAACTTTATCAATAAGTATCTGATAATGTGTAATAAATATATAAAATTAAATATACCTAAAAAAGCATAAACTTTCTTTCGTATTACATTTATATACATTACATAGTTTATTAATATGACTTAAAATTACACGAGTATGTATTTATAAACTATGTAATCATTCTCTCAGTTATTCTTCTTGTAATTCATCTTGGGTATCTTACTCATATATTTGTATATAAACAATGAACACGTGTATATATGTCATTCACATTACCACTGTTTGTTAAGTGTTGAATTCATATAAATCATAGTAATATACATTTACTTATTACATTATGGTTTACTTTTTGATTGTAATAAATATTTACAATATACCATATTTAATGGTATGCCTACAATTTTATGTTAGAAAATACATATTTATAGTTTAAAGATTTACTGTCATATAGCACGCTGTACTTACATTTGATTCAACTTTTTGTATCCTATAATCTATTCAAAACAACTCTAATAACTTAATACGATCATAAACATCTTATACATTTAGTACTTAGTTAAGAAATTAATGACTCTATCAATTCATATAAAAAATAATAAATTTTAAAGAAACAAATCTTAGGAACTGTTCAATTATAGAAAAAAAAATCATCCAATAATACCTTCATAGATCTGCTAACTTCAATGAACTCGAAACGTCTCTTTTGAACATGGTGCGCTCAAGGAGCCGTGAAGCTGAAGATGAAGTACTTAATAATCCATTGGTGTTGACATGTGAAGATACTAATAATGAGTAAGGCATCCACACTTTTCTTTACACATTTTCCGTTAAATTGTATTTTTCAAGATTAAGCAGTCGATTCATTGAGTACAAAATGGTACAGTACAATGGTTAAGTACATATACCTAGGTGTTATAAATACACAAACGTTTTTATTCAAAGATATAAAATATTTATTTTTAATTCTCCACTTATGGTACCTACTACTACAGCGCACCGTTAATTTTCGGTACTTAATAAAAAATGTCTCGATTTCGGACGTGGAAAACGGTCAGTCTTGACACTAGGACCCTAGGTGCATAGCATATATATGCTAATGTAATTTTTCCTGTATGCATAGCACGGGATTTTACAATAGACAGTCAAAATATTATAAAATTCATGTAAACAAGAGTGTCAGGTCTTAACTATTTAGTATTCTTTTGCAATTTAACTAATACTAACATAATTTATCAAATAATTTTGTTTCTAAAAATAACTATGCGTTAAACACATATTATATCAAATGTGAGTTTACATCATATTTCATAACCTAACAGAAAATGAATTTTCCCGCGGCTTTCACTATATATAACTTTCTCACAGTTTTATGCCATGGTCGTTCACAATTCCATTGTGATGTAGGTTTATGCACGATTGTATATTACATACCTTTAAGGAAAATATCTAATTTTAAAGCCATAATGAAACTATAATTTTTATTGCTTATTTCATGCACGGTGTACCTACTTGTTATAATTCTGTACGAGCCATTAGCGCTCACACAAATGAACTCTACATTTCTTATAATTCGTAGTAATTATTATTTTTATTTTTTGCTTTTTTATAATGGCATTTACCCTCTCATATTTTTAAGGTCCTGACTCACAAATAATATAGTTATAAGAAACCATCTTTCTTTGTTATTTTTTCGCAAACTAAATAACTTCAAAATAAAAACTACTTGAAAGATGTGTCCCATATATAGCAAGCAATAAAGGGCTAATTTTAAAGACATTTCATATTTTGTGGATTTTAGATAAATACATTTCCTGGCCTTAAATTGAAAATAATTTCGTTTTTTTTTTATTTTCGCCCTCTGAACAAAACTGTAATACAATATCTACGCGTTGTTTGTTATCAATTTTTATTAATGGCATTATACTGATTATAACGTTTCTGTTTGATAAAATACAGACTAATGACGTAATATCATTAAAATGTATTTGACGAGACTACAGAAGAAATTCATATAAAAGTTTTTCTGGAATATGTTTAAATATAGGGGCCAGTCGTAGCGCAGTGGCACAGACGTGTGACTTTAAGCGACTGGTTGTGGTTTCGATTCCCACTCGAGGAGTGGATATATTTATTAGTTCCATTTTCTTCGCTTTGGTAAGTTCCTCCACTTAACGTGCAATGCCTTCAAAACTCGGAGGAAAGTGGGGGAGCGTAGTGTATTAACATAAGGTTCCTTCTGCCTACCCTGCTGTATGCGGTATACAGCGTGAAGCTAAAAAAATTTTTAAATATAAAACATGTGTCAGGTTTCTTACAGATAAGCAACGATTTTTCCTTGTGTCACTCGATTTTCTTTACAAAAAATGATTTTTTAATTTAAGCTTACAATAAATTTGCTTTATTATAAATTTATACATTTTTAATCCTACTAGTTGCAGAGGAATTGCACTGACTTACATTATTTCTTTTTAATTTATGATTTAAGACCAAGGCCGCGTTGGATAAATTTGAATATATTTTTAATAAGCTCTTAGCTATACAATTTTATTAATTAACTTGTATTAGTAGTATTATAGAGTAGTCCATTCATTTTAGTATTCGATACAAAGTTGTAACATGCCCACGATGTGTGTGTGTGTCTTAGTGCAAATATTTACGACGCCTGCGTGCACGGTCTGAGCATTCGTATGACAGATCGCAGTGTGTCGCGCTCACGTATCTCCCGGATGTCCACGCGGCGCGACATGGACATTCCATCTATACTTGCATTTAATGCAGACGTGCCAAAACCCGTAAGCTTTATATAACAATAATTAACTTTAAGCTTATTCATTGATTAAAAGATCACTTTAATATATAAAATAACATGTTAGTTATAGAAACCTTATAAATGATCATTTTATCGCAGCGGGAGTCGAACCTGCCCCTCTTGGAAACCGTCCAAGCGTGCTGATCGCTAAGCCAAGCGTTCAATACCGGCGTGTTGAACGTATGACCAAGAAGCATTCCAAGAGGCACGGGTTCAAACCCCGCTGTGTTTTATACATTTTCTAAAAATGTTGTTCAATCTCTTTAGCGTGTGACTAACACTTTTAAAATATAAAAAATATATGTTTCGCATATCATGTAGAAATTTACTTAATAAAAAATACTAAAATTTTATTGAATCTTCTCAATCTCAGACACATCTTGAAATACCAGCATTTCAAAAAGTAGAACCACAACGAGAAGAAATCCCACGGTGGTCAATACGTCGTTCAATCTGTCCCGTCTGTTCTCAGAAATGGAGAGACAGAAGCACCATAAATAGTATTAAATCGTCAGGTATTAAATGATTTTTATGGAATCACAAAGAAAAATAGCTAATTTCAACTTCACAAATCCTGTTTTTTAATTTTCTTTCATCATAATGTATTTGAAGTAATAGTAAGACTCTGCCTGACTCGGCAAATTACAAATTATGGCTTCAATGATGATTACATTAAAATTATGTTCATTTTTCTATTAACGGATAAAGCTCGTTGTTAAGTTCCTCCAACTTGCACACAAAACAATGTCCCATATTCGAAACCTCGAACCTCAAAGTTAAGCAATGATTGCCTTGACACAAAATTTTTCCTATGTGGTCTATTATACAAAAAAAGAGTAAACTTTTAATAAAATGTAATTCATATTTTCATGTCAATATTAAAATAGCGTAGCTGTTATTATTACATTTACCTATTATTACCTTGATTTATATGATAAATATAAAATTCCTAACAGCAGGTAATAATTATGCACATAATAATTACAGGATTGAGAAGGAATTTATCATATGAACCGCCATGTGTAAAAGCGCCAGCTCGCTTACGGACATCAATCACAATGGGTCGGTATGTGCGTTTCAATGTTTATTTTCAAAATAATAAATTTGACTTGTGCAAACATATTCAGGTATATATTTTAAAAATAAAAAAAATACTTTCTAATAAACCTATTTAAAGAGTTATTTTATTAATAATTCATTGTTTAAATATTTTATTGTAATAGTACTTCCCGAAATATTCCTGAGGCATTGGACAAGGACATTGGAGTTTCTTATAGTAGTCTTCGGAATACAAGTGCTACGTGGCAGTTGACACGAGCTCGACGATTTCGGGCGCCAAAGCAAGTGTTACCTCCTGAAGCCACTGCACCACCAAGCTGCAATGCACCATTGGCACGAAAGGATTTGGATTTACGTGTCTCCCGTTTTCTTTCTGATAATTTTAAAATATAATTATATATAATCATTTTATATGATTTCTTTATACAGCTTACTAATAAATAACACACTTAAATACAAATATATTATTTTTAAAAAATACGTTGTATACTTTAATTTAAATTATATAATTTTACTTACAGGCCTTCTTTGCTAACTACAACCACTATGAATCGAATCAATTCAAATAAAATGGTGTTAATACTCATAAAAATTAAAGATTGATTGATGATTCATTCAATTATTCGCTACTTTGATTTGTTAAGTGAAAAATAGTTTTTCGGCTTACGATCCAGTGTTATCAGTATTATAGATTATCAACAAATGTGTTTCGCTACGACATCTTTTTTCTAACAAGCATAGAATAACTTGGCCACGAAATTTATGTATAAGAGGAAATAAAGTAATATAATCTTGCCTAAAATGAACATACATAATCAAATAATTGTCCTAAATTAAACTTTTACAAATTTCCTTATCAATTATAGACTAACTGCACACATTAGCCTTAGCATTTGTAGCTTTTCCCCGCACGGAAAGGTAATCCGCGAGGATATTTTTTTAGCTCTGTTCTCCTGGTGTGTTGGGTGGCACTCACCAACGCTGCACTCATCACTCAATTTTCCCATCAGAGCTTTAGAAGGACGCCCTAGCATAATGCGCCCTGGTGCTCGTGGTGGTGGACGGAATGCTGCAGCCTACTACGTAGAAGAGGCTAATCGCTGAGACCAAACCTTCCATCTTCGATTCTTACGTCGACGTAGTCTACGCCACCCCCACTCTCCTCCTGAAATCGAGATATTTCTTGTTAAAAGGCGTAACTCAATGCCATAAAAAAAATATGCTGTCGATGCTGCTCTAGTCTAAAGAAAGAAAAGTTATTGCTACGCAGAAAATTTAGGGGATTGGCAAGGCTATTTACAGTTAGTGTTTAAGAAATTGACCATATAAATGTTAATTGTTTTTCTTTTTCTATAGTCACAATAATCTGTTATTAATTGTCAGTTCTGCACATGACTAAAAAATATACTTTTGTTATACATTTAATAGATCACTAAATGTATATCTAACGTAATATCATTATAATTAATAAAAATGTTACACATTAGACTAATTTTTTTAACATTCATTTTTACAAACCTTGGCAACACCGTTTTTATTGATAGTTGGCATTATTGTTATTCAATTTTCCAATTTTCAGGTTTCCCTATTTTATTGATCGGTGTGTTGATAAGCGGTCTGGATAGCCATATTTTTCAGTCAACAAGGTAAAAAATTCCGTGTAAAACAAAACAAGAAGGATGCCTTTACTTCCGCAAGCGCGTACTATGATATGCGCCGGTAGATGTCTTAATGTAAATTTTCGTACAACTTCACGGAGAATAATGTCGAGAGCTTTGTACTATTCTGAATTCGGTGATCCACTGCAAGTGGTGAAGATAAGAGATTTACAGACGAACCCTCTTCTGTCTAATGAAGTCTTAGTCAGAATGTTAGCAGCACCCGTGAACCCAGCGGACATTAACACTATTCAAGGTACTATATAAATTGATTTTTATTACTAGTTCAACATTTCAGAATGTTAAATTTTACAGAAAACTTAACAAAGAAGAACTTTACTTTGCTTTCCGAAAATTTTGTTAAGGTACTTATTTTTTGTTTCTTTTTTTTTTTAATCAGTTAACCATGTATATATGTTTTATAAGTGTATATTTTTTTTTATTTTAGGAAAGTATCCTGTAAAAATACAACTTCCCAGTGTACCTGGAAATGAGGGTGTCGGAATTGTGGAAGACATTGGAGGAGATGTTGATGGAATATGTCCAGGTGATAAGGTTATAGTTACCAGACCTGGAAAAGGTACATGGAGAAATCTTGCTTCTTTTGACAAGAAAGTTTTAAAAGTTGTGCCAAATGAATTGGGCTTGATAGAAGCTGCTACTCTTACAGTCAATCCTTGTACTGCTTATAGAATGTTAACAGATTTTAAGCCAGTAAAAGATGGCCTTGTTGTCATACAAAATGGTGCAAACAGTGCGTGTGGGCAAAATGTTATCCAAATATGTAAAGCCTGGGGTGTCAAAACTGTTAATATTGTTAGGGACAGACCAAATATAAATGATTTAAAACAATACCTGGAAAGTTTGGGAGCTACTTATGTGTTAACAGAAGAAGAGTTACGTAAAACTGACATATTCAAAGAAAATAAAATTAATAAACCATCATTGGCTTTAAATTGTATAGGAGGGAAAAGTGCATTAGATATGCTTAGACATTTGGATAATAATAGCATAGTGGTGACCTATGGAGCTATGTCAAGAGAACCATTAAATGTTCCAAACTCTTTACTTATTTTCAGAAATATATCTTTTCGTGGATTTTGGATGACAGCTTGGCACAAGACAGCTTCTCCGGCAGAAAAAGAAAAGATGTTACAAGATCTTATAAGTTTAATGTGTCAAAATAAACTTAAAGCTCCTATACATAAGATGGTGAAATTTGAAGATTATCAAGAAGCACTTGGAAATGCTCTTGCACCAAGTGGCTTCAAAGGATGCAAATATATTCTGGATTTTAGTTCTTAGATATAAGTGATAACTAATTGTGATGTTTTGTGATTAAATATGACTGAAACAACTCTTTCTAAAAGAAATGATGAATGTAGATTTCCCATACCCAAACTCCTTTTTATTTTTCTTAAATACAGTGTAAACTTTACAACATCACATGATTTTATATTCAGTACTTGAAACAACAAATTTACTAAAACATCAAAATTAGTCTAGTTTGCATTGTTAAATTTGTTTTCGATATATTGTTTCTGTTAAAAAAAGTTTAAGTTATCAAGAATGCTTTGTTTTTATTTTTTAATTGTAATCAACAATAAACTGATGATACCAGATCATGTCTATGAAATTTGTCAGATAAAAACTTGAACACTCCAAAGACAAAAAAACTATTTACTGTTATTATATGAAGTATACCCTGTATATTGATAACCTTTTTTACTGTAATGCTTAGGTATAAACTATATATTCTTATGTTGCTACGAATTCTATATGTACTATGTATAATTTATAAAATAAAGATATACATGGAAAAATATTGGTATTTATATTTCCAGGTAGAAACTATTGCCTGCCAAAGTTACCCAGTGTTCCTGGAGATGAAGGAGTAGGAGATGTGGTAGAAATTGGGAATAAAGTAAGCTCTGTAGAAAATGGCGAAAGAGTAGTTCTGACTACAAGATATCTTGGTACTTGGAGATACTATGGCATTTATGATGAGAGAGATGTTCATGTAATTTCCCCCAATATTCCCCTTCCTGAAGCGTCCATGTTAACAGTAGCTCCTTGTGCAGCTTATAGAATGATAAGAGATTTTAGAAAGCTAGATGAAGGGGACACTATAATACAAAATGCAGCTAACAGTGCTTATGGCCAATGTGTTATACAACTGTGTAAAGCATGGAATATAAACACCTTTAATATAGTTGCCAATAATAGCTGCTATGAATCAATAAAGAAGCATCTACTGGATATAGGTGCTACCGCAGTATATACGCTTGAGGAAGCAGAAGAACTCACATCATTCAATACATCCCTGGCGAAGCCAGTATTAGCTTTGAATTGTCTAGGGGGAAGATTCGAGGATGTTGTTCTTAAATTACTTGAAAACAAAGGCACCATAGTTTATCATGGATCTGCCTTCGATATTCCAATTGTAAAACATGTCTTGCGTCCCGATGTTTGCTTTAACAGATTTCATTTATGTGAATGGGATTTACGGGCAAGTGTTATAGAAAAAGATATAATGATGAATAATCTCACTAAATTAATGATTCTCGGTCAATTAAGAGCCCCTTTATACCAACCTATAGAAATAAAAAACTATATTTATGCATTTAAAAATACGGCTACTTGTGAAGCGTTTTCTAATATGAATTATGTTTTTGATCTTACATTACCATAAAAATTTTTTATTGTTTATAATTTTATTTGTATACTTATATTAATAATTTACATAGAGGCTTTTATATTTAATACCAACATAGCTAGTTCTTCATCTATACAAATTACAAATAAATAAAATGGGAATATGTTTGTAATATCGAAATGACCGTTTTTTACTAAATGTAAATCAAATATATATAGTAAATTGCCAATTTTTCGAATTTTTTGTCTGTTTGTTCTTGCTAACCTCTCGAACGGTTGTATTGATTTTGACGGGTCTTTCATTGGTAGCTGACGCAATAAGGAGTAACTTAGTCTACTTTTATTTTAGAATTATATATTTTTATGAGTTACATGGTCGAAGTTGCAAGCACAGCTAGTTTTCAAATATATGTTTTTAGCAAAATAATAATTTGTTTTGAATTCTCGTAAATAGCGTTTGTTTTCTTTTCGGATTTCTTGTATTATAAACTATTATTTACTAAACATAAATTTTATATTTAAGTGATATAGTTTACTACTTCACAATTGAAAATAAAAATAATATTATCCAAATTGTCAGTTATTAATATTTGTTGTAGTAGCTATGATACGACTAAGAACACTTGTAATTAAATAAATAAATAGCTTCACGCTATATCCCGCACACAGCAGGGTAGGCAGAGGGAACCTAGTGTTAAGACACTCCATTCCCCATTCAACACTTGTAATTATAATATATTTATAAAATTTAGTAGTGAAATCATGTTGGAAATAATGTAAATTAACATTGTAGACTAAAAATTAAACGATTCATAGGTAGATTATAAAAAAAATCTAGCTGCATTTATATCATTTTTTTAATACGCTAGTCTGTAGCTTGGGTTATCTATGCCTCAATCCTAATTTAAATTGTCAAATGACAGTGACAAAAAATAATTTAACATTTATAATTTGAATTGTTTGCGAAAACCATGTTTATAATCATAATAAATAAGTGAAATATAAATTCTTTTAAATATTTACTAATTTAACGTCAGTAGGAATGAAATAAGCCTCCTTTATTATATATTTTCATTTTAACTTTATTGATAATTTAAATATTAATAGTCAGGTTGGTTATGTAAAATAAAGCATTTTATTTTATTGTTATACTTACAAAATGTAATTAATAAGATATGTTTATCAGAATGGAGGAAGAATCGTATGAAGCATTGGAATTCTTGCAAGATAACGCAGACAATGATGAAAACCAACTTATAGTTGTTCAAGAAGACGGCACTATTCTCACAGGTAAGGTATATCGGTATAGTTTTATTTAAGCATAACGTTTTTTTGTCACTAATACGTGCATAAGCACTTTGTTATAAAACACGTACATAAAATTGTAACCTAAAGATTGATAAACAATAATTTTATTTATACAATAGCAGTGTTGCGATAATTATATATAAGGAGAATAACATTCATCTTATGTCATTCTATTAACAGTGAATAGGCCGATCCAGTATTTAACTCAGGTGCAAGATGTTAAAGAAGTTTTAGATACTGCACAGTCCAATATAGTTTATGATGTTACTCCTCAGCAGTTTTATGTTAATGTAGATAATTCTTCAGATCTAGTTTCCGTATCTGGTAAGTACTACTCTTTTTTGAAGTTCTGAATTCTTTTCTATTGTTAGTAGTGAAACTGAAGACATTAATTTTGAATCACTAAATACTAACAGGTCACCTTAAAATGCATAGATATATTTTATATCAACAGTCAGTACCCAAGTTGTATCTAATATGTATTTTTTGTTAAATTACCTTTTTTAAGGAAAAAGTGACATGACAGTAGGTTAAGAACATGCTTAAGTTATATACGTGCAATTAGTTTATTAGGTGGGTTATTGTGTTATTCCAACATATTTTTTGCCAAACTTACTTAAAAAGATAATATTTTTTCCAGATCAATTTATCATGCCAGAAGGTGAAAACAACATGTATGCAAATAGTTTCTTAATACAAGCAGTAGAGAATAACAAAGAGGAACAGGTAATTAAAATATATATTTTAAAATCACTTTTTTCTAGTAATTTTTATGTATAACTAGTAGATGCTTTCAACTCTGTTTGTGTGGATTTATGACTTACAAAGTCAGTACATAATACTTCTATTTATCAGCTGTTGAAATTGAAACTTAAGTCCAATATTATAAAAGCTTTTAGGTTCAAAAATTTACTTGTATCTGTAACATCCATATTAGACACTCCATGAAAATGTAATTATAGAAAGATTTCGCAGTAGGTGTTCTACTCTTCCTAATCTAATAAAAGCTATATTACAAAATAGTTTCATTTAAATGTGTCCTGTAGACTCAGTGTCTTTGTTTGTACAAACAGAAAAACAGATAAAAAAAAATTAAAAATCGTAGTGTATTTGTGTTTTTTTCGTCTTCCTATTTTTTCCTCAAGTGATAGTCAAACCCACAACCTATCATGTTTCCAGTCACATTTTACGCTCCTACACTACAACTGGCCTCCAAATTATTTTTTCTTTAACATATCCAAGTAAGACCCAATTTTCTTACTTTATTATTAGAGTATGTGTAGATAATATCAATATTATTATTTAAATGAATTATATGTATTTATAGATGGAGCAAGATGTTGTACCAATAGAGTTTAAACCTGAGACAGACAATAATGCAACTGTTGAAGTAAATATTGAAGTAGAAAACACAGAAAACAAGACCAATGGTGATTGTACTGAGGTGATGTATTTAGTATTTTCTTATGATTATGTATACGAGGTTATTTTTAAATTAAATTGAAGATAAATAATTGAATTGAAAATTTATTGGTAATAACTTTAATGCTGATGCTATTAATTTTAATTTATTTTTCCACATAATAATTCAATACCTAACTAAAGGTGATAAAATGTTTTCTAAATGTTCATAGATGAAATGCATACATATGCTATGCTAAATTATATGCTATTGTTTATTACATACTTATATTATAAATGCGAAAGTTTGTCTGTTTGTCTGTCACACTTTCACAGCTAATCTACTGATCCGATCTAGATGAAATTAAGAATGTAAATAGTAAATAATATAGGGTCAAACATAGGATTCTTATGTTTTCAACTCAACCTCTAAAGGATTGAAATAGGGGATGAGAATTTATATGAAAAATCTGAACCGCTTGTAATTAATTTTAAAATAGGCTGCTTTATTTCTAGACCCCCGAGGGTTGCAATATAACGAAACAGCTATGTAGTTCACGCGGCGAAGCGCCAAGCGGGCAACTAGTGTCTAATAAAGGATTATTTGGATATGATTTTTTTGTACTTTTTGCAAAAATAGTTAATCCCTTACTCAAATATATTTGTGACCTTTTAGATAACTTTAAGCGATGATCAATATCAGTTACTGGAGCGAAAAGGCTGGATACTCTTGGAATCATCAGATAAAATATATTTACTAGACACACTTGGTCTACATGATATAACAGCTGATAAAAGTATGTATATTTAGTTATTCAAGTAATTGATTTTAAATTTTATATTATTATTTCTTCTGTATTTTAGTAACATGTTAAACAGCCCTATCATTCATTGATCATAGCAATAACAACCATGCAGGTTTTGCTTTGAAAAGACATCAATGTGTGCCATAATAAACTTGCGTCTCCTATCGAATCATCCCTCAGAAATATTAGTGCTTATGGAGTGATAGAAACCTGGTTCAATTCCACTCCAGAAAATCTAAACAAAAAAATGCATGAGAAAAAAAATCTTCAGATATTTTCAGTCATTCAGAAAATGCAATGCACCTGTAACTCCTTGGATGTTAGGCAGGGTTATGTAAAATTAGTTTCAAAGAAATTCTTTTAGATGGACTTGGAGGAATGATTATAGTTCTTTTATATCCCTGCTCTGGTTTAACAAAGCCCGGCGTAGAGTTCTACCACTCAACACGCAACATACAAACTTAGGATAGAAAGTAGAGAATGAAGTAACTTTCTACTACCCTATGTGGGAAAAAATGTGTTATTATTTTTTTCCCAGAAAGATTTCTTTATTTTCTTTTAATAGACATAAGAAATAAAACACTGTTAATATATTTTTAAATATTTGATATTTATCATTATTTACAGAGTTAATTGAAAAACTGAGATACGAAAGTCAAATAGAGACCACTGAAGACACAATGTAAGTTAAAAAACTTTTATTCATTTACTTTAAACTTTTATTATTCCATGAAATAAAGATTATTCTTGTTCTTTTCTACTATATTAAATAAGGACAAAAACATAAATCTTTGAAGACCAATCAAGCAGATGTAATAATTAATTTAAATTTTATATAAATTTAATCAATAAAAATAACACTTTAATAAAAGGTTTAAGTTCATTTGTATTAAAAAAATAAATATTTAATAATTTTAAGAAATTGGTATTTCCAGCACTGATAAAATAAAAGATGAGATAATTACATATGAAAATTGTGAAGAGAATTACGATACAGCTCAAGTAGAAGAAACAACTGACTACATAATTGAAGATGGAATCGAACACCAAACAGAAGAAGTGTCATATGATGACAATGAACAAGGTAATTTTTATGTGAATATCTGAAATCCTTTCCACTCTTTTTACATTTTTTTAAAATTGAAAACATCATAATATTGTTAAATTTTAATATTTTAATTAGGGAGATCTGGATATACGCAATTTTTTGTTGGTTAGAGTTTGCAGAATTATCATTTTATGGTTTTAGTATTACTAAGACTATGAAATAAATTTTTCCTGCATACTAGGGTAATCAGAGAGAACATAGCGTCTAGACACTTCGTTCTACACATTCCGCCCGAAATGGAGACACTGTTTGACAAGTGGCGGTGGGCCACCTCACACGTTATTTATTTATTTATTTTTATTTATTATCTTGGGTATCAACGCGTAAAACTAAAATAATATATAATAATTTTACCGAGTGAGAAACCACAACAAATAAATAAAAGTAACCATGATTATATGTTTTAGAACATGAAAGTGGCCATCTGTCATCAAAACATTTTCCACACGACTATGTGAAGATGAACTCTTATAAAGATACTTCATACAGAAGGGAAGGCGAGGCTCTTAGAATAAAGACTAAATTTTCATTCAAAGGTAAGCAAATATCAATGATATGTCATAATAATTAGCCACGTTACTCACAACTTACGTCAATTTTATAATAAAAGTAATGTTAAGCAGGGTAGATTCATATAATGCTTCTTTGTCATTAAAAACGTGATATTGGAACTAAAATGTGTTTAAATATAATGAATGTCAAACCTGTAATTATTATATCAATTATTATGTATATCAATAAATTAGTGTATTTCTAGCTTGGACAGAGAACAAGATCGTTAATGCGCATTATAAAGGATCCCCTTTAAACCTCACTTTTGTGAAGTCTCAGGTTCTATGGTGAATCCATGAAATGCTAAGAATTTTTCTCTCCCTAATAAATCACTTGCATTACTCATGGGGTGGCTGGCAAACATAATAGAGGAGAAACTAGACATAGAATAAAAAAGATTTCTTTAAAATCCTAAGGAAACAGGGAATTTTAAATGATGGAATGATGGAATTGATGGATGGAAAGGGAATAGTGTGACAGAGTTTTCAATTCGTAGATTCGTACCACGCGTTAATAGTTGCTGTTAAGTCGACGTGCATACATTTTTTTTTAATGTGTAATGTGTATGGTCATTAGTAAAAAAGTATGTTGTTCATTATTTTCAGACATTCCACCGGAAATAGTATTAGGTAGGACCGTGCATGGCAAGAAGTTGGTTGCAAGTGTTAAGACGGAGAAACAAAACTTGCGGAGTGCACTCACTAATAAAGCTGTGGGTGACAAGTTCCAGCGGGTACCTGATGAGGAATCCGAAGAACATTTGCAAAGTATAGATTTTATTTAGTTATTAATTAGCATTTTACAGTTATTTTGCATTTATCAGTTTCCCAATATTTTTTCTTTCAGATATCTCTACCTTTTTAATATATTTACAAAAAAAAATACTTAATATATATATAGTAATTTAATTTAAATCTATATACTAATAAAGTTTCTTCTATATTATGAAATATAAAAATACTACTGTTACCAAAAAAAAATGGGATATAACTAAAATATAGATTTTAGACAAACAGTTTTAATATAATGGGATCTTTTGTTTTCGCGATTTTTAACAATAGAAAACGTAGACTTGTGACCGCGATAATGTTCGAAACGTCGGATTTTCTGAAATGTTTTTTCGATTTATCTAGTCCAAATAGTTTAATTTCTGTTTACTTATATGTGATGATATTTATTTATTTGTTATTTACTCATTTAAGATAAAGAATTTTTTTATAGTATAAAATAGGATTGAAATGCTATTGATTTTCACATTCATTTTTATAAGTGAATGTTTAATTGTTATATTTGTTTTTCTCTATATAGATGATACGGGTTTAGAAGCCTCCAAGTTTGATGCTTTACTACAAGAAAACTTGTGGGGCAATGGTGATAATTGTTCAAAGAAAGATGTGACTGCTGCTGAGATTGTCGTCGAACAGTTGTTGAGGGTTCCTGCTTTCAAACCTACTATTATAGAAAGAAGGTTACTTGTTACTAAGGTACTCCTTTGCATATCTTTTACTAACACTTGAGTATGCTCTAAATGCAGATTAGAACTTTAGAATAAAAATATGCTATAAGCTATAATTAGATTTTCTAAATAAAAAAAATGTTTTCATTAATATAGATACTCAGTTACTATGTTGAATGAAACACATTCTTAAAATATTCAATTTCCTAAGTATGTGAACACTTTGTAAATTTTAAGATACTATGTAAAGTAATAAATCAAATTAATGAATTTTCGTATCTTGCATGATACTCAGGGTTTACCTAGAGTAAAGAATCAGTGAGTCAAATTTAGTGTCCACTTTCCGTCTGTGTTCAAGACATTGCAAAATGAGTGCCAACTCATCGACGCACTGTGTGATACCAGAGTGGGTTATTGAACATAATTTTTACTGTCTGTGTCACGATCGTTGGGCAAGCGAAAATTTTAGGCAAGCGAGCAATTTTAGGCAAGCGAGCAATTTTAGGCAAGCGAAGGCGTCGCTAGTTTCTATAAGAAACTAGCGACGCCTTCGCTTGCCTAAAATTAAGTCAGTTAATTAAAACAATATTTCTTACAAATTTGCTTGAACTAAGTTTAAATTACGGATTTATTCTTTTTTTATTTGTGATCTAATTTTAATACGGTAAGCACGATTACTTAATAAACACAATATATTAAGAGAAGTTTAAAAGAATAGGATAGTCAAAACCGCATTTAAACCAGTTTAGCCGTTTCTGAGGTTAGCTTGGAGAAAAAGCACTTTAAAAATCATTGTCTAAAGGACTTACTACTTCATAAATATCTTCAATAATGATTTTTATATATCTTCCATTTACAAACAACGATCAACTGAGTCTACTACATTTTTCGGGAGGTCCGTAGCTACTAAGTACACCGGTGATGGCTAGGAGCCGGCCTGCTTCCTTGCCAACAGATATGTTGAAGCGTTATTTTATTATATGTTTATATAATTTGCAGGTAGTAATAGAAGAACACAAAACAGATGAAATGTATACAGAGACGGTACCGACGCTGGTGACGGGTCGCGTCATGCGCAACGACTCTAAGTATTACTTTGTATACATTCCGGATCTCTTAAGGCGTTCTTTAAAATATGCTCAAAGTAAGTAATTATTTATCCTTTTTATATTGATACCCCTCAATAAATTGATTTTATTAGTATTATACCTTAATGATTTATAAATGTGGATTTGGATTCAATTTTGAATACACGGTTTTAGATTGTCACATAGTTGTTAAATATAGCTGTAATATATACAAACCAAAATGACTAATATTTAGTCGTACAAAATTAACAGATTATGGCGGTACAGTGACACGTCTGATTGTTAACGTGAATGGCTTTAGGTTTGACACCCACTTAATTATATTTAAATTATTTTCATTCTTTCACTCTGGTTCCTGAACCAAAGCACTTTCGATTTCGGGCGAAAAGTGAAAAATCTGATATATTTCTTCAATATTTTAAAAACAATCTCAAGTATGTATAAAAAATCCGTATATTATCTGCAATGAACTTTTAATAATTTTAATTTTATTATCGGTTAGTTGCTTTTTGAGTTAACACTCTAAAGTGGGGAACGGAGTGTCTTAACACTACGTTCCCTGCCCGGCTGTGTGCGGGATACAATGTAAAAAAAAATCTATACCAAAAAAATAAAATGCATTTAAGTTATATATAAATATTAATGTAGTACCTTAATATCCCTTAAAGCAATACAAAAACGGACACAGCTAGTTTTTCAACAGCAACTTCGTCGACATGGAATTTCACGAAAAGTTTCATTTTTAAATAAAAGTTGCCCAAGTTATTCCGCTAAATCAGTAAAGTCGGTCCAACTGTTTTTGATAATAGCCGTAACGGACAGAAAAATGTATTTAGATATATGTACCGTGTATTCATACATATTCATTTAGTAAAAAGTGTTTTGTTTTGTGTAACAAACAGACACACCAATTTTATTTATTTATATAAATGTAAGCCTCCGTCTCCATAACTACTGTTTTATCAGAACATAATGTTACAGGTGGAAAGAAAGTGAACGAAGATAATTATTTACATATTCACATTCGTGAAATGAAAGGTGCGGATGGCATTACAAGGATCTCTATCACACTTAATAAGAGACGTAAGTTGATAATGAAATATTTATGATATGGAAATTTGGACATATTATGTTTTTTTTAATAAATATTTAATTGTAAAAGTAATATCTATATAATAAATAATAATACTTTGATAATGAGGCCGTCGTAATAATGGTTCAGTTGGACAGCGTGTGATTGAAGACGCCATGGTTGTGAGTTCGATTCCCACTCATGAATGATTATATACTATTTTCATTTCTCAATTCTGATTTTATTTTATTTTTTTTCAGCTTCACGCTGTATCCAGCACACAGCAGGGTAGGCAGAGGAAACCTAGTGTTAAGACACTCCGTTCCCCACTTTCCGCCGAATTCGGAGGCTTGCGTGTTAAGTGGCGGAACTTAACGCCGCGCTTTACCTCGAACCCAGGGCGAAGAAAATGGAAATACAACTTCCACTCCTCGAGTGGGAATCGAACCCACAACCAGTCGTTTACAGTCACACGCTTGTGCCACTGGGCCACGACTGGCCAATTCTGATACCTAATATATAAGACAAAGCGCGGCATCAGGTTCCGCCACTTAACCAAAATGACTCGATTACGAGTGGAAAGTGAAGAATTGATTGTCTTGACACTACGTTTTCTCTGAGTGTCCTGTTATGCGGTAAAAAGCTATAAGCTGTAATAGTATAACTTGCTTGTAAAAGAAGTAAATTGATAACGCGATAATTGTGAGTTTAATTGTCAATCAGGGAATATTTATACTTGATCTCTAAAATGGCTGTTATTAAATATAAAACCTGCTTTTTAACTTCTCTACTGAAGGTAAAAAGTATGTTTTAGATTAACATAACTGGACTCTAAAGATAGTTTTCAGACAGTAACCCCTAAAGTTTTCTGTAAATAAAATAACTTTTATATC
Organism: Dryas iulia moderata; assembly: GCA_019049465.1. Lineage (NCBI taxonomy): Eukaryota > Metazoa > Arthropoda > Insecta > Lepidoptera > Nymphalidae > Dryas > Dryas iulia. The sequence goes on from CM032431.1 coordinate 7,346,109, forward strand.
ATTTTTATAGATATACCTTTGTCGGATTTGGCTAATAGGGCGAGGAACAAACAGAAAATGGCCTTCGCTTGTAGCGCGTGCGCAGCTGTATACAAAACAGAAGAAGGCCTTAAGTTACATCAGGAGGTATGTTAAAAAAATAATAAAAATACATAAAATAAACAAGGTTCTTAATTAAATTTGTCGGTCACAGATTATTTGTTGGAGTGTTGGATGAAAATGTTAATGTTTTTATAAAAACAAAGATTATTTTTTTTAATTTGACTTACATTTTCTTGTATTTTTTTACCATAAGTTATACCAGTTAGTGGTACCATAAGTTATACCATATATATTTAAAAAATTAAAACTTTCATATAAAATTTAATATTGTATTTACAATAAAGTATTTTTACCCACCATCCGTTATATATAGTATGATATTCCATTTTCAGACTGAGTGTATGGAAATTGATGATCTTTTAACAATCGATACTGAAGCAGATAATTCAAATAATGCTACTTTTAGTGTAGTACTGACTGGTAATGATAAAAAGTATATGTGTAATCAATGTCATGTAAGTATAAATTTAACTTAATTAAATCCATACATAACTTGTCTTTGTATCAATTTATTCCTTTGAATATATATTTTGGACAATTCTTAAAGTCTTATTCACACATTCAGGAAATCGAAAGACAATTCAATATACGTTCTGTACGTATGACCTTACGGTCAAAGTTTTCAATAGGCGCGGGTTCGAATCCCATTGCGATCTAACTTTTATTCGTTTTTCTAAAAATGTTTCATGCTATGCTTACTTATTGTTCTTTATTACAGTCCGTGTTTACAAAGCTAAGCAATTGCCAAAAACATATTAAAACTCATTTTAATCAAGAAGAAGTGGCTGAAAATAACGACTCAAATAAGGAGGGTAAAAAGTCTGCGGAAGTTTTCAAATGCAACATGTGTTCCAGTACATATTTGCACGCGGCAACATTGTCAAAACATATTGTAAACAAACATATTAAAATGAAAGCCAATTAAATGTTAGAATACTCTAAAATGCTTTTTTGTTAATAACATAGGCATGCAAAATAAACATAAAAAAATATATCTTAAGTAAAAGTATATGATTGTTGAATTAAATTATTAAAGAAATTCGACAACTTGGAAAGTCTATGTTTTATGTTAAAAATACACTACAAGAATTCGTCCTCAACTTTGACAATTGGTGGTCTTTGCTACTGTTTCGGGAATCCCGCCTTTCACTTCGTGAAAGGCGGGATTAGGCGGGACGAAAAGTTTGTGTATGTTATTATTGAACATTTTATCGCAGTGGAACACTGACTGATTCCACTTCAGTGAGATCATTTTATTTAATATCAATTAATTTCATTTCTTTGCTCTGGAGACAAGCCAAGGAGCCAGCATTAATTTTTGCCACACAATGTTTTGGATTAGGGCGGAAAGTAAATGGTCTTGACACTGGTTTCTCCCTGCCTACCATTGCCACCTATATAAGGGGAAGAAAGCGTGAAATTTTGAAGGAGCGTGAAGGAAACAAAGAGATTGACTTGCCATGATACTTACCAATTTCACAAGAATATATATTAAAAAATATTTTCATAGTGAAATGCATTTTATAACAATATCATTTAACATTTAAGATATTGTTACAAATTACGTTAAAAACTGTTTTCATTAATGTAAAAATTTATCCACTCTGGTAAGAGGAAAAGTAAGCATAAAAAAAAGAAAATTAAATCATCAATGTTTTATTACATATGACTTTTTATTTGCTTTTGATATTAATACTTAACATTGAAGTATTATTTTGATGTAGATGGTAGACATACTTTCAAATTATCCCTACATTTAGGATGTATAAAGAATTTTTAATATAAATATTATATCACAACCTTTTATATAATTAAAAATCTTCATCTAAAAATACATTTTCAAGGTCTTCCAAATCTAAATTATCTGGAAATCTGTCATCAGCAGGCAAGTTATCTGTAAGTAATGTAAAAGGAATTAATTATTATAGTTTAAGTAAACATTGAAGTAATAAACATCCACAACCTTGTTTAATTTTGAAAGTTTAGTTATAATTAAATATTCCATATAATTAATTATATATAATCCAAAAATAAATTAAAAAATAAGAAATAAAACACTCAAATACTAACTAAAAATAAAGGAACAAAACACTTATAAATAAGAAATGTCTGTTTATATATAAACAAGGTAACTCAGTAGCAATAGGACAATATATAACTGACTGTGAGAGCAGCAGTTGTAGTTATAATTAAATATTCCATATAATTAATTATACTTGATTTTTTTTATGCTTTAGTTAGATAAGACAAGATAAAATGTGACTCTGACATCCACCATTCAAAATGCAATGCATTGAATTAGGCCAGAAAGTGTAGAATGGAGAGCTTTAGACTAGATACTCTTAGCTTAAACTACTATGCAGATAAAAGATTGAAGCTGTAAAAAAAATACATACCTGAATTGTTTGTACTAATAATGCTAAACTCATCCTCACAGATCTTCTTGTAACCATTTGGAATAACTTCATCACTTATAACTGCTGAGGTGTAGATTGATGAGATGTTGCTCAAAGTAATATTCAAATAGTGTTTTTTGAAAGCACTCCCTGTAGTAAGGACTGTAGGTTTCCATAACACAAGGGCACAATATTCTGTTACAATATAATTAGAAAATGTGTTCCAAGCATCTCTGTGTAGTGTGCATTTTATGTTTCCTTTAAAAAAAACATTTCTAAACAAACAAGTAGATAGCTAATAAGTGTGCAAATTTTAAAATTGGTGATATATTTTTTTTAAAGGTTGTCTACAAATTGCATTTTATATTTTAAAAGTTCTTACCAGTTTTGTCTCTGAGAATAATTAATGGATCTATAGCAGATCTATCTACTGACTCAACAAATGCAGTAACAATTTGAGCTTTCTTCCTCTGTAAGTTACCTGCTAAAGCTTGATTTTTTATAGTATTTATGGAATTAATTTCACCTAAGCTTAATGTGTCCTTTATTAATCGCTTCCACAATGGTGTTTCAAAGATGTCTCCATGTAAATAATTTTGAGTAAAATCTGTATCCTATAATAAAATGAAATAATGAAGAAATGTTATTTTCTAATGTATATTAACAAAATAAGGGATGTGTGTTATGTATTTTTCTATTACAAATACCTGAGTTAGTAACTCTATCTGCCCAATTGTTTCATCATCTTTATTTTCAAATGAACCTGTCAATATTCCAGCTGGACCAGGAAACTTCCTTTTAGTTTTGTGGTCAAAATATGAATTTATAATTTTTCTTTTTGTATGCTTTGGTGAGCTAATATTTTCTGTTCTTGAAGCACTATTATTAGCATGTGAAATATTTTTATTAGAACGAATTAAATCGTTAGTTAAACTTTCTAATTCTTTCCTAGGTGCAGAAGTATTATTGATTTCTGTGAAAGTTTCTTCATTTGTTCGTTTTTGCTCACAGCCATCATTTTGCAATGGATTTAAATTTACTTCAGGAAAATCGATCTGAGACAAAATCTAGATAAAATACTAATCAGCATACTTGTTAATACATTTTATTAAAATTAATCCTAAAAGATTTACAAGTACCTCATCGTAGTCATCAGATTCAAACATTTTAAAAAATATTTGGAGATTGTAATAAATTAGAAATTGTGTTTAATTATTTAGATATTTATTTTATTAAGTATATAAGCACAAGGATGAATATGCATCACAAATATTGAATATAATAAATAGTTTATAGTACTAAAAAACTACTTTAAATTCTACACAACACACCTACAAATGTCAAATAAAATTAGACATTGACATTAGATCGTCCAATATGCATAAGATCGTCTAAAGACCAAAAATTTCTGGTTGATGGATGTGAATTGAAGTTTTTATTATAACAATGACAATTCTATATTCAACTTACACCTAAATTCATAATAAAACAAGTATTTTTTTTGTATAAATCGTTTGGTCCAATTATTTTTCATTATTTTACAAATATAATAACTTTTTGTATTGTTCCATATATGCTTAAATGACGTTTTGTAAAAACTTCATACTTAACAAATTAATTTAATTAAATAATAATAAGCAAATTTTAGTAAATTATACTATGGATGGATTTGATGTTTTAAATCCTCTAAAAGATATTGAGCTACACTTAACGGAAGATCAAATTACGGAAATTACTGAATGGTTTGATGCAAATTGCAAGCTTTCCGTAATTGTTGAGGAAGAACCACCAGTGAATGCTATCAGTGTCGAAAATTTGAGAAAATATTTAGATTTAAAAAAGTTTAGTACATATTATTTTATATGAGATATTAACGTATTAATATATATATTATAATTTTATATGAGTATAATAAATATAATTCATATAAAATTATTATTTTATATTTTTGTCTACATATACTTATTTTAATTACCGTAAATGTTTACTTTAATAAGTAGTGTTTACTTAAGGAAGTAAAGTCTTCTAATTTAGATACCATAGAAGAAATTTTCACTATCCTAGTTATGGAGAAATAATGGACAAAGTGGAAAAATTAAAGGCGGGGTTAAGTAGATTCATAACAAAGGATCAATTTATATATATGATAAATAAATGGATTATCGAAGCAGACATTAAACATGAAATTAAGTTAGCATTTGAGGTTTGCTATTTGAATATTTAATTCAAGTACTTTCTTATATCACTTATGGTATAGTTAAGGATTTTCGAAAAAAAAATATAGTATTCCTCTTATTTACTTAGGTTTTCGATACAGAGAAAAGAAATTTTTTAGACATAGACGAAGTCAAAACTATAGTAACAAGATATGGTGATGCATTTAACGAAGATGAAATTAGGGAGCTACTATTTGACGCAAATTCACAGGGAGATGGCAATGTATTTTATAAAGATTTTGTAGAAAGCTTATTTAGTATCGCCCCAGAATTATATGAACTGAAGGTAAAATACATGTTATAGTAATTTCATATTTTTGTTATTGTTTCCTAGCATTTATAAATAGAAGATTGCAATACCTATATCTAAATAAAACTATCATAGGCAGAATATTTGTACGAAGACCCAAACGACGATCCTTCAGTTCCACCGGAAGTTGTTGAAGAAGAAGTTATTGCACAGCCAGTGGTAGAAGAACCGATTCCAACCAAGAAACAAAAGAAGAAAAAATGATTCCTTTCATTTTTCTGATTTTGATCCCTTCTTTATATATTAATATTAATCAATAAAAATGACCTTATGTAAGAAATTTTATTTTAACTTTGCTATCAAAATAGCAATCACCTGCGACAGTAGAAGATGCTATATTATGCGTTTGGATTTGTCCCCATTCGGATTCGTCCCCATCATGTCGTTATATAAACTGAATATTGACAATCGACTTAGATTAATTTTCATAACCTGATAAATGTTGAATTTTTCTAAATTTTAATCAACCTTTCTAAATGTTTTAATGCAAAGTTTAGTTTGAAAATTAAATTTAAAATCGGAGTTAATCTCATAAACATAATTCACAAATTCATAGCACTATTTCAGAAGATTTCACAGTGTTGCTGTTATTTAAAAAGAGTATCATACAATACAAATTACAAATGACATATCTTGCATGACATGTCAACTTCGTAAAGTCAGATAATGTGTAGGCATTATATTGTGGAAAACATCTTTATATTTCGATTTCTTAACTATTATTTTTTTTGTTAATTTTTGTTCATAAGCACATTTATGTAGATTTACGTATAGGATAATTTATATCAACTGATTCTATTGCTTTTTTCATATATTAAATTTGAAGCAATGGATCTCGAAGACAATGCCTTGGGCTTGACCCAAGAACAAACTGATAAAATATTACAATTTCAAGATTTAACAGGTATTGAGGATATGTCAATATGCAGAGATGTTCTGCAAAGGCATCAATGGGATTTAGAGGTAACTATGATATATCTTCTGTGTTGAAAATAGTCAATCGTTTTTAGGTCAACGATGGCTAATTTTATGTGTAAATATGCTTGGACTTATGAGATTTATTCTTACGTCTTGTTTTGCAGGTGGCGATACAGGAACAACTCAATATTAGGGAGGGTCGCCCATCAGTATTTGCGACAGAAGCTCGAGCGCCGCCAGTAGTACACGACCACATAGCCCAACAAGTATTCACTGATGAAGTGCCAGAGGGCCCTGGTGGCGTGAGAGGGCTATTCCGCTATGTTGTCAACTTAGTTGTGTCAATGTGTTATAGTACAATATCCTCTGTTCTCAATATATTATTAAGTTTTATGAGAAATGATGAAAGAAGGAGTAAGTATTTATTTTAAATATTTGATATCTTTTGTCTTAATACATTATTTTTTAATTCATGTAGACTTTAAAGTGTACTTAATTTAAAATATGTTGTGTTTTAGTTGTGACGGATCCACTTGGTGATGTAATGAGCTTCATCAATAGTTACAATTCCCGATATAGTGAGCACCCAGTATTCTATCAGGGTACATATGCTCAAGCTCTGAATGATGCAAAAAATGAGCTTAGATTTCTTATTGTATATCTACATTCAGAGTCAGCTACTGAGACACAAAACTTTTGCAGGTATGTTAAATATTTTTTATCTTAAACTTGAAATTAACAAATATTAAAACATTATTAATATGATAATGATCACATTAAAATCCTAAGAAGTTAGAAACTATCCTCTGTGGTTTCCTAAGTTTACATACCCTTTGTTACAACATCCAGATTAACACCATATATTTTTTAAATAAAAAGTTTTAAACATGTACAAATATATTTGTTTAACAATTTATCTTTTGAAACAGAAATATATTAAGCATACAAATAATTTACAAAGATCATATACATGCTTATTAAGAAAAGTAATGAAACAAAAAACCTTTTATTTATGAATATGTTAAATCAATCATTTTCAGAACAACTTTATCAGACCCAGATGTAATTGAATACATAAACACACATGGCCTATTCTGGGGTTGTTCAATTGATACTTCAGAGGGGTGGAGAGTGGCCCAATCAGTTAATGGTCGTAGATATCCGTTGATATGTGTTGTGTGTGTTCGAGACCACCGTATGACAGTGGTGGCAAAGAGTGAAGGATCTTGTGGTCCATACCAATTACTTCAAAGGCTCATGACGGTGGTGACCGAGAATGAACCACATTTAGCAGCTGCGAGAGCAGATAGGTAAGAAAAATTACAATAATATCTCTGTTTGTATAATTATTAGGACTTATTTTTTTAAGCATATGATGTGGTTTAAAATCTCATCATATTTAATTATAATTAGTTACTAAAATTAACTGTGTAGCTTAATTGGGAAATTTGCTGTGTGTATAAAAATAATAACAATACATCTCATATATATCTGCCATTTTACAAGTCACATCTACTAATACGAGATAGTTTCGGAAAAGCTTTATTTTTTACTTTATTACATTATTCACATGCTTTTACTTTATTACATTATTCACAGGAAATTGAAAAGACATTTAGAAAACATATAAAAATTTGAACGCAGCGGAATTAGACCCCGTGCCTCCTGAAAACCGTCCAGGCGCTCTGACCGTTAAGACATGCGTTCTGCTACCAGCTGCGTCGAAATTTTTATACGTTTTCTAAACGTTTTTTACAAATAACATATTATTTTATTGACAGAGTGGAGAGGGAAGTGACAGCTCGTCTACGAGCGGCGCAAGACGAGGCGTACGCGGAGTCGCTGGCGGCCGACCAGGAGAAGGAGCGGCGGCGCGCGGCGGACCGGGCGGCGCGCGACCAGCTGCAGCGCGACACGCTGCACAAGCAGATGATGGAGGAGCAGCATAAACAGGATGTATGTTGTATATATATGTTATGGGGGCCAGTCGTGGCGCAGTGGGTGACAGACGTGTGACTGTAAACGACTGGTTGTGGGTCGATTCATCTATACTTGAGGAGTGGAAATATTTCAGATTTCCATTTTTTTCGCTCTGGTGTCGAGACAAAGCGCGGCGTTAAGGTTCGCCTCACACGCAATGCCTCCGAATTCGGGGAAAAGGGGGGAACGGAGCGTCTTAATACTAGGTTCGCTCTGCCTGCTGCCTTGCTGTGTGCGGGATACAGAGTGAAGCTAAAAAATCTTTCCATACAGATGCTAACAACGAAAATAAATTGCAATAAAAAGAGTATAAAAAATTTAATATAAAGTAAAATAACCATATAAGAATTTGGACTTAGCCGTTACCACTTTTTATATGTATTTCGAAAAATGATCTTTAGTTTCTTTATTGTGAGGATAACACTTTAAAAATGGGAAAAATATTTTATAAATAGCATTTTCTCTTATCAAACGATTATTCAAAGAATAATGTCTGGGTAGCAAAAACTACAAAATTTTGTAGGTTTTTGCAATCTTTTACTACCCAAAGATTATTCTACAAACTATCGTTTGGCAAGAGAGAATGCAACAATTTTAAAGTGTTATTCCACACTTAAGAAGATTGAATTGAAGAAAAATTCAAATTTTTATATGTTTTCTAAATGTCTTTTTCAATTATCCTGAGTGTGGAATAACACTATAAAATTGTTTAAAAATACTAAATACATTTTATAAGTAAATATTCTGTGTCTTTCAGATAATAGCAGCGCGTCAGGCGATGGCGGCCAAACTGCCGGAGGAGCCGTCGCCGAGCAAGGCGGCGGTGGCGTTGCTCATACGCCTGCCAGGTGGAGAGAGACTCACCCGACGCTTCCTACTTGATCATACTACACAGGTTGTTATATATTTTAAATAGATAGCGTCACGTTGTGTAGGGTAGTTAGAGAGAACCTAGTATCGAGACATTCTTTTCTCTACACCCAGCCCGAAATTGAGATTGTTGTTTGTGAGTGGAACTCAAAGTTGCGCTTTGTCTTAAATACCATAGCGGAAATATGAAAATAAGTTGATAAGTTGATTATAACCTTTCCTCTTAGTGGAAATAGAACTCACAAATGTCGTGTGCAGTCAGTCTCTGTCCCACTGCGCCACGACGGTCTCTACTATATATTTTACTCAGTATTTATTAGCGATGTCACGGAAACATTTGCAATTATTTGAGAAGTGTCTTTACATCTAGGTCGTAATTTATAAATTATTATTTATACAGCTTTTAGACAGTGAAATTTCAATTAATGAAGTTTTTTAAAAGAAATATATATTTTTAATAAAATAAGCCAAACTGCTTTGATAATAATTTTTGTTTAGCTTCATGCTGTATCCCGCATACAGCAGAATAGGCAGAGACAATTTAATGTTAAGACACTCCGTTTCCCCACTTTCCACCGAATTCTGAGGCATTCGTGTTAGGTGGCGGAACTTAACGCCGAGCTTTGCCTCGGATACTAGAGCGAAGAAAATGGAATTATTAAATATTTTTACTCCTCGAGTGAGAATCGAACCCACAACCAGTCGTTTACAGTCACACGATTGACCCCAAATTATTATTATTTTAATGCACCAAAATCTTTATTTATACATAAAAGAAAAATATATATAAATGCAATGTGCAAATATCACCTTATTCAGGCATGTCTTCAACTAAGAAAAATGATGCCTATTTATGAAGTATGAACACAATAATATATTGTCTCACCAATATCGTATAACATTTCATGGTACAATTAATTGTTATATTCTTTTATTAATTAAACTTGTAGGAAGCGATTAAAAATTTAAACGTTTAAATGGAAGGCCATCGCGATTGGTTGTGGTTCGATTTAGTAGGAATTATTATATTTAATTTATTTTTATGACTATAGAGAGCGGCTCTAAACAGAAACACGCGGCGTTGAGTTTCTGATAATTTCAGAAAAGTTATTCTTTTATTGTTCCGCTCTGATAAAACCACACGCGGCGTTCAGTTCCGCCGGCTCCGGCCTGATTTTGGATTGTAAGTGGAGAACGGAGTGTCTTGTCATTAGGCGAGAGAGAATCTCGCTATTCGTGAAACTGATAAATGTTTTATTATTAATTGAACATTGTTATTTTCAGGATCTATATGATTTTGTCTTCAGTCACCCACAGGCACCGGAAGAATTCGAGATCACAACTAATTTCCCCAAGCGAATAATAGAGCGTGGAAACTCTAATTTATTCGACGTCGGTCTTAAAGACAGGGACGTGCTCTTCGTCAATGATGTCAATGCGTAGATATATAACAATATTTGGTTAAGTTCATTTTAATATTCATTTTGTATTGTATAATATGTGTTAAGTTGCTTGAACTTGGCATAATATTCTTTTGTTCCTTCGAACACACGTTTTCGATGTTATTATTTATATATTATTTATTAAAAAATATATATTTTAATCTTCATGTTTCAGTTTTAATAAGTATTTAATATATATATTATATAAAACATAGACATATTTTCTTGTTGCTGTGGTCACTTGGCGCCATTTTATCTTAAACTGACACATACTATACAATACAAAATGTCACCGTCAACGCTTTAGGCATTTCGAAATATATGTATAATTTTTTTAATTAGTCGAAAACTTCTATAAAATTCTTTGTGTATTCAGTATTTACATAACTATACAAGGTTGTAAATTTTAAAATCTATAGTAATATGGAGGCTAATAAATTTTATGCTGCTATAATTTTTGTTACAAAAATTTTCTATAATATTTATCAAAAATTAAGAAAACTTCTAAGCGTACATAAACTTACATATCTCTTTCCAGTATTAATTTTAAAAATAAATGTATATTTATAATATAGAATTTATAGTATATAGTTATATTCATATAATACAGAAAACAGTTAACAATTTTATTACATTAGGACCAATTGTTTTTTTTTAATTTAAATATAAGAAGTATTTTCGACCAATTAAAAATGTGTACTATATTACAACTTCCATTAGTTACAAAAAACTTCTTTATTCTTAAACAACTAAAATGAGCTCACATTGGACAAGACAGTTTCAAATATTGGCAGAAACATTTATATAATAACTTAAGGCTCTCAATTCATAATAAAAAAATATGTGTAAAAACATAAGTGTATACAAATATTTTTAATCTTACATAATAAGTAACTAATCACATAACATATTTAAATTCTTAGTAAATAGTATCAATGTTTTATTTTAATTCATGTAGTGTGTATTGTCATGTTGTATTTATGTTTTAAATATTGGTGTTGATAAAAGTATGTAGTAAAATTATATATGATGGTAAAGTAATTTATATGTGAGGATTTATAACTATGAAAAGAATGTAACCTCACTTAGTAAAATATGTTAAATTAAAGGCGCCATTTGTAATTTTATGTCATCATATTCTGTGTTATGTACAATAAATACAAGAATCATCTCCATTTTATTTGAAGACTGTCGTGTTTTATGTGTGTTTTAGACAAGGTGTACATTTTCCTTTATTTCTTAAGATTTGAATGGCTAAAACAAATTATGATTAAGTCTAAATTGGTTGTAAGTCTGTTATTTTTGGGACGCTTGCACTTTCTTTATAGTTTATCGATATTGAGAAGAGTTTATTTATTTTATGTTAAAGTTATTTTGCAACATATTGAATTTCCAACAGTAGTAGTGTTTTTATAAAATGTTTAAAAATATAATATTTTAAAGTACCTGATACAATTCGTATTGATATTTATTATCAGGTATCATTATATATTTAATGAATATATTCGGTGTGATGATGTGTGCGGCAGTGACTTTTAATGTATAGGGTTTGTATTCGCTGTACTTTATTCAATTTGGTTTTGAAAATTTTTGTTTAGTAAAGAATTATAATAAATATATAAATAGTATCTTTTTATATAAATAGTAAAAATGATTTTTCGTTCCCACAATACTTGGAAGTAAAATATCACAAAATGTCAAGCAAGCTAATGGAGGACAGTAAATATGTGAGAGACTGGCAAATATACATCTACATATATATCTCTTTTAAATTTAATTATTAAACTGATTTCTATAATTAGATTGTGTTAATATTTCGGGAGCCCATTAACTGTTTCAAATAAACAGTTGAACAATTTAAAGTCCGAATTTATTAACTAAGCTCTTAATTTTTGTTCATAGTCTTTAAATGAACGTGGTAACTTTTATTCTTAGATGTAAACTAATGATTGATTAGACATTGTGTAAAACATCCATACTTATATTATAAATGCGAAAGTCTATGTGTTTGTCTGTCACGCTTTCACGGCTAATCTACCGATCCGATTTGGATGAAATTTAGAATGAAAGTATTAAAAATGACTGGGTCTAACATAGGGTACTTAGTTTTTCAAAAATCAACCTCTAAAGGGTTGAAATAAGGGATGAAAGTTTATATGAAAAATCTACACCGCTTGACCGATTGTAATGGATTTTGGCATAAATATAGTTGATAGTCAAAGTTTAAACATAGGCTACTTTATTTTATAAAAATCCACCCACGAAGGTTGCAATATAACTAAATAGTTAACGCGGCGAAGCCGCGAGCGGGCGGCTAGTATTTCATATGAAAACCGTACCAGGTGTGATAGTGATAAATCAAACATTCGTAAATATATTATGTTATTTAAAGACTTTTAAGTTGACTTGAAATTTTTTGATTTAGTAGATTTTTTTTATTGAAACATTCACCTTATTGATGAAAAAATCAAATCAAAAATGACTTTTTTGCTGTTTGAATTATCAACATCAACTATTCACTCTCTGGAACGGAAATAATCTTGACAATGTGTCTCCCATATGTGTAACTGGGCTTTTGTTATTTCTTAACAAATATTTGGATGTAAAAGTTATTAACTGTAAATGTAAATATACAAAGAATGAGAATTACGTGTTGTAATTAATTCAAAATTATATTAATTTGTTTGAATAAACCTTACTCTCTATATAATTATTTTAGATATAGAAACTTTTTAGTTGCATTTTTTCCATATGAGTCTGGTACCATTCAATCAGCAATTGTTTCTTATAATTTTCTTATATAAGTTGATAATATATTTATATAAGTACTACTGATATAGAGTATTTCTGCATTTTACTTTGCTTTTGCGTACAATTGAGCTTTTTTTTGTGATATTCGGCGATTAGGTAGTTGGTACCATGGGTGCTTAAGGACTACAAGCATTTTCTTTTGATTAATTATGTAATATATTATGTTTTGTTGTAATATAATGTTCCTTATGAATTTTATTAGTTTTATTTCTCACTATTTTTTTCTAACACATATTGTCAGTATTGGCATATAATTAATATTTTTTCAAAGTCAAAGTTAATACCATATTCATGTACCTACATATAATTGACCCAACATTAAACAAATTTAAGATTTTTTTATACTGGTAATCTTACAATCTATTAACATGGTATCAGTCTTTATTGTTAATAAAGGAAACCCAAACTTACATAATAAATTTTACTTATTTGAGTATGTAATAATTAAGACTATGTTGAATTTTAAAATATAAACTAGTATAGTATTGGGAAAAATAAAAAGCATTAACATCATTCATCCAAAACTATATTTAGTAAAATTCAAAACAATACAAAAAAAAACACATCTTAAACATATTACCTGGAATGTAGGCACTTTTATAATGTTACACTATAAATAAATTGATTATAACTAATTACGTGTACTGGTAACTAAATGATTCCAAATTGATGCGCTTTTTCATGTTTTTTGCAATGTAAAAAGTTCTATTCAAATAAAATGAAATATGAAGTATTATAAAATGAATAAATCTTTGAATCCACATTGACTAATATAATGTAATAATATTTAAATATATTATCAAAATAATACAGGTGTGTAATTAAAAAATAGCACAAAATCCCGCTGGTTTATATTCAAACATGTCAAAAAATAGGGATATATTCTCAATAAAATACAACAATGCAAAAGTAAACGAAAAAACGCCATAAACGTTAATTGTAAAAGAATGCTAGGATTTGTAAATAATTTCTGCTTAAGTAATTATCCAAATTATTTTCTATCCTCTAACTAAGTAGGTACAATAGTAATAAAAGCATGTACATATTGAAAAATCCTAAACTCCATTAACTACTTATAAATATACCTATTTATAATCACAAAAAGTTAAATTTTTAATTTATGGAAGTTCTATTCTAAATTTGAAAATAATTTAAGCATTAATAAAAGACTATTACAACCCTGACTTACACTAAAACTAAATGTACAATTGTATAATAAAATTGATAAGTTTAAATTTCAAATGTTATGGATTTCAAAATTGATTTCGACGTACAAAAATAGTTGATAATAATAGATAAAATGTGGATGGACTAAAATAGTTTATCATTATCTTTAAATATCATTCAAATAATGTAGTGTCATAATTACTTTTATATTTAAAATTTGCTCATCTAGTCTAACATGCTATTTATTAAATATTATTTTATTTCTTTCTAATATATTTAATTGTGCAGGTAGTTAAAAAAATACTGTACCAGTTATGTACATACACTATAGGTATTAAAAATTAAACAACGTTTGAAAAATTAAACTTTTTAACATTACAAAAACAATGCTGTAAGTAGGTATATTATGGAAGGAAAAACCGAGGTATCTTTTTCTATGTAATCATGTAATCTAGAGTTTTTAGTTGGTTTCGTCATGGAATCCTAATCAGAATCACAATACTATATAATGTACACAATATAATATACACAACATAATATAATATTTAATATAGACAAAAAGCATTTGGACTTAAAACATTAATGTAAATTTAGCAAGAAAAATATAATTTTTTGGTATTAGTATATATACATATACTATACATAATATACTATATAGATATACTAATACCAAATTTTAATAAAATTTGGTATTAATATTTAATGTGTTTTTACTAAAATTCCGTCATCCATTTTAAAGTTGTCTCTACAGAAATTTCAAGTATACTATAAAAACAATATTGTGTAACACTATAAATGAAACTCAACTAATTCAATAAACGTCTTTATATTTGTATGTTATACGAAAAATATATTATAAAATGTAAAAATATATTTTATAATATATTTTTCATATATAAAGCCATGGCACAAGCGTGTGACTGTAAACGACTGGTTGTGGGTTCGATTCCCACTCGAGGAGTGGAAATTATATTTCCATTTTCTTCGCTCTGGTGTCGAGGTAAAGCGCGGCGTTAAGTTCCGCCACTGAACGCAACGCAACGAACGCAAGCCTCTGAATTCGGCGGAAAGTGGGGAACGGAGTGTCTTAACGCCCGGTTCCCTCTGCCTACCCTGTTGTGTGCGGAATATAGCGTGAAGGTAAAAAAATATTAACACAATACATTTTTGACAAAAATAAATAATTACGGAGTAGTAAAGTAAGTAAGTAAAGGATAATTGTTGATAGTGCCCGATTTGCTTTTATTTAGGAACTAAAATAATATTACTATTTTAATTAACATAGTTATATTGGTACTTTTGTATTTTATATAATATTTAGCAAATCTTCCAACAATTGACAATTTACATAATTTTATTATTTTAACATTTATATTTCAGCTATTAAGTAATTTTTTTTTTACGACTGTGACAGATCGCATTCAGGGCCGTAGCTAAACGTAGCTAAACATATACTTCTATTACTTTATAAAGAAAACACAATCACATATTTAAAATTAGGTGAAACCTTGAAATCTTCAATTCAGTTAACACTATAACTGTAGCCCTGATTACATTAGTATACCTAATATATACAGTGTAGTTCATCTATTAACATAATTTGAATTAAATTTTATATACACGGATTTAATTTGGTGTTTTAAGCGCATTCATTAATTATCTATTAAGTTCTCACTTTTAGGACGATATTTTTAATTTATAATATTATATATGCTTTACACACTGTCTTTATTTAATCTTAACTATTATGTTTACCTAATTTGTACTTAAATTAGCACAAAACTACTCGGCCATTAGTAATAATTATTAATTACATTAAGAAAAGTGTTATTTTGGGAATAAGATTGTAAAATACGACGTTAAATTATTTATCGACATTGCAATGTGGTAAATTTAATACTCTTATTTGAGGTTTTATGGAAATGTTTGATTTTTTAATAATGGATTGTCAATAAATTTAAAATATTTATAAATTTATTCACAGTACATTACACTTTATTTATTCTAGGTATGTCTATTTTTTATTATACTATATCTATTATACCTACTATAAACACAATATGTCAGATTAAATTAATATAAATTATGTGCTTATGCGTTGCTCCTTGCCGGCAATGTATTAAACGTCTACACGTCAGTGTTAACATTAAGTCATTAACTTATAACAGTGTTTGATGCACTCAAACTATTACTCAAATTATTAATACATACACACAAAATATTTGTTTTTATAATTAACAAAAAAGCAATTACAAGATCATTTCAAATGTAAATCAAAACAATTAATTGTAATCATTTTAAATTGTATAATTTTAATTATAATAATTCTAACCTAATTTCTCACTTTATTCCTTTGTTTTGCTTAATATTTTAAACTAAGTTTAATATCAAAATTAACAACCATTTACAGTTATCCTATGAAGCCATGTATGTCATTGTCCTTTAGCCCTAATTTCTTTAACAACTCTATGCCAATTTGCGTAAATTCCGTCGGTCCACACAGACACGCGAATCGTGACCCTTCTGATAACGCTTCCTTGTTTATGACTTCAGACAAAATCTCTCTCGATATACGTCCTTTTTGCCCCGTCCATGAGTCACTGGCGTTTGATAAGACATGAACAACGTTAAATCTGTAAAAATATATTATTTAAATGTATATGTTGCTGTGGCTATTAGGTACTACGGTAAGTTCAAAAATTTTCCAGTAAATGTCAAGATTTATAACTTCAATGGTAAAAGATGGTTTTTCTAATCATTGAGGTTAAGGCAGTGGGACATCGTCCGACTGTAATCACGATAGTTGCAGGGTCGATACTCACCCGGGGAATGACTTTTTATTATTTTTAGTGCTGGTCCTACCTAAATGACCTTTATAAATGTACCTATACTAAGCGTGTCGTTAAGTTTTGCTACTTCATACGCTCAATTTTGGGCACAGAGTGAACAACGGAGTGTCTTGACACCAGGTGCTCTTTGACAACCCTGCTATGCTAAAAAAGGCGTAAAGCAGCGATTTGTTTCTTAAATTATTACTCTTTTCGAACGTGTACCTTAATAAAAGTTAGGTTTTATTTTCAAGAGACATGTTGATTAAGTTGAAAAATAAAAATAAAGCTGAAAAAGACATTTAGAAAACGTATAAAAATTTGAACGCAGCGGGATTCGGACCCGCGCCTCCTGAATACCGTTCAGGCGCTGTCACCACTGAGCCATGCGTTCTACTATCCGCTGCCGCGAAATTCTTATACGCTTTATTACAACTTATTTTTATACGTTTTCTAAATGTCTTTTTCAATTTTCCTAAGTGTGGAAAATAACACTTTAAAAATGTTAAAAATAAAGCTGTTGCAACAGCGTTATTTTAATTTTTTTAGGTAGATAATCTTAAATTTCTATAAGAAAATGTTACGATTTGCCGTAGTTCAGGATTTTACAGTAACATACATGTACATATATTTTAAAGATAACACTTATCTTTTATATAATTGTTAAATTAAAACTCATTATTACTTCGTGTGAAACTCGTCTAGGTGACCTTGTCATGTAATGTTATTTTAGGTATTCTTTTTTGACTAAAAGTTTTAAATATTTTATAAATATTATTATTTTAATGATAAAATTTTTATTTGTAATTCACAGTATATAGTCTAAAACACAGCTTCAGAAGAGCTTGTAGAAGGGAGTGTTTTAACACTATGTTATCTGTGACTACGGAAAAAACGTTATGCTGAACCAATATAATATACACAAGTAATAAAATATTACGTATAATAAATTCAGAACATAAAGCAATTTTCAATAGATCAGATTACACGTATAACTTTATTATGATTCCGAAAAGCAATAAAAGAACGTAATAAGGAAAAGTAAGCGTGTTTACTTCACCAAGTTAATATAATGATAAAATCCCATTTAAACGCGGAGGCTTACCTTTTGTCTTGTTTTGCTATCACATCGAAGTTTTCCTTGAACAGGATATCCTTTTCCGTTTTATTAAAGAAAAGTAAATGCACTCGTTCACTGTAACATAAAGCGGTCGTTTTAGATTATTCAATCTGAAAGGTTGTAAAAGATACTGTCGGCATAACTATATAGTGTATTCAGTTTTATTTTAATACTTTGAATATATTTAATAAATAACAGCTATTATACTACACGTTTTCTATATTATTTTAAAATGATAATGAAATCTAAGTCACTAAATACAAAAATATAAAGTACATTAAAATCTAATATACATATTTTAAAATTAGTTATTGAACTTACTACTCTAGGTACCAAAGTAGTAAGTTCGCCATCGAAAACAAATAAGTTAGGCGTTAATTTCTTGAAATGTCTTACTGTAGTTATCATAAAATTTGTGTTTTTAATTTTATCAAAAAATTTTTACATATGATAAAGATCGATTCAATAATCGTAGACGTAAATTGAAAATCAATAAGGTAAATAGAACATTTACTCGAGATTTTACAATGATAATATTTCCAATTCTTAATCCAATTATTTAATAATCACTACAATAGATTATTAACGTACTAAACCTTTTATCTGATAAATACAAAAATGACAAAAAGTTGCAACATTTTAATACTCATGATGAGGAAAAAAAGTAAGTTTTTGGTCTTCAAATTTTGACAATATAAACTTAGAAAAAGGAATAATGACTTTTATTCAAACGAATGGGTTTTCTTTCTTCCTACAAAATATTTTTTTTGTATAATTTCCATTGCGTTAGAAATATAAATAAAGTTACGATTTAAAAATAGCACGACTTCCATGAAAATGTATTTTTTTTTAGCTTCACGCTGTATCCCACACACAGCAGGGTAAATAGAGGGAACCTAGTGTTAAGGCACTCCGTTCCCCACTTTCCGCCGAGGTTTGCTTCTGATACTAGAGCAAAGAAAATGTAAATATTAAATATTTCCACTCCTCGAGTGGGAATCGAACCCAGAACCAGTCGTTTACAGTCACACGTCAGTGCCTCTGCGCCTCGACTGGCCCATGATTGAGATATATATTTTATGGGTAAAAAAGGTTACATGTAGTAGTTTTTACTTACCATCTGGGGTTTGACCTTGTTAGCATAAATCTTAGCAATCCTAGCATCGGCGTTATGCCAGTACCCGCAGCTATTAAATAAATAACTTTGATCGATTTTAACTGGAACAAACATAAATATATACAAAATATATTCTGAGTACAAAGCAGTGCATATCAAATGCATACGTTTAACATTTACGCTCTATATATTAAAAAATATCATTTTTTCTAATTTTAGGTACACATCGAAAACAATGTTCATTTGAAAGAGAACGGTTAAACTTCTTTGATTTCCACATCCTTACCTGATCCTGACCCTTGAAAACTCTCATAGATGTTTTAGGTAAATGTTCTATAACGATAATAGAATACATTGAAAAAAATATGAATAAAGGATGTAGAATGCTTATACCGCATATCGGGATGGTCAAAGAAAATCTTATTAGGTATTTAATGGTTCCCACACACTACACTCCCTTATCCGCTTTCCATCGAAACATATCGTGTTAAGTACCCTACCATACCAAGGAAATGAATTCCCCCTTTTGAGTTGGGATCGAACATACAACCATCGAGTTTACAGTCAGACGTTGTCCCACTACGCAACGACGGTTTCAATGGATATAATTATAATTTAAATATTGTTAACATATTACGTTAAATAATTAAAACGTATAATTTCAAGTTTATATTTGCAAAATATACGTTTAAAGCTTTAACCGAGACGACATAGAAGAGCTTTTATGTTAATATCACCGCAGTTAGACGTTAAGTAATTTTATTATTTAACTGTTTAAGTTTCATGAATCTAGGATTAAGCGAACTAAAGTATAATTCATTTTCTCTAACATTTTTAACGTCGCGTCTGTTAAAAGTTACTTGACGCTGAAATTAATATCAAAAGTTTAAAAACGTAATTAGAGAATGAAAAGGCTATTTTAGTTATAAGCTTATTAAATATAACTCATTTTAAAGTAAGTCCCCAAGTGAATTTTAATTAAAATGAACATACCTGGAATGAGAAAATCAAGTATAATCAAATAATTATACACTGAATTTATGAATTTCTGAGCCGTGGCATAAACATTAATATAACAATTAGATAGAGAATAATATTTTTATTTATGAGAAAGTTCAAAAGGATTAATAATTTTACAAAATATAAAAATTTGAACGCGGGATTTGTACCTGCGTCTTTCGGAAAGTGAGTTACTGGTTGCTAAGCCATGAGTTCTACATCCCGCTACGTCGAATAATACTTTAAACATATTATAAACACGAGAAGGGATTGTTTTACAACTTCATGGTTTATGCGTATATGCAGGCAGAGATAACCTAGTGTCATAATAATATACTGCTAGCTTTGCTTCTCCCTGCGCTTTGTTACCAGTGAAAGAAATTGGAAATAATGTAAACATAAGCATTCACTCTAGTCATCACATTCAAAGCCATCGTGTTTACAGACAGACGCTATCCCACTGTGCCACCATAGCGCATGTATTTTATTATCTATTCAAATTTGACAAACCTTTTGTAACTCAAAGTTGCCGTACGGTCCTGAAAGTGTGATCACGTCTTCAATCTTCATAGAAGCTAAGTGCGGGGACAGAATGCCTTTGTCATATCTTTTAACTGCCAACTTCAAAGCGCTTAAATCGTTTCCGTAGTGATCCCAATTGTCTCCAACGGGCGTATACGAACGGACGCACTCTTTGTCTAATAATAAAGACGGAAAAGGTTAATAGACAATATCTTTTATCAGCCTTATTACATAATCAGAAAATGTATATTATATTGCAATTCGGCGCTTTTTCCCTATTAGTCAGAGAAAACAGTGTCAAGTCACCCCGTTCTCCACTTTCCTCCACAAATCGAGACATTGCGTGTTAAGTGACGAAAATCAAGGCGTTATTTTTTATTTTTTTGCTTAAACAAAGTCCATACTTATATTATAAATGCGAAAGTCTCTGTGTTTGTCTGTCACGCTTTCACGGCTAATCTACTGGTCCGATTTGGATGAAATTTAGAATGAAAGTAGTAAAAGTTACAGGGTCTAACATAGGCTACTTATTTTTTAAAAATCAACCGCTAAAAGGTTAAAATAGGGGATGAAAGTTTATACGAAAAATCGTTTAGATTTTCGCTTGACCGATTATAATTAATTTTGGTAAAAATATAGTTGATCATCTAAGCTTAAGCATAAGCTACTTTATTATTCTAAAACCCACCCCCGAGGGTTGCAATATAACGAAGCAGTTATGTAGTACATGCGGCGAAGCCGCGAGCGGGCCTCTAGTAATGTATAAAAACATAAATATTCGTAAATACGTGAAATTAAAATTGTTGATTCCGCTCTTACTTGTCAATAAACAATATACCGCCTTACTAGAGAGTGCTTATAAAATGTACACGTTTACAAGTATATATCTTTTTTTTAAATTATATATGTACAACGCAGGTGTAATTAAGTTATAGATGCTCGCTATAGTTAAATAAAAAACGGCGTATTAATCCGAAAGGTTAGGTTGTGAACTGCCTTCCGAGCCGGTGGCAGCTTTATGTACATTCCACGATTCAAAAGTGCTTGCAAAAGTCTATTTGAATAAAGTTATTTTAAATTTTGAAAACCTGAATTACCTATCAATATGATAATATTGAATTTTTTAGATTATCCCGCAAAATGTGAAAATATTGTGAAGATAAGCAAATAATTATTTACATAATTGATTAACCATAGATATTTAGTAGTAGTAAATTAGTACATAATTCATAAATATTAGTACATAATTCAAAATTGTCCAGACCTAATATAATAAGAAATCTAATAAAATAATCCCAAGAACAGTAATAACTGTAATTCGAAAAAAATACACCTAAGAAATTAATAGGAATAAGAAACCTAAATGGACCTTCCATTTAAGCCAACTATAATGTATACTTATATAAAATAGTAAATTGTATACACAGGCAAAGAGAATATTTAATAGATCTTTCCTTAATAAAAGTTACAGTAGTGGCCAGTCGTGGCTCAGTGGCACAAGCGTGTGACTGTAAACGACTGGTTGTGGGTTCGATTCCCACTCGAGGGGTGGAAATTATATTTCCATTTTCTTCGCTCTGGTGTCGAGGTAAAGCGCGGCGTTAAGTTCCGCCACTTAACACGCAAGCCTCCGAATTCGGCGGAAAGTAGGGAACGGAGTGTCTTAACACTAGGTTTCCGCTGCCTACCCTGCTGTGTGCGGGATACAGCGTGAAGCTAAGTTACAGTTATCCCTCGACTGAAGCGTATCTCCGAACTACTAACTCCTAGCAAACATTCGTTATCTGCTAAAATAATAATAACTAAACTTGTAAGCTCACTCATATCCACTTAGTAGTTTGATCTTTTGAAGCTCGAGTGATAAAGTTGATGTTTGAGCATGATTACGAGTTTCTATATTTATTTCTATGTCATGTAATAAGAAAAACAACTGCTCATATTTTTTGTTCATCAATTACTATTACTGTCGGAAAACGGGAAGCTAGTAAAAGTAAGGTTTACGTTTGCGTACATACTAAGGACGAATATTTAAATATATTATATAGCAGTAATTTAATTAACCGTTGTTTATGAGAAGATTAGTATAAAAAAGATCGCATTATTAAGCCTCTTTAGATTCCGCCAAAAGACATTCTTACATAATGTATCTTGTCATTATACAGGTACACTTAGGTATACCTAAGTGTTCGTTTCTGTTAAAGAAAAGAAAAAAATGAAGAAAGAAAAATCCGGTTAAAATGAAGAAAGAAAAGTAAGAGTTTTTCCTTACTTACATTTTCTTTTTCTTGTGAAAGTAATAATCAAATTTAAATATCAACATAAAATAACAATAAAAAAACAATGTTGCGTAATCAAAATAGTTTCAACTACAATATTAGTATCATGATAGCTCATATAAAATTTACGAGAGCTTGTAAGAACATTAAAGAATAATAAATAAACGAATGATTCAGACAAACTGCTGGACGCTTCCGTGTTTCAGCCGCAAAATTGGCCTTGAGTGGTTACTTTTATAGTGGTCATACGTAAAATACAGTTTTAATTTCTCATATATACCTACACATATTCATGTTGTTTTCCGCATAGTACGGTAGTCAGAAAGAATCTAGTATCAAAACACTCCGTTCTCAACTTTCCGCCGGAAATCGAGTTACGTGTTGAGTGAGGAAACTCAATGCCATTTTTTGTCTTAGATATCACAGTCAAGACATGAAAAAAAAATTAAATATAATCATTTCCCCGAGGGGGCATTGAAACCATAATCGATTGATGGCCTCATTTATAGTATAAGTGTATATACGTTACTAAAAAAAGACTTTTTACGAGTATTATTACGTTTTAAAAGCTATAAATTGAGAGACATATACATATATGTACCTATATGGATTTAGAATATATGACATAACTCGAATTTCAAGAGATGTAATTCATATGGCCTTAAGATAACGCTACGTTGAAAAATGTGAAATATGGATAGAAATAAGTATAAGAAAAAGATTTTTAGAAAATATGTTATGTTGTTAGGAAATTCCTTAATAAAAAATTAAGCTACCTAGCCGAGGACCAATTTGTATGTACGAGTATATTTAGGCAACTTCACACTTACACCCTATAATTGTTCACTTGGTTAGCTAATATAGTAAGGTTTGGTTGTTAAAAAAATGTTAAATGATCTGCAATGGTTTTTGTTTAGAGTCCTTTCGAAAGACAATCGAAAGAAATATTTTTCGCATATTATATAAATGCCCTTATATACGCATAGATGGTATTAAAAATGTAGGTACTATGTAAATTTTACTTTTTCTAAAAGAGGTATAATCGAAAGTCAAATAGGGCAAACAATATGTGATATGCAGGAAAAAGAAGTATCGGCTGAATGACAATGCCAAAATTGGTTCACATCACTCTGAAGGACGATATTTACCAAAAAAGGGTATGCTACCTGCGTGATGGAACTTCAAGGGAATCGTGATTGAAAGGTGCCGGACAACAGTTACAATTTAGTTGTTCAACTCTCTTCAACATTTTTATATAGAACAAGAACTTTACTTTTCACATTCCGTTTTCCGTTAACGGAGGTTTTTCGTGAAAAATTCCATTAAGTTTTTCGTCAAAAAAAAATAATTTATTTTTTAATGTAAAATGAATTGCATACTCAAAAGATAGCTAAAGTAGTTAGCATTGGTCTAAAATATATATACCATTTTATACAGTATGAATTAATAAAATGTTTATAGATTTTTCAAAACGGGTGTATAGATTCTTAAAAAAACGGCCATAACCCATAACATTCCCACCAAAAAAATGCAAATATTTTCTGGACAACCTATTACATAACTTTGATTTTAGCATAACTCTACGCCGTGCCACAGCCACTAAAACTTTAAAACCAGCCAATTAAGCTGGGCAGAGAAAATTTTGCATTATTTCGATCAACTTTATTTTGTTTTATATTGGTTATTGAAGAGCGGAGCGGAACTTTTGTGTAACTACATCATGAAAATAAAATTATTTTAGGTCTTTCTCTCAGTGGTTAATAATACAAAATTATTTGTGAGTAGTTATTATTATTATTTCTTTTAGAAATACGTATCCCGATTACATCCTGCATGGGATACAGAAATTTTTACTATAATTGTACCATGATGGAGGCTAGTGATGGTAGTAAATATTATACAACGTATCACTCGAAATACTGAATGACAATCAACGTAAATACATGTATAAACGAACGTAAGTACAGGCTATAAACGATCATGTTAAAAACACTTACGCTAATAGTAATTCGAATAAGTATAAATGTATAATAAGATAATATATTTTTTTTTATAGCTTCACGCTATATCCCGCGCACAGCAGGGTAGGCAGAGGGAACCTAGTGTTAAGACACTCCGTACCCCACTTTCCGCCGAATTCGGAGGCTTGCATGTTAAGTGGCGGAACTCAACGCCGCGCTTTACCTCGACACCAGAGCGAAGAAAATGGAAATATATTTTCCACTCCTCGAGTGGGAATCGAACCCACAACCAGTCGTTTACAGTCACACGCTTGTGCCACTGGGCCACGACTGGCCACTAATACTAGATTAAGATAATACATTTATTAATTTAAATCATTTTCCGCGCGCGAGAGCTTAATTTAGTTTAAGCTTTCCTTTCTGTTATTTTACTAAGTCTTGAAAGTACATATTAATTAATTAACGAGGCAAGTTTCATAGAAAATTCAAAAATGAAAAGCATTTTGTAGAATAGCTTTTTGTTAATTTTATTCAAAAACCTATATTCGAGGCAAGCTTTACTGAAGGATTATATAATAAGTTGGAAACAAAATAGGACGCCCTGCTAGACGTTCTGAAGCTGAATTCAACTTTCGGAATAAAGTATTGATTGGATGAATAAAGTGAAAGTCTCAAATGTTTCAGTATTTCTATATGTAAGTTTTTTTTACATTTTGTTAAATATTGAAAGGTAAATCCTTATAAATACATGCATATGTATGAAACATAGGGAATATTGGTTACCTTTGTAACATTTTGATATTAGTGAAATTCTAATCTACAATCAAAATATAATTATTAAAAACATTAATTATATTTACCGTCGGTTTTATGATGGACGCGGACATGATGTCCCAATGGGACGATAACTGGTCCGGTTTTAGGAGATAAAGCCAATAGCGTAGTGTCGTGCGATATCCTTTCAATGTGCATGACTTGGCATTCTAGTGTTCGTGGTGACGAAATAGGGGTCGCAGAACAGAATGTGGTTTCTCCTACGTTTTTCCATACTTTTCCTGCAGCTTTCAGTACTGTAATCTGCCGAAAAATATTATTATTTTTAGGTACTTCATAATCTATGATACATAAATACCATAAGATATAAAGCTACAAATTAAATGAAATTGTGGTGCTATAAATATGATACATACATAATTTATGCTTTTATCATCAAATTACTAACTGAATTTTATACACAATTTATAAAAAAAATGGGTTTGACATTCATTTTATTAAACAAGAGCCATTTTAATTGTTCTTTTAGTCTTAACAATAATAATACTCTACGCTACAGCGAACGGAATAATTTAAATTAGTATTTCACCTCTATTTTGCCACTCTCTGGGAAAACACGTATTTGTAAAGGTTCCCTAATTGCTTCCTCGGGCACGAGCTTTACCATTCTAAGCCACCCATTTGTTGCCACTTCTATAAACAATGTGCCGTCAGTAATCCTAGCACAAGCGCCCGGATTCGATAGAAGTCCTGTGTATACAGACATTGTTAGCTTTGTCGAGGTTTGAATCCAATCAAAGCGTAGTGGCGGTGGAGCTTCTTTTGATCTATCTGCAGATTTTAATGGACTCGATCCTGCTCTGCGGCTTATCGACACAGGTAAGTCACTAGATTGTATTAAGCTTTGCATTATTTTACTTGGCGGACTTCCTTTTACACTTTCTTCACTTTTAGCCGTTATTTTCTTTCGCACAGGTGTTATGCAATTTGCCAAGTTTTCCATCGATTTTCGAACAAGTTCTTGAGCTTTAGATGGCTCTCTGAGTCTTTCGGATTTTGGTGATGAATTTGTTATGTCAAAAAGTTCTTCAGCGTCTGGTCGATCGAATCTAAGAGGCCCTACCAAACATTTAGCAAGAAGTGAATCGTAATTGACCCAAGGGTGGACTTTATCAAAGAGCTCCGTTGCATCAATGCCAGCGCCACGCATTAATTCTTCAGCTCCTATAAAATCGTAACATATTATTTAATGTAATAACAACTGCAATTATGATATTGCAAAAAGATATTATCTTAGTTACCTCCAGGATGATAAGGCAAATAATACGTTATATTATAAACACGTCCTCGTATAGCCAACCATGCGTCCTCTGCAAAAAAAAATATATATCGTATACAATCTACGGTTACAGTACTTTAAAATCGTCCTGATATTATAATTTTAAAACTTTTCTATTGTTAAATTTGGTATTTCTAATAATTAATAAATAAATATATACCAATACGCGATTTGCTATTTTTCTCATTGTACATTTATTGATTTCACAAGTATTTAATTTTGGCCAAATTTCACCTTTCGAAGGAACACTATCGGTATCCTAGCAATTACAATGTTACAACGGATATGAATGTATACATTCCTTACTTTCTGTATTGTGTGTCGCTAGTTCCTGCGGCGTCACGGGTCGGATGCGCCCCCCGACTCCGGTGAGGTCCTTTCCGGAGTTGCCCAGTCGGATCCAGTCCATAAGACTGTGACCCGGCTGCAGTGCGCATTTGTTACGTGGGTTGCCTGTAAGAATTAGCTCTATCATAAAATTATCTAGACAAATAAATTAAATTGAATTGTCTGTTTGTAATAATAAAATATTCCCTTTTTACTAATGCATATGTTTGTATACACTCTGTATATCTATTTCGGCTAATCTCTGGAATTGCAAGGAGCCATTTTGACAGGACCTTTACTGACAGAGCTGATCTAATAAGGAGTGACTTGGCCTACTTTTATTGAGAATTGTATATTTTTAAGTACATCTTTAAAACAATGCATTTACTTTTATGTTTTAATTTGTAATTTTCTCCTCTTTATGCAATATTATTTGTTATTATTGATGAATCTTAATAAATGAATAAAGTTCCACGCGGTCGCGTCTTGAACAACTAGTGATAATATATTGAACAACTAGTGAGATATATTTTCTGGGTCTAACAAAATATTTTTTATGGAAGGCAGCTAGATTAGGTCGATATAATAGTGTGGTCGTTTATATCATTAAGAAACTTAAGATGATGGTTGGCTTTTGCTGATACCAACATAATTTTAAACTGCTTTTTATATCAGTATTTTCAACCTTTATGTTTTGTTTGAAAAAGCTTACAATAGAGATTTAATAATTTTGCTTTTATAAATATGGTATATACATATGTATTATATACAGTTGCACCTAACTAGCCAAGTAATGGAATATTTCAGACTAGATATGTACAGCAATTTTTAATTAAGACAACATTTTTAATTTTTAATTAATATATGTTGTTTTGTTTAACTTGCAGCTGTCAATGACATATGTAAAGCAAAATTTTTACAGATAGAAATTTAGATTTCTTTCATAAAACTCTGAAAAATAGAAAGTCGAAATTTATAACTAAGTTCGCATCTATCTCACTATAATTAAACATTAAAGATAACAATATATTGCATTACACTAAATGATTACCACAAAGATTATATTTTTGAAATCCAGCCATTGAGAGAGTGAAAAGGCTGAAATATTTGTATTATTCGTTTAAATAATCACAAATTCTTATTAACGTGGAGTGCTCATGGGACTGAAGCCGCCGATGAAAAGGCAGTAAAAATTTAAATGTTACGAATTAGAACACAATAACTTCAACATAATGGCTGAGTGTCGTCTCAGCGATATTAGAGTTGTGTTAAGGAACAGAAGCTCCAATAATTAATTAATTTCTATAGATAATTAATAATATTAATATTCACTTGAATGTTTATTAGGAACGGATTAGGTGCGTAGGAATGAATGCAAAAGGGGAATGGAGTGTGTTGACACTAGGTTTTGTCTGACTGACCCTGGTAGGTATGTGGTAAAAAACGTGTAGTGTATATATTGTTAAATCTATATTAACAGGTGAAACAAAAAACTTTCGATTACTTCTTACGAAAGAGATGTGGTTGGAGTATTATGATATTATTTAACATCTAAAGTCTATTTCAATATGTGAGGCCATCCGGGTACAGCGGGGCGTGACTGACTGTAATCGCGAGTCGTTTAGGAACTGATTTCCCTTCGGTAGAATGATCACAATTTAATAATTTACATTTTTCCATTCTGGTAAGACGAAACGAGCGAGTGACGAACCTCAAGGTTTAGGTTCGCCAGTCTACACTTCTCGTCTTGAAACTATGTTCTCTTTGACTACCCTATAAGGTTAAAAAAGTATAAAACTAAAACCAAATAAGATTGATATACATATATAAAAAAATGAAACACCTTTTTCTAAGCACACGTTGCGAAGGCAACATACTTTTTACGCGTAGTTTAAATGATTGCATATTAAAGAAAAAACTTTCTTCAAAATATTAGCACTAGACACCGACAAGGTAACCAATCTATAGTTACCGATTTTTTTATTAACTACCTTACAAATTAGTATCGATAGGCCCAGCGTAATTGAAAATGGACAATTTCGATGAAAATCTGAAGCGTTCCCTCTTTAATTACATTTTTATACTGAAAAGATTAATAAGTAGGTACGACATCATTTATATTTTTGGCAATTATTAGAATGTTCCGCATTACTTTTATGGAAATTACCTTACGATTTTAATTTAATTTGAATTATCTTTCTGGATTACAAAATGTAGGTATGTACATCCCTGTTATGGAACAAAAGTTACAAAATGTAGGTATGTACATTAATAAACTATTTTTTGTTTTATCAAAAAGCTTCTTATCTATAATAAAAATTGTTTTATTAAATAATTAACGTCGCGAATTTAAGTTTACTTAATTCAGATATTAGAAAAGTTACAAATCAAATTTTCTATAGCATTTGATTTTATACTACAAACCTTTTTTGGTCGCTATCATTTTGCCTTTGTTTCGTTGTTTGAAATATGTATACATTTTCATATTTTTATACGTAAAAACTATTTTGAAAGTCAATTTAATTATTTTTTACGAAAAATAATTTAGTTGACTTTCAAAATAAATCCTTCATTGAAATGCATATGCAAGAGACGCAGTAAGAAAGAAATACGCGGACAATACGCATTTTCGAGTAAAATATGTAAAGGAGAAAATATGTCAATTAGTAGTGAGAGAGTGGCCGACAAAAAAAGTCATCCACCCATTTCAATTTTATTTAAATATATTAAATTTTCTTCAACTCTAAATAAAAGAGTACTAAACTCTTCTACTAATTATCCCCGCGTCCACGCGGTCATTCATGTGCGTTTATTTTTACTCTTAAGGAGGTATCTTTATCCTATCGCTTTGCCTAAGTATTATGTTTATTTTCTTAGGAATAGAATTGTCCGGGGTGCTTGCCGTCCGCGCCTACCCGAATCTTCCCTATAGGTAAGTACAGTTGTTACATAACTTTTGTTTTATTATGATGAATAAAAGAAATACGTTTTAGATTGACGGCTATTATAAACAAAGTAACAGACTAAGTATGTATTTAAGAATAAATTGAATAGTAGCACTGTTTACTATAAGTGGTTTGCTATTAATAAAATAACTTTTGCCTTTAATTATACAAATTCAAAGTTTTCAACTTTGATAAGTTTTGAACTTATCAAGCTTCAAATATCTGTCCGGTCTGTTTAAACTTTGCTGTAAATTCGCTCTAAAACAGGGAAAGAATATTTTTTCTCAAATATTATTAGCAATACTGTGTACTATACAAAACTGTCAAAAAGATTAATCGCGTGGTTTTGGTATTCAATTACACATTTTTGTATCTGTAGCGTAAAATGTTCATTTACAATACAGTCCGTGCTCACAAATAAGGAAAAAGATCTTTAAAATATTACTTATCATCATTTACTGTCCTGAAATATTCCGGTTTTAATTAAAATAATAGGTTGAGTAAAATATTATGCTATTTTTCCTGAGTGAAAGAGGCTATACACTTTACATTTTTGTCCCGGTTTCATTAGTGTATTCTGATAATTAACTATTTTGCTAACTAGCAATAAGTGGCCATCGCGGCGCAGCGTCACAGGCCCTGACTGTATACGTATACGTAATGGTCCAATTACTATTCGGGAAATAATTACAATTAAACTATTATTTCTGACGATGCTGACGAGATAACGCGAGGCGTTGAGTTGCGTCAAGTAAAGAACGGAGTGTCTTGACTCTAACATTTTCTCTGCCTGCCTTATTACCTGGGAAAAAGCATGAAGATAAAAAAAACGTATATAGATAAGAATGTATTTATTATTTATGAAATACACAAAAATATGCATATTTTAATTGGATAATATTTAATTGGTACTACACAAATTTAAAGTATTAGCGAAAACCGTAGGTAGTAGAGCCTACTATTCTGACGGATTATTCGGAGGATGTCTTTACTAAATGTTAAAAGTATTACTTTTACATTTAAAAAGACTTCTTTAAAACAAAAAATATTTCTTTATAAAGCCTTTTGCCGGCCTGGCCTTGCCTTTCTACCTGGCGGAATTAAAGGAATGTTGAATTTTATGTTCATTTGACGGTGCAAAAATGCTTGCCAAAATCTACTTCTATACAAATAAATCATATTGGAGTGTATGTTTATAATATTAAAATAATCGCTTTTTAATAAATGTATATTTGTATACAACACGGTACAACACAACAATCTTATAATTTTTGTCTGTTCGTTCGTTATGGCTAAACTCTGGAACAACTAGAGCGTCTGGAACTACTGGCAGATAGCTGATGTAATAAAGAGTGAGTAAGTTCAGTATTATAACTTTTTCGTTAAATCCCATGCGAGTGAAGTCGGGTTAAACTACTAAAAAGTAAAGATGCTTTGAATTGAATAGTGATCATAATCTGATAATAGACAACAAGTAAATCCCACTTATTAATTAAAATGATAATTACACAATTTGTCACTGATAATAATGACATCAGTGTATCTTATCTAATAGACACATGTCATAGTGACGAATCAAAAAAGTATATGGCTGTAAATTAATTCATTTACAGCCATATACTTTTTCGCATAGCGAGGTATTCAAAGAGAAGCTAGTGTCTAGACACTACGCTTCCTACGCTGCACTGTAAGTTAAAAATATTATAATGGTTATTTTATGTATCTAAATTCAATGAATTTTGTATTTATATATATTTTACTGACCTATTTATCCAGACTATAAAAAATATATACATATCTAAAAAATAATAAAAATTAAACTATTACAATTAATTTAAGGTCAACGTCATAAAATTAACAGCAATGATAAAATTATATATCTATAATAGCTTCCTGCGTTACCGAAAGTAATAGAAATTGATGGGCATAAAATATGAGTAGCTGTTTTTCTTATTTCATGATGTAGAAACGAGTATAGAAACTCGTAATCATGTTCAAACATCAACTTTATCTCTCGAGCTCGAAAAGATCAAACTACTAAGTGTATATGAATGAGCTTACAAGTTTAGTTATTATTATTTTAGCAGATAACGAATGTTTGCTAGGAGTTAGTAGTTCAGAGATACGCTTGTGTCGAGGGATAACTGTAACTTTTATTAAGGAAAGATCTATTAAATATTCTCTTTGCCTGTGTATATAACTTACTATTTATAAATAAATATATTATTATAGCTTCACTAAATGGACGTTACTAGGTTTCTTATTAAATATAAATAGCTTCGAATTATATATTTCTATTATACGGCTGATCAATTATGTAAATAGTTATTTGCTTATCTTATATTATTTTCGTGTTTTGGGGGCAGCTACAATATGTAATACCGGGAACTCGTTCGTGACTTCGGCGCGTATATTCTATCACCTATTTCAGACCCTTTACGTTTGGTTTTCGAAAACAGACGTTTGGTTTTCGAAAAGCTAATATTTATTCTCGACGCAAGGGAATAGTAGATTAATTATTTCTTTAAGCTAATTTATCGGTACAACTAGTAGAATGCCAACTATATGATAACAGATGGCGACTGTTCTGACTAGTAAGAAAACGTAGCGGCTTCTGCTATCATCTAGATGATGTAAAGTTTTACAAACCATTTTTGTTCCAATTACATTACTTACTGATTTGAAGAAAATTTGAATGCTGTATTGAATCTAGGATAAAGACTATCCTACACAGTCTCATGAGATCCACTAGCTTCTAAGTTAACTCCATGTAAAAATTCATTAATTTCTATTCAGTAGATATAAGTATATAAAGTAATTTACTTATATCGGTTCTTTATCTTTCCCAATGAAAGTACATCTAAAACTATCCTATATGTAACCTTGGACCAAGCTTCTTCAATTTTCTATTCAGTAGTTTTTGAATGATTGACGAACAAATTGACAAACAGACATACTGACAAAAAATCTACCGATTTTTCCGAGAATCCCCTGAGTGGGGATTGAACCCACCACCAATCGTCTTTACAGTCGGACGGCGTTACTGCGGCACATATATAAAGTAACCAAACGTGTCAAGGTCATACTTAAGTATGCTATAAAATAGTAAACAAAATCTAAGTTTATGGTTTCTTCTAATGACCCGCGAGAAAATCCTCTAGACCACAAAGTACGAATATTCTGTTTACGTAATAAAGAAGGAAAAAGGTTTTATCGCTAGTAGATAGCTGTTACTATAAAAGGTAAGGGTTCCTTTATTAGGGTTTCGTGGCGTTTTATGTTATTCTATTTTTGTTTGAAAATAAAACGATTGACGGTTCTAAGGGAATAGGGCTTGGATATATAAGTTACGTGATACGAATTTCCTATGTCTCACGTGTTTATTTAGATTTGTCTATACAAATAAGTAAACATTTGGTGACTGACTCGATTTGTGTCATTTTTAAATCCAATTTTTAAACTTATTTTTGATTTAATGTAGATATATGTTTCGATTTCAAGCGAAAAGTGGAGAACGGAGTATCTTGACACTAGGTTCTCCCTGACTACCCTATATGATAAAAAGTGTGAAGCGTGAAAACCAAAATTCGAGAAGCATTTCTTGCGATTGTGCAATCGTAAAAATAGCTACCTACGTAAAATACAAAGTCATTTTGATCTGTTTGTTTCGATTTATCTTGTTTACGAATGTATAAAAGATAAAGAAACAACAAATCACGGTGACATAGCCCCCTTATCTACATGGTAAATACATAGGTATATAGGATAGTTATCAAACGCTTCAGTGTCTGCATTTTTACCCGCGACGGTACAAAGACTATATGTTTGGAGTGAGAGGTTGTTTGTTTGTTTGTGCAATTTAATGTTATCAATATGTCCAAAACTACAAGTACGATTTCAATACGGTTTTATTCTTTTCAATATAATATTACTAACATTTTTAATTTTGCTTTTTTGTTATATTGAATTGCATATATATAGGGAAATTATATGTATATACGGTACGCATACGAAGATATTTTGTTGTCTATCTGTCTCTTTGTTCTGACTAATCTGAAACTGCTGGACCAATTTTGGCGGGAATGGACGGGGAAATTATCCATTTTTTAAAATTTTATTTGCGGGCGAAGTTGCGGACACACCTAGTGTTTATTAAAATAGAATGTATACATTTTTCCACAGAAAAGCTGACAAAGAAATTTATAATAATCACATTGAAATTTCACCGTAACGAGATGGAAACGTCTTGCTCAATTAGCTTTAGATAGAAGAATTTAATAGGCGGTACTTCAAAATCGTGGAATTTCGTTACAGTAAGTATCTACTCGTAAAATAAAAATGCAGCTTCGAATAATAGAGTAGACAAACCAGAGACAGATTCAGCCCTCAATGAAAGTTGTGGTCATAGCCACCTTATAATAGGCCAAGTGCAAATTGGACTATGAACACATAGACAATTACAATTGAAAACCTAACATCACTTATATTTTACTTTATTTTTTTATTCTTCACATTGTATCCCGCACACAGCAGGGTAGGCAGAGGGAACCTAGTGTTAACCCTTTACTTGATAATGTATCTGTGGAGATACATCGGAATTTAAAAAAATCTAGAGCCGTTATTTTTTATCCTAACCCGAACATGTTTACATAAATATATAAATAATTACTTAGTTTTCGAACGCACGTTTAGTTTCATTCGTTACAACTGTCAAAACTGTCAAATTTCACTTTACTTCAAGTTCTGCCATGTCGTCTTGCAAGAAGGTAAGATAAAATTATAAAAATATTTTTATTTTTACATGTTATATGAATGGGTGCATGAAATTACAAATTATAAATATATTTTGCACTAAACAAATTACTTTGGACTCTATATAATTGTCTGGTTGATGCTTTATTTGACTTTTATAATAGGTGTATGTCATCGTGCACACTGCCAAGTTACTAATAATTTTGTGTTTATTTTCCATGTATCTCGCAGTACACACTGCCAGCTTCTGAAACAACTTATACAAAATCGTTCTGTATCTGTATATGCACACTGCCAAGCTGATTAACTGTTATGCTTATGCACGTTTAGCTTATTTTCTATTGGTTATAGGTACAAATTAAGGGCTTTAATAAGCTGCCAAGAGCTAGCAAAATACTTGCATTGGTGCCAAAACACAATCAATCATCAAATGATGAAGAAACTTCGGATTCTGGTAGTGAAGTCGAGAATTTTGTGTTTCAAAAACGTGACAGTACTGAATCTTCACCTGGCCCTTCTCTTCCTTCTTCTCTTGAAAATCTTCATATACTTTCTGACGATGAAGGCAACTTCACCGTACCCCAAGATATTGCTTTTTGCACTCCAGCAACAATGAAAAGAGCCACTGAACAACTTTCCAGGGATTCAGCTCAAGATTCTCTTCACTCAATTATACCTCCTTCACCAACCGCCATAGTAAATGTTTTTCAAAATATCAAGCCTAAATGTAACCGAATAGTGCCCGAAACGCCGGAATCATCCCCATCTATGATGGCAGCATCAGCATCGCCGTCAAATATAAAGAGTACACGCTCAAAACAGCCAAGGCTAACTGTAAGACGACCTGCCCCTATACAAAGAAAGCAGTTGAATTTTCATTGGATAAACAAGAAATTTGAACATAATGCCGAAATATATGATAAAAGGTTACCTACAGACAGCATCAAAACACCATTAGAATATTTTCTTTATTTCTTTGATGGCGACATTATTGATATGATAACGCAACAAAGTAATTTGTACTCAACCCAAAAAAATGGTCGCTCTCTTAATTTTTCTAAAGAAGATATCAAAGATTTTATTGCAATTAATTTGATCATGGGAATCTTTAATATGCCGGCCTATACTGATTATTGGTCACAAGAATTTAGATTTGCACAAATAGCTGACGTAATGACATTAAAAAAATTTCAGCAAATACGACGGTATATACACTTCAACGACAACTTACTGACGGTGATCGATATTATAAAATTCGGCCCCTCATAGAAAAAGTACGTGCCAATTTTTTGAGAGTTCCTCATGAAACCAGATTTAGTATTGATGAAATGATGGTACCGTATAAGGGCAAAAAAGCCGGCAATCGCAAACAGTATATAAAAAGCAAGCCTCGCAAATGGGGGTACAAAATATTTGTTAGAGCAGGAGTTTCGGGCTTCATTTACAATTTTGTTCTATATGGTGGTGAAGACACTTTTAGATATCACTCATTGTCACCAGAAGAGATGAGTTTGGGCTTTGGGGCAAAAGCTGTTTTATCACTGTGTAAAACTATTCCAGAACCAGCGTGTTCAGTTGTTTACTTCGATAACTTTTTCACAAGCTTGGAGCTTATTCATAAGCTGAGATTTGATATGGGTATATTCTCTCTAGGCACAATAAGAACTAATTGACTTCGTGGTGCAGAAAATAAACTGTTAACTGATAAAGACCTCAAGAAAAAAGGCCGAGGGTCTTATTCACGTGTAGTGTGCAATAAAACCAAAATGTGTATTGTAAAATGGATGGACAACAAAGTGGTTACAATTGCAAGCAGCTATGTGTCAGAAACGCCTGTTGGAGTCATACAACGGTATAATAAAAATTTAAAAAAGAGAGCTCCAGTCCCCAGTGCCAATATTATAAAGCACTACAACGCGCATATGGGTGGAGTTGACTTAGCAGATATGTTGGTGGCTTTATACAGAACTGAAATGAAAAGCCAGTGATGGTATTTGCCCATATTTTCATCTTCACAAATTCTAGATATGTGCGTGAACAATACCTGGCTTTTATATCGACGACATATTGCCACGCAGAATGTTAAGCAACTGAGTTTGAAGATGTTCCGACAACTATTACACAAGGGCATTTACATTCTGGGAGGCAACAACCACTTAGAACTTAGTCTGATTCTGTGCCAGCAGCACCAAAGAAAATAATTAAAACAACTTGTACCGTAAGGCCAACTGCAGACGTGAAGTATGATGGGTACAATCATTTCCCTACATTTGGGTGTAAAGGACGATGCCAGTTATGCACCAACGGCCAGACCACTGTTATGTGCATAAAATGTGGTATGAGGCTGTGCCTATTACCTGATAGGAACTGTTTTTTTAATTTCCACAATATAAATTTCCAAAACTAGTCAGGTTGATATTAATTTTGTTTTCTAATGTAAGTTATATTTTTGTCACTTAAATAAATGATAATCACTACTCATTATAAACATGGGTTTGTTATAATGATTATCATATAAATTATGTTATAATACAATCTCAGCTTGTTTGGCAATGTATCTGTAGAGATACATGGTCAGCGTAATGTATTTATTAATGCTCCTGGCAATGTATCCCAGATAAGATACATTCAATTTTTTTAACTACCCTTGTGAGATATTTTTTTCTTCTTTTTTCTAGACATCCTTAGGTCATAAGGGTTACGTGGTATAAATATTATTTGAATATTTAAAAAAAAATAAAATTCTGCCAAGTTAAGGGTTAAGATACTCTGTTTCCCACTTTCCGCCGAATTCGGAGGCATTGCGTTTTAAGTGGCGGTACTTAACGCCGCGCTTTACCTCGGCACCAGAGCGAAGAAAATGGATATTTCCAATTTCCAGATATTTCCACTCCTCGAGTGGGAATCGAGCCTACAACCAGTCGTTTACAGTCACACGCTTATGCCACTGGGCCACGACTGGCCTTATTTTTTACTTTATTAATGTACCTATACTGAAATCTGGTACTATATTAAGCGAACTTGTGAGAAAACCAAATAGACGTCATACAACGGCCCATATTGCCCACAACGAACGATAGAACCGTGCATGAGACACGGAATCTATTGTCAAAAGAATCCCTTGTGTAAATTCTACTAAAAATTAAACTAAAAATTTCTACTAGGTAAATAACAGAGTTAGTGGCAAGAAACATTGTTCTCCGTTTTCTGTCCGAATTCCAAGATCTTGATGAGTGGTGGAACTTAACAACGCAGTTTGTCTAACCCGAGTGGATGAATGATAATAATTTAAATATGATCATTCCACCGAGTGGGAATCGAAACCAAGATCAATCGCGTTTACAATCAATGTCCCACTGCGCCACGATGTCCTTATGTTATATCTACTGCAGTACTGAATACCAATTAGGTATTCTCATATTCACAGAACACAGCGGGCAACAAATATACTCTAACTAACTGTAGGCACTCAAATTTGTAAAGTGCTGCAAATTGACGAATCTATACATACATACATACATGTTTTTGCAGTGCAACTGACATGTTAGAATTTCGACGTGATTGGTGTAAAAAGAAAACATTTTAAATATGTAATGTGAAAATTGTGTTTTACGCTTTTTCTCGCGTAACAGGGAAATCAGCTGGAACCTACTGTCAACCCTAATGGAAATATTTTTCTAAAATAACGTATTTCTAAAGTAAGTAAAAATAAGTGTTTAAAAGTGAGAAAAACTTGTAAATACTTTTAATAACTCTTATATTCTCAGAAAAGTGGGACTTTTTTAAAGAGTTTTAGTAAGTCTTATTAACAATTTTTAAGACTTTTTAAGAGTTATTTTAGAAAATATTTCCACTAGGGAAGACACACAATTTCGGTAAGGAAATTCCAAGGGTCTTTGCATTTCTATATTTACTATTTGCGGTATGTTTTTGGTTTATTAAAGTCAAGTTGAAACAAAAGGTACGTCTTAAAATGTGTAAGCTGGGTTACAATTTCAATATAGATGTAAAGCTACAAAACTTTTATATTTAGACGCAGAAGAAAGAGAGCTTTTGAATGGAAAAAAGGTATAACTAACATGTAAAGGAAAACTTTGGGCCCCTTTTCCAAAAAGTATGCGGACAGAGGCAGATGAAGTTTGACACATTAAACTTTTATTAGTTTATTAGGTAGAGAGGGATAAATAAAGGATAATCTATGTTTTCTAATAATCCTTTAGAAATAAATGAAGTGATATATACGTTGACTTAGCAATGTTACGCGCCAACGGGTATACTTGCTATCAATTTGTTGGAACTATACAGTAATTGCAGTATCACTCATATTTCTGCACAACAGGGTAATCAGAGTGGAGGGAATCAGCCTAAAGTCAAGACATACCGTTCTAGACCTCCCGCCCGACATCGAGATGTTGTGTGTAAGTGGCGGAAATGAAATGGTACATAATTATGCACTTGGTTGGGAATCGATTCCACAACTCAAGTAATATTCTTTTCCAATTGCGCCACATTCCTCCCATTTATCGGAGTAGGTAGCATGTTTAGTATAAAAAAATCATTATCTACAGATATTGCATGTTGGGTGACAGAACCTAAGTCCATGATACATTTCACTACAGTCAGTAATGAAACGTTGAATAAACGAGACTCGTACATTTCTCGGTGGAGATATAGAATCCACGACTATCCGGTGTACAGTCACAATATTATAAACATGGGTATAGCTGTTCTTATTTATATGTATAATCATCTAACCCTGAAAAACGGCCTTATTATGTATTCTCTCGAGAACAACAATCGATC
This sequence comes from Dryas iulia moderata, assembly GCA_019049465.1. Lineage (NCBI taxonomy): Eukaryota > Metazoa > Arthropoda > Insecta > Lepidoptera > Nymphalidae > Dryas > Dryas iulia. The sequence continues at coordinate 7,386,084 of CM032431.1, forward strand.
ATGGTGATGCGTAAGTCAGTTTCCTTAAAAGCTTTAGCGATTTATGTAAACGTAATCTATTATCTACATAATGCCGCCCGCCACCACGCAGTAAAAGCCTCGTTTTAAATTAGCTGCATCAACAGTATGAGAAAAAATAAAAGGGTTTTTATTCGAAAATTAGTCTTAACATTGTTTGTTTGTTTCAGACAATATATATTTTTTATTTTATAGTATGGTGTACACACCATACTATAAAATAAAAAATCTGTTGCAACAGGGTCTGTCCGAATACGGGATGGTTATGGGTTCGATTACCACTCGCGAGAATGATTATGTTAATTTTCATATGATTTTTTTTATTATTTCTTCACTCTGGTGGCAAGACAAAGCGCGGCATTAAGTTTCGCCAATAAACACGCAAGGGTGTGTGTCGATGTGAGTGTCTTAACACTAGGTTACCCAGCTAGGCTAGCGGGGAAAACAGAGATGACTTAGTGACTCTGCCCTCCACTTTGCGCTTGAAATCGAGAATTAGCTTGTTGAGTGGCGGAACTCAATGCCGCGCTTTGTACTTGTTACCAGAGCGAAGAAATGAAAATATAAATATAACAATTTCCCCGAGTTTTGTGTGTTAAAGGTTATTATTTAATTAATAAATTTTTGAATGATAACACGCCTTGGAAATGAAATGCACCCTCCAGTCTATTTTAAAGGTATCATTGTCATTATATAAATATATATTACCTGTAAAATGTTGACTATAAAATAAAAAGAGTCCCGCTGAGTTTCTTCCGCCGATTTTTCTCAGGTTGAGGCAATCACTTTAGTGAACCGGAAAAATGAAGCATGTAACTTCTTATTTTGAATAAAATTATTTGCCTTGACGTTGAGTGGGCAGCATCCACAACACACGCGTTTACAGTCAGACGCTGTGCCACGATTGAGCCACGTTGGGCCACGATGGCTTCGAAATAGAAATACCAGACATAAAATCAAAAGTAATAAAAAAAAGATCTGGATTTAATATAGAAAAGGATTTAAAGAAAATATGATTTTTTGTGTTAATCGCATACCACCTTATATTTTGTAATAGTAAACAATTACATTACAAAATATTGTGGCCAGTCGTGGCCCAGTGGCACAAGAGTGTGACTGTAAACGACTGGTTGTGGGTTCGATTCCCACTCGAGGAGTGGAAATTATATTTCCATTTTCTTCGCTCTGGTGTCGAGGTAAAGCGCGGCGTTAAGTTCCGCCACTTAACACGCAAGCCCCCGAATTCGGCGGAAAGTGGGGAACGGAGTGTCTTAACACTAGGTTCCCTCTGCCTACCCTGCTGTGTGCGGGATATAGCGTGAAGCTATAAAAAAAAAAAAAATAGTAAACAATTATCAGTCTTTCTAGTCAGATAATCAGTCTTTGGTAAGCGATTCTTTGTTGACAAAATATTAGGTATATTTCTAAGAATTACATAAAATAAGAATTCGAACTCAAATTTGCTCGTACTGATTCCATAACATGTTTAAATAAATTATATATAAATTTGAATATTGATCTTAATAAATAGATAATAATTTAGAAAGGGAAATAGATATTTGATAGTGAAATTGGTGTAAGATCTAAAGCTCCTCCGTGCTAAATGGAGCATCATATTGAACGGTGATATTAGAATTGGGCTACATCGATGTATATTGTCGACTTCCAGAACATGAAATTCCGAATCAATTTGCTGTAAACAGTAAACTGTCATGAGTTATGTTGGTTTATTAACATCTTTCTACGATATAAAGTTAGAGTGAAAAATAAACCTTCTTCTTTAATACAAGGGACTAGCCGTAGCGCAGAGCCACAAAGTGTGGCTGTAAAGCGACTGGTTGTGGGTTCGATTCCCACTCGAGGAGTGGAAATATTTGATATTCCCACTTTCTTCGCTCTGGTGTAGAGGCAAAGCGCAGCGTTAATTTCCGCCACTTAACACGCATTGCCTCCAAATTCGGCGGAAAGTGGGGAACGGAGTATCTTAATACTAGGTTCCTTCTGCCTACCATGATGTGTGCGGGATACAGCGTGAAGCTAAAAGAAAACTTTAATTTTCCAGATATTAAAATAAAGATAATTGAAAAAAAATCTTAAAAAAGAGAAGAGGCTCCATGCAAGAGGAGGTCAGATCAGTACAGGGGAGTTGTGTGCCAAGTGTGGGTTTTAAAGTACGCATTACCGTTTGCTTTCACTGCACGAGCTCCGGTCCTTTTCTCCCTCTATCAAAGATTTTTTCAAAAGAAAACTACCTATGTACTTTTTAAATAATCTTTATATTTTTTTAATCATAAAAGAAATCTGATGCGTGACTTCATATGATAAATGTTATAATAAATATTATTGTATATAACTTATTACTTTTGATATAAACATATTTCTCTCAATCTTTAATATTTATTATGAAAAAATAGAGGCTGATATTTTTATAACGATAACAGCAGTAATTAATTAAATAAATTTGAGCAGATCTCTTTGAAATATGAAGATAAAGAGTTGCTTTGAGAAAAAGTTATTTGATGCCATTAATGATCAAGAAACTTGGACATACAAAAAGTTTTAAAGTAATAATATAATATTTCAGTTTCAAACTGTAATGAGAAGACATAACTTTAAGTTAGTAAGTTACTATGCAAATTTAAATAAACAAAAATTATACTGATTTTGTACAAAGTTTGTTAGGAATTATCAAACTTAGATAAGTTAAAAAAGTCAATATTGACTTTTTACCTTCCTTGATTGCTTGTGGTGTTGGGTTCTGCCATCTAGCAGGCATTTTTTTTAAAATAAGTCAACAGCGGAGGACTAGGCGTCCTATCATTAGATTCTGCTTGAGAATTGAGCAGGGTGCTTTGTAATTTTTACCTAAAGACTTTATTAGCTCGTCACCAAAAATTTTTACATATTTTTAAATATTTACACTATCGCATGTGAATGATGATAGTTTAAAAAGAGATGATTATTAAATAATATATATACTAGTAAAGTTTTATAAAGGTATAATTATTAGTTAGGTATACTTAAAAAACATATTGTACACGTGTAGATCAGTTTAGACTCCCAAAATACGTTTATAATCAGCGTGACTAATTATCAGCCTAATTAGTAATTTCTTTTGTTATTACTTTAACTTTACTTAGAAATGTATATTTTTTCACAATAGGTATTATCATTTTCGAGGAAAAGAAAAATTACAGACTTATAAAAAAACTTTGTTTAATAAATACATATTTTCAACGGGTATCGAATTACAGACAGGTATTTGTTTAAAGCTCCAAATTATCCATGTACTTACGAAATGATAAAAAATAAAAAAGCCAACACATTTTCTTTGATCCTTGAAGCATGTAATAGCGTTTACATATATATAAATTTATTTATATTATATATAACGCGCATAATATTCTAGTGAGGTAGATCACGGCGTGTGTAGTGGGACAGTTCTAGATGTAAACACAATTGTTTAGTTGAGTTTGACTTGGAAGAATAAAAATATCTCGGCCAGTCGTGGCGCAGATTCACAAAGTGTGGCTGTAAAGCGACTAGTTGTGGGTTCGATTCCCACTCGAAGAGTGGAAATATTATTTAATATTTACATTTTCTATGCTCTGGTATCGTGGGAAAGCACGACGTTTAGTTCTGCCACTTAACACGCAATACCTCCGAATTCGGCGGTGCGTGGAGAACGGAGTGTCTTAACTTCTGAAGCTAAAAAAAAAAGTGTTTGTATTTGAAATTGTTTTCATATATCTAGTCAGGTAAGACAAAGCGAGGGGTTGAGTTTGCCACTCAGCAACGTCTTAAAGTCGGGCAAGCAGTAAACGAAACGATTCGAAGTCAATAAACAGTGACAATAGTTGGGAAATTCTCTGTCATGCAGAAAAATAGAAGCGAGCGAATGAAGCTGTTAATATTAATATGCAAGTATTAAACGTATGTTTACGTATGTATATATATTTTATGTATGTGTACGTTTATTAATACATGTTTGAATATTATGTAGTAGTCAAGGTACATATACCAAATTGAATCACACAGTTTCTGCTACGCATCCCGAGGGCAGAATATATTATGACCGCAACCGAGCTAGTGTGAAATTAAATGAACAACTTTACGTGGTCATTTTAACGATATCTATACGAACTAAAATTAACTGAAATGTAATAATATTGTTTGATATTTAGGTTAATTAAATATGTAGTAGCTTCGTTGATGCGTGTGTAATATTAATTTTATTATTTTAATGCATAATTATAAATATGTTGGCTTCCTCCATTGTTTAAGGTTGAAACTTAAGGCTCAAATTGTAAATTAAATTTATTATAATAACGAAATTATTAAATATGCACGAAAATAAACGGTCGTGGGGAAATCATTCTATTTAAATATTCTTTACCTAGCGCAGTGTTGTGTTCCGCCACTCAACATGAAAACTGATTTTAGACGGAAAATTCTCTTTTTACTTAGGAGTAAAGTAGTAGGTGGTAAAGGAGTAGAGTAAAGTAGTAGTAGGTAGTGTAGGCACTACCCTGCCATGTGGAAAATAAAGAAAGATTTACCGCTGAAAACGAAAAAAATGGTCTTTTTATGTAGTATTTATTATTACAATTTCATGAAAGCCAAAAATAGAATTTCGTAAATACTCATTATAAGAAAGTTCCCTTTGAATATAAATTCTAAGAAAGGGTGACGACGCGTGACCGAATCCAAAAGCCTTACTAAATTGACTTACCTTCCTATTTATTAAAGTATTAGATTAGAAACGTGATGGAGGTTATAATGTAAATAAGATATTTATGTGGAAAGTTCATAGCTTCATTTGATTTTAGTTATAAAGTAGATACATTTTAAATAATCTTTTGTGTTTTAATCTTGAATAAGAAATGGAGAACCGGATATAAATATAACTTAATATCGATTTTAAATATTTACGAGTACCTACGTGTAGTACGTTTAGTAAGTTCGTATATTTTTCCTTATTTTACTTATCTTATCTATAGTAGGTACACTATATTTATCATAGTTTTATTTATTGAAATGTGTAACGTTATGTAATAATTGTATCTTACAAATGCGTCAGCTGGATCCACATTGTTGAAACCGAACATTAAATGACTTGCGGTTACTAACATCACTGATAGATTCGTTGGAAAATATAAAGTAAAATGATAAATAAATAAATACATACATAAAATACAAAACAAATAGTGGGGGTTTAAATATAAAAATTGTCTTGTTTGCCACGACTGTGGAATTGTCACTTTGAATTAAAACAAACTTGCACGGTGTCAGAATTACTGCAAAAACTTTATTCACGCAAAGACGGTAACATTCTAAATTAAAGAGAAGTGACATTTGATGGCTCGAATTGCGATTGCTCTTAAATTCAATTTTGAAATTGAAGATGGATGAGGTAAAAATCAAAGTTATTTTCAAATATAAGTTTCGATAGGTATGGCAGAAGCTGCTCGTCATGTCTTTGGATATTGAATTGCTTTATTTGGAGAGGATACGGCTAACGAACGCCCTGTGCGCTTTTGGTATAGTCGCATTCGTAGTAGGAGTTTCAGCTTCAAAAGTTAATTTCATAAAGAAGGTGATAGTGATAACAATTCCGTACCAAATTACCGAGTAATCTTCAGCGTGGTTTGATATTAGCAAATCTACGATAATTTTACCGGTAAATTTATAAAACTTACTACATGAGTGAACCTGGGGATCTAGATCTATTAGATGAGCTTAAATTTATAGATGTAGTAGAAATGCAAGTCATCGCAAGAGTACATATTTTTAATTAAATTGATAAAATTATTATAAAATACAAATAACATAGAAAAAAATGTTTAAATTTTTCTGGACAAAACGATAATTTTATTATTATAAGTATTTATAATAAACGTAAGCTTTGAGTTATGTCTATTAAATTACATTAAAAGTAATCATAAATTTTAATCAAAATGTGTATAAAGACAAAGACAATAATATGAAATTTTAATATCTTTAAATGTTATTCGTACGTTTAGGATGAAAAAATAAATAAAATCTAATTTGAACAAGCTTTTCTAATCTTAATCTTTTAGGATTTCCGCGTAAGGAAAAAATGAACTACGAACGAGAAATAAGAATTTCTCGGGTGTTTATTATTTAATTGATATCATTATATTACAACAGCAACAACAACAACAACAATATAACGCTCAGGACCTAAGTATATTACGCGAATATATATGTTTTATTTATTTTTTTATGAGGCCAGTCGCGGCGTAGTGCCACAAACGTGTGACTGTATACCACTGGTTGTGGGTTCGATTCCCACTAGAAGAGTTCAAATTAATATTTCCATTTTCTTCGCCCTGGTGTCGAAGCAAAGCGCGGCGTTAAGTTCCGCCATTCAACACTCAATGCTTCCAAAATTCGCCGGAAAATGGGGAACCGAGTGACACAACACTAAGTTCCCTCTGCCTACCCTGCTATGTGCAGGATGTATCGTGAAGCTAAAAATGTATTATGTAAGCAACAATAATTAAACATGTTTATTTAATTACTTTTCTTCATTAGCAAGTAATTCAATAGCAAGTAAACCCAAAATATATTGCGTTTGAAACAAACAAAAGGCCATAAATATATAACAATCTATGTTTCAGAAGGTACACAAAATTAACAATAAATAGAGTAAGCCTTTTAAGTATTGAAAGTACCAAATTTAACCGTAATAACTTCATTACGGATTACGTCATTTAATGCGACATATGTAAGTACTACGACATAAGTATAAGTATGCCGGTACTCAAAAGTGATAATTAAAAAAGGCGCGTTGCCAAAACAAAAATGTAAAAATATACCCGTATATGTGACTAAATACCGTAGTCAGAGAGAACCTAGTATTCAGACACTCCATTAGCCACTTTCCGTCCGAAATCGAGACATTGGTATGAGTGGTGAAACTTCTGCGCTGTCTTGTTTACCAAGTGGGAATTGAATCCACAGCTAATCGTGAATACAGCCCACGCTATACCACCATACCACGATAGCTTCAAGGGTTAATAAATAATCTCTTAATAAACGCACTAGTACTAATTCAGTTTGAATGAATATGTGTTAATCGGCAAATATATTTAATACATATTACTGATATTTATAAATGACTTCCTCATATATTTTATTTTTCTTTAAAAGTTTTCATATTGAAGAGTAAATATTTTCTTAAAACGTCCATTGTGCCAAAATGGAATTCCCTAATATTACAAAAATAAAATGGTTCAGATGAATATTGTAAGTCTACAATGTTTATATAGGTTAAGTCAATAGAATAAGCTTTGGGTGAAACGTACAAACACTTCACTTTGTATACCCAATAAAAGGCGGATCTCAAGCTAAAAATATACGCTATTTATTAAGTAATCCATATTCAGGTTTTCAATATGTTTCATTGATAAAATTATTCATGAAAGCCAATTTGAAATGAAATAAAACATTTTCAATAATGGCGAATTCAAGACGAGGGACTGTATATATGATGTTATTTACATGTTTTTTCTACTGAGTCTCTTCCTTCTCTAAAAAAATATTCCTAGAAATGTGCTTATTATACATTTTTTTGTTTTTCTATATTAAGTAAAAAAAACTAATAGTATGTTAACATTCTAAAGCGTTGTTCACACACTTAGGAAATTGAAAAAAAAAAAACATTAAGATAACGTATAAAAATTTGAACGCAGCAGATTCAAACCCGCGCCTCTTGGAAACCGTCCAAGCGCTCTGACCGCTAAGCCATGCGTTCTACTACCAGCGTCGTCGGCAGTATTTTGAAGTAGTTGGTAGTATTATAGCAATTTTTTATACGTTTTCTAAATGTCTTTATTTAATAATATCTTAATGATTAATTAATGGTCTTGTCTAATTTCATTATTATATTCTTTCAGGGCTTTGTTAAACGAAGCCCAACGATGTCCTCTTAGACAGATGTGCAATTAACTTAAGCTAATCATATTACATATTCTACCTTATTATTCCATACTATTCTACCTTTGCATATTTGAAGGGAGTCAGAATTTGTAATTATTCATTAAAGTAACATAAACAACAAAAAAATATAAATATAAGAACGTAACACAAGCGTGTGACTGTAAACGACTGGTTGTGGGTTCGATTCCCACTCGAGGAATGGAAATATTTAATATTTCTATTTTCTTCGCTCTGGTGCGCGGCGTTAAGTTCCGCCACTTAACACGCAATGCCTCTGAATTCGGCGGAAAGTGGGGAACGGAGTGTCTTAACACTAGGTTCCCTCTGCCTACCCTGCTGTGTGCGGGATACAGCGTGAAGCTTAAAAAAAGAACGTATTCAATTTTTTATCCACATGGACAGAAATATTAAAGTAAATAAATAAATAAGGTAAAGCTTCAAGTTGGGCACCCATCTAGTTACCGAACAGGATTAACGAGACTTAGCTTGGAAAACTCATTTCAACATCGTTTTCGACTGTAAAGGGATTTACAAAATTTTCCCCGATGGTTAATATATTAAATTTTACTCGCTTACTAACGAAAGTATTTTTACTCACTAACGAAAATAATATTGCTTTTTTAAATGAATTCATAATTCCGCTGAAAGATGTTCTCATTATTTCAAATATATACAGAAGCTCCGCTTTTAATTAAAATTCAGCTATTTTCACTATTCGGAAATTTCCTTGTAACGTTTGTATATATAAAACGTTATGCCCAAAATTGGGCTAAGATGGAAAGCATTATATTATCCTTTACATGGCTTCGTTCTCTACTTTCCGCCCGAAATTGAGACATTGTATATTGAATGGTAGAACTTAACGCCACGCTTTGTCAAAACTACCAAACCGGATACCAAAATGGAAAATTAATAATAATCAATTCCTAGAGTGGGAATCGAACTCACACCCATAGCGTTTTTAGTCAGACAATGTCCCACTGTGCCACGACGAGCTCTAATTCTTGTTATAAAGCGTTTTATCACAAAACATATCTGCACATTCAAATATATGAATTACCCGCTACTAAAACGAGATCGTAAGCGTTTCTTATAAATAAGCGATGAAAAATATTACTAACGATGTTGGTTTTGCGTGTGCCATCGACCTTTTGGGAAATGAATAAAACATGTATTAAATGCTAATGTAATACGATTGATTTTACTTGTAAGAAACAGGGTAGCTCGAATATTTTAATATTAAATATTGTTATTGAAAAGGCTTGTTTGTTAACTTTAAGGGGTGTTGTAAAAATAGGTTTACTAATGCAAAGATTATTTTATTTTAACGCTTACCCAAGCCTAGCCTGTAATCAAAGAGAACCTAGTGTCAAGGCACTCCGTTCTCTACTTTCCACCAGTAATAGTGACATTGCTAGTTAAGGCCAGTCGTAGCGCAGTAGCACAAAGTGTGACTGTAAAGCGACTGGTTGTAGGTTCGATTTCCACTCGAGGAGTGGAAATATTCAATATTTCCATTTCCTTCGCTCTGGTGTCGAGGCAAAGCTCGACGTTAAGTTCTGCCACTTAACACGCAATGTATTCGGCGGAAAGTGGGGACGGAGTGTCTAAACACTAGGTTCCCTCTGCCTACAACGTGAAGCTAGTTAAGTAACAGAACTCAACGCCGCGCTAGATATAACATTTCAATACACTGGGATTATATAAATCTTTAATAGATTGGAAACAATTAAATACCTATATAATTGTATTAAAACATCACAATGATAGAGAGCCTACACAAAAACATATAAATAGGTATACTCAATGCTGAATGCGCTACAATCATCCGATGGAAGATCAATAGTGTACGTAACAACTTCATAGCGAGACAGTTTCATTGGCTGTATGATATACAATATTTATGAAGGACACCTTGTGTCTAATATTTGCATTGTTTATTACCTATATATAATTTTATACACTTATTTTAAAATTAATAGATTATCTATTTATAATATCTGTAATAAAAATGTCACTGTTCGTTGTCTGTACATGGAAAACATAAGAAAAAAGTTATGATGGGGCGTTTATCAAAATAATAGAACCCAAACTGGGTTCTATTATATTCAAAACTGTCATTTTTTTCTATTTTTCTGTGCGCTTCTGCACGCTAATGCAATTCAGTGTTTATTTCATTTCCGTCTTTACAATTGTATATATTTTTCATATCAACCGGTCCATAAATAAACAAGTTACAACAGTTTAATTTATGTACGATAAAATTGCTATATTTTTAAACATTTTTAAAGTGTTATTCCACACTTAGGAAAATTGAAAAAGACATTTAAAGAAAACGTACAACAACGAAATTCTTATACGCTTTATTACGGCTGCCGACGCAGCGGCTAGTAGAACGCATGGCTCAGTGGTGAGAGCGCCTGAACGGTATTCAGGAGGCGCGGGTTCGAATCCCGCTGCGTTCAAATTCTTATACGTTTTCTTTAAATGTCTTTTTCAATTTTCCTAAGTGTGGAATAACACTTTAAAATTTTTTAAAAAGTATTTAATAAATAGCATTCTCTCTTGCCAAATGATTGTTCGTAGAATAATCTTTGGGTAGCAGAAATTTGTAAAAATCTCTCTACAGAGATGCTAACAACATAAATAAGTTGTAATAAAGCGTATAAGAATTTCGACGCAGCGGCTAGTAGAACGCATGGCTCAGTGGTGAGAGCGCCTGAACGGTATTCAGGAGGCGCGGGTTCGAATCCCGCTGCGTTCAAATTTTTATACGTTTTCTTTAAATGTCTTTTTCAATTTTCCTAAGTGTGGAATAACACTTTAAAATTTTTTAAAAAGTACTTAATAAATAGCATTCTCTCTTGCCAAATGATTGTTCGTAGAATAATCTTTAGGTAGCAGAAATTTGTAAAAATCTCTCTACAGAGATGCTAACAACATAAATAAGTTGTAATAAAGCGTATAAGAATTTCGACGCAGCGGCTAGTAGAACGCATGGCTCAGTGGTGAGAGCGCCTGAACGGTATTCAGGAGGCGCGGGTTCGAATCCCGCTGCGTTCAAATTTTTATACGTTTTCTTTAAATGTCTTTTTCAAATTGCTATATAATAACCGGATTCTTATTGGCTAAAACTTCAATTTACGCAAGCGAAGTCGGGTCGGCGACCGGGTCGTTAGTAATATAATAAAACCGTGTTTGCTTCTCCACACTGATACTTTATCTTATCCGCAAGACATTTTTGTTAATATATTATTTTTTTAAATAAATATTTAATATACATAACATATAAGTTTCATACTTTTTGTGCATAAGTAAAAAGTTGTTATGTATGCTAATAACTTACTTTTTTTTGTTTATTGTCCAATATATAACAAATATTTTTTTGCACTTTAAGCACCACGAAAACCTCATAGGTTTATCTGGGTACAGTGAGTCATTTTGTTTTCAATTTAATTTATGTAAAAAATATTTTTTGAAATGTGATTTAGTTTTCGTGTTACTTATATACAATTCTTGCAGTTCCTTTGGCAGTTTATTAATAAAGATAGGTATTAGATAGTCATCAGTTCTCTTTCCATACAAATTATTAGTTCTAGTTAAGTTAATATGTATGCTCAGCGTAACAGGTTTGAATTATTAATTTCAGTAAGAATTGAAAATTTTACTTTAATATACACAGTCATAACGTGACAATATTGAAGAAGCTGGTCGTAGCTGTCCTTGTGAAGAGAAAGTATGTTTTTAGGTACAATTGTTTTTAGCAATCTTGATTGAAGGTTGTATATATTTTCTAAGTTAGATTTGCAGGATCTTCCATGACTACTAATACCGTTACTGATGACCGAGTCAGCTAATGCCTTAAGTATGTTAATTGTTTAAATACCAAATTTTGATTTATAATTTTTATTTCATTTTGAAAATAGTACCTATTAATAATGATAGCGTAAGAACAGGTTGATGTTTGAAAAAACAAAACACAGCTCTATATATCTATATTAATACGTGAACTAAACATTTGGACCACTTCTAGTGAATCATACGAACAGAAATATATGAAATTTGCCGTAGTACCAACGCATATAATATGTGTCATACCTTTTATGTACATATGTATACAATGTAAAGTAATGCACTGTATACATAAAAGGTAATACATTGTTCAGGCAACGAGTATTTAGTTTTCAACATACATATGTAATATCTATATTAATATTAAAAATTATATGCAAAATTTGTTCTGGCTGTTACGCTTTCACGGCTAACTGAAAGGTGGCGATAGTGGCAACTGGCCCAATTTGAATGAAATTTGAAATTAAAATATTTGAACCCAAACTTAAGCTACTTCTTTTTCGAAAATTAGCCCCTAAAGGGTCAAAGTAGGAGATTGGGCCGTCAAATACGAAGCAGGTATAATTGTATAGTTCACGCAAGTGAAGCCGCGAGCGGGTCGCTAATATTTAATTATTTAAACACTCAACCCACATCTATTCATAGTTTTGATTACTTTCTATATACATAAGTCAATATTAGTTTAGTAGGCAAAGTTTGTATTTCTGTTCGTAATTCGAAACTCAAACATACCTTAATTGTTCTAAGCTTTCCTGTGTACATAGGAAAACAATGGTAACCACGCGACGAAGAAGCCAAGCTAATATTTCGTGAAAATATCCTTTGGTAAATAAACACTACTATATCTCCCTAATAAAAGTAAAATTATCGTAGACTATAAACACATTACGGCTTTACCAAGGCTTTGGCTATTTTGTTACGCGTAATATAATATTTTTACGAGGCTTATATTTTTATGTATAAAATCCTTTTAATACGTTTTAAGCAGTGTTATCAATAATTCTAACAATAATCTTCAGAAATTAAATAATTTCAAAAGATGATTTATATACGAGATAGAAATGTATTTGATATTATATTAGGAATTGACATAGTATAAATATTCATTCTACAGTGGTTATCGTGTATTACTATCGAGAGTAGGTTGAGCACTTAACTAAATATAACTATTGATTTTCAACACTAACAAAATATTGGTTCAGTGAGCGGAAATATTCTAGCGGACTTATAAATATTAAACAGCATTCGTCATTTACCTAGTTACCAAAACAGAATAACGAGATTTAGAAAGCCAGACCTTTACCAAAGTTTTGCCTTGTAAAAAGTTTTTATAAGTAAAATATATTAAAAACGGTAATTTTTGTGTAGTTCCTCAACAAGTAAAAAAAAATGATATATAATGCATCTATAATCTCTATCTATCAGTTATTTAATGACGGTGACTGAACATCGGAATAAACGAGCGTATAAATAAACATATTTCATCGTTTTGACGTTTTGAGTTTCAATTGTTATCGTGTTTTTCATTATGAGACACATTTCGTTACAACAAGTAGACATGCGTTCTTATTTGTAATACAATTAAGTAAATTTATAGGTAAGCCGTTGTACTAGTAATGCAGAAATATATGATTTAAATATAAATAAATAAGACCATCGTTTCCCAGTGGGACAGTACCTTACTTATAACGCGATTGCTTGTGGTTTCGATTTCTACTTCGGGTAATGATTATATTTCAAGTAAGTACTTTGAGCGAATAGCGTTTCCAAAGTTCATCAACCAAACAATACAAGAAAAAATATATCTGGTTGGGTTAGATTTTTTAATATGACCAACTAGCAATTATGAGATATAATTAAAAACTGAACAAAATGCTAATTTCATTTTTTTTACGTGTACAGGTTGTACACAAAAAAAATGAAATTGTTGAATGCCTCTTATGAATGCATCTAATTCATTCTATGTATAAATATGCCTAAACCAACTAATTTACTAAATGGTGCATAAGACCTTAAGAATATTTTAAGTTCTAGTTGGATTCGACATAGTCGCTAAATGCCTGTGAAGTGATACGTTACTGACAAAATTTCTAATTACCGGTCTTTACATTGGTTTATATATAAGTGACGTGGCCTACATATTATTTTCTTTAAGTATAGAGTAAAATAATTTCCCCAGTAGCGAAGAGTTCTACACTTATAAGTTTCGAATACCTATAAATTTTACCAACTTTCCTTATTTTATCTGTTTCTTTCCTTAGTATTTTCTTCCAGCTGACCCTGTCTTATTAGATCCTTTATTCGATAACTCAATAGAATCGACATCCTTTTACAAATGTCGGCAAGGATTTCTAAGTAAAGCTTCATTCGTCCTTTCACTTCTACAAAAGTCTCAGAGCGTCTTTTTAAATCCCTTAATCGCATTTTCATCTAGAAACGTAACTTTTTTATGTCAAAGTAATCTGCGCTTGCATGTACCTATCCTAAATTCTAGCCGTAATATAAATCCTACACCTATTTTTATAAATAATAAGTTCAATTTATTAATATGGCAAATAATACATCTACACAAATAAGTCAAATTAGAGTGAAATGTCTGTTTGTAATATTAAAATAACCGCTTTTTACTACATGCTTATAAATGTACACACGGTACATATACCAAAACAATATTTTTTACAATTTTTGTTCCGGCTAATCTTTGGAACGGATAGACTGATTTTGACGGGACTTTTACTTGCAGATAGCTGATGTAATAAGAAGTAACTTAGGCTACTTCTATTTTAGAATTATATTATTTTTGTGAAGTTCTACGCGGATGGAGTCGCAGGCATAGCTAGTATGTAAGGTTATTTAAGACTTTCTAATTAAATATTTTTTTATAAAGTCATAATCACGTAGAAACCTTTACATCGACAGGCTATTACAATAAAAAAAACTGTTCATGAAGAATTTATAAATAGGTATGATTATGTCGTAGTAATTTTAATTTAATGTCATTAAATTTGTACTGTACTATTATGGACATAGTGTCATTTTTGAATTTAAAAACAATGCCCATTTTAGAATATTTATAGGAAGAGATAATTGAATTATTATATTTTGAGTAACAATATCTACTTTTGTGACAGCTTTATTGGGAGTAGAAAAAATCATATAATACTATCTCTGAACATTAGTTCAAATTCATTGCCGAATCATTAGTTCAAAGTTTCTTTAAAGTTATAGTAAACGTCAAGTCCAGCTTCAGAAGTCTTTTATGTAAAATTAAATTCTTAGGGATAAAACAAGCTTGTAGACTGCGAAACTTTTAAGCTTTCCGGGACTTATCCATTAAGTAAAATGGCTGAAACTTTGATAAGGATCGCGGATATTACGTTGCTTCTTACTTGCTTTATATAGGTACTACATATACATATAATATAAAACTATATAGCTAGAAAGTACTTCACAAATGTTTTTTTTATTAATTTTGTTATATTAACATTTACTCAGTAGGGGCCAGTCGTGGCGCAGTGGCACAGACGTGTGACTTCAAACGACTGGTTGTGGGTTTGATTCCCACTCGAGGAGTGGAAATATTTAATATTTTCATTTCCTTCTCTCTGGTATCAGAGGCAAAGCGCGGCGTTAAGTTCTAACTTAACACGCAATGCCTCCGAATTCGGCGGAAAGTGGGGAAAGGAGTGTCTTAATACCTATCCCTCTGCCTCTGCCTAATAAAGCATGTAGCTAAAAAAAAGAGATTCTATCTATAAGAGAGTAAAATTGGGTTTGAAAGTTTGTATGTCCGTTATTTTTGATGTTAGAAATATGAAACTTTGTTTACTGGCGACTGATTAATTATAAATGAGTAAATACGTGTCCCCTTGTCCCTTCGTTTGTTTAAATTTAACTTCTAAAAGGGTGAAATCGGGATTGGAAGTTTATATTAAGTTTGAATGGAAATCTGCCATCTTTGGGGTGAGAAATATGAAACTTTATTTTTCGTCAACTCATTAAAACCACGTAAATTTCTGTTGCAGCGTCTATGCAAATTCTACCACTAAAGTGGTGAAGCAGAGTTGAAAAGGGAACAAAAATGTCTGCATTTTTGTAAAATTAAGAAACATGATACTTCATGGTTCTATTTCTATTTTTTTATAATATATGAAATAACAGTTACAGTGTTTCTGGCAATTCGGGAGTAAAATGGGTCTTATTCAATAGTTTACGCCTTTTGATAGAAATTTAGCTGTTCAGTGAATCAAGACTATAAGATATATACTTTATACCTGCAGATAAAATTAAAAAATTCAATTAATTTTAATTATATGTACATTTGGTTGATCGCTTTGTCATTACATAGAGTATATAAAACAACGAATGTTTTAAAATTTTCCTCTTATGACCAGTGCTATTAACGTTTTTACTATCGAATATCGTTTCGTGCGGTTTTTGTCCAACAAAAATGTAACTGTAATTTTTTTCCGTCTTGGGTTGCACATTCTTTTTAAAACGCCAAGGTAATGATAATAACGCACATATATAATTACATCCTGTGTCTCTTCGTGCATATATCGATGTGAGCCAATAAACAACGATGGGAGTGCAACCATTCTCCTCCCTACCGCGATCTTTCAGGTTTAACACAGCTTCGATTGGTTTGTTTTTGCATAAATGTCTTCAAAATATTGACTAAAAAGTGAATATAATAATCACTTACTTAGTATGCTTATTGCCATAGAAGAAATACTCTTAGCCTAGATATTCACTAGCATCTTTTAGACAAAACGTCTAACGGTTAGGTTATAAGCGATGAGTGATAGTTGCAGAGAAATTTGACAGCTTTTTGTTAATATTAGCTTATACTTGATATTCAAATTTTCAATACTTGAATTATTGTCATAGGTCTAAATATTAAAAAAATAGCGTAAAAGTTGCAAAACAGTTAAAAAATTAGGAAGATAGAGTCTTTTGACACCAGGTCCCCTGTTCCTACTCTGCTATGCAGGAAAACCGTAAAGCTGAATAAAGTTTTAGGACATTTAAACATATGTATATATATACATGACATACAATTTACTTGTCGCTACAAAAAGGGACATCTATTGTATTCGCACAGTCGGAATAGAAATCAATAAATGTCGTAACTTTGTAGCTATAACAATTTTCTTGATTCTATGACATTAGTTCAAACATAATTAACTTAAGTGAGTTTGCCATTATTTATGGCAATTGATCATAAAAAATAATAATATTCACACATATTTTATAAAGTAAAAATAAGAAAAAAAGGAAATACTTTTCATCGCTTTTTAAACACTTAAAAACCTTTCTAAACAACATTGTATTCTGTATTAAATGCAAGTTTTCTAAAGTTATCAACACTAATAGAACTAATAACTAATAAGTATTTGTAGGAGGTAATGGTATATACACGTGCGTGAAGTTGCTAAGAATCTATTAAAATGAAGTATAGCGTAGGCGGTTCCATCACTTAGCTTGCTAGTTAGTAGCCTAAGTATGCAAGAGTTTCATAGAGTGCTTAATAATTTCATATAAAATATAATAATATCAATGAAAATTAATTTCAGCATATGTCAATTTTTAAGATCTTTGATAAGAAAAAATTTATATGATACAAAATAGATAAGATGATGCTTTATTGAGAGTACTAAACTAGCTTTGACATTGTCTATTTTATGTAACTTGTAAGTGTCGAATCTAGGTCACCGTATAATTTTATCGTTATGAGCGTTGATAAAATATTCTTCGGCGAAAAAAGGGAAGCTATAGACCTACTCCACAAAATAGAATTAGTTTTACCATAAACTGGCTTAATAAAGGTTTATTTACCTTGAAACCTTTGAATATTTAAGTCACGTACAACAATTTTCTCTATAAAAGCAAGTATGTCTTTAGTTCCATAAGTAGACAGAGATAATGAGGTCTAGACACGCTTTTATTCTTATTGTTGCTAACGATATGCAGGCATTAGCTTTTACTAAATGCTAATATCAAAGATCTCTAGGTAGGTGTACTATATTATGTAAGATGTTATCAAGTAAAAGTTTTACTTTATGCATAATATAAAACGATCTACCTAAGTGTGCTGCCGTCAGGTATGTTCAAGGGTTTTAAAAATGCAAGCGTATTTCTTTTTTATTTTTTAATAAGAGAGTATGTAAGGACTCATGGTAATTTCCAAATGCCACATTTAAGTAAGTAATTATTAATTACTTAAAGTATTTGATCGACGTTACAACTTTATGTTCACCTTAATTTAACAGTTTGTTTTCTTCTTTTGCGAGAGTTGTCTTTTCATTCATTTTAAACTTTATGACCCAACCTGGAGATGTAGCCGTTATTCAAGAAATTTAATATCATAAAGAGTCTATTAAGTAGGAACGTCGAATTTTTAGCTAAATATGTTCAAGTATAACGATTAAATTGGCAAATTAATTTCCAGCCATATAGAAAACTATTAGTTACTGTGAGACCATCGTGGCGCAGTGGGACAGCGTCTTACTGTAAACGCAGTCGTTGTAGATTTGATTTACAATCCGGGGAATGATTATATTTTAATTTCTTCGCCCTAATACCAAAGTTAAGACGTTGAGTTCCACCACTCACCAAGCCATATTTCGATTTCAGGTGGAAAGAGGAGGAGGGAGTGTCTTGCCGTACTAGCCCGTTACGCGGGAAAAGCGTACAGTTGAATTAGCTAATGAAAGTATGATGTCTTTTACAAATATACTGAGTCTATTCTAATGCCCTGCTAAAGCTTAGCTCAGTTGACGCCTTACTCACGTTTGTCGGGATTAGTCTTTGAGTTACACTATATCACGCGTCCGCTGGGCAGTACATATTCTGATTTATACATGGGTGGTCCGTGTTGATACATTTCTCAGCGCAAACAATAATTGTTCCGCTTATAAATTATTCTTTTTCGTATTATGATTTTAATTAAGTGGGGGGAAACAGGTGATTTAATTCTCTATGCAATATCTAAAGTAAATCAAGATAAGAAATATTTGAAATAACTTAAGCCTTTAAATTTAACACGCACTTTACATTTTGTTCATATTTTTTGTACAACCTTTTCCCCCACAGCAGATCCAGAGATAGCATTGTCAAGAAACTCCGTTCTTCATGTGAATCCGTGAATTTCACGCAAAACACTTTAATGGCGGAACTCAACGCTGTGCTTCGCCTTGTCTAGAGCCAGTTGTCAGACAAGACCAGAGTTTTGTCTTGACCAGAGTGAAAAAGCGAAATGGTTTGAACGTAACCATTCCCCTGATAGGGAATCGAACCTGCAACCAACATGAATACACTGTCACACTGCGCCACGAAAGCCTCACTTCATTGTCTATGAATGTATTATTTGTTTTAATTAAATGAAAATACTCAATTAATTTAGTTAACCTTTTCCTCAAATTAAAATATGTTTGTGGTCTAAATGCTTTGAATACGCGTGCTGCTTTCATATAATCAACATTGTTAGTATCTAAAGCTTAAGTTATGTAAAACATTTTCAGTAAAGACAACGTCAATTAACTTGTTAAAGCGACGAAAGTTATGTTATTTTATAACTAAATCATTAAGAACGAAAATTGATGTTTCGCTAGCCTATTAAGATTACTGAGTCTTAAGAACTGAAAAATTTACACTTTAATAAGATATTATAGATAGTGAATTAAAATTTGAAAAATAATTTATTTTATAACAAAAAGGTAAAAAGAATGTGTCGAGAAAATAATTCAGGGAGATGAAAAAGCTGTAATAAAATATGAATCTGTGGAAGACTAAAAAAGTTATCTCTAATAATACATGATAAACATTATTAAAAAAAAATTAGATTTGAAATATTATGATGAAAATGCACATAAATCCAACTAAACTATAAACGATAAGGAAATATAATCCTAAGAAAAACTGGGCCAAATACAAAACATAACACAAACAAATGTGAAAATATTTAATAAATAGCATTCTCTTCTTGGTAAACAATTGTTTGTGATAAATAAGGCGTAGTCTTTAGGTAGCAGAAATCTGTAAAAACTTCTGTAGAGAAATGCTAACAACGAATATAAGTTGTAAGCAATAAGTATATAAGAATTTCCCACGTAGGCAGATATAGAACGTATGGGATAGCGGTCAGAGCGCTTGGACGGTTTCCAAAAAACGCAGGTTTCAATCCCACGTCGATCAAATTGTTTATCCTAATAATCGCAAAATTATCCTTAATGTAAAAAGTATATTTTAAGAGAATGTATAAAAAATAAAACGCAACAAGATTCAAGCCAGCCCCTGTTGGAAACCGTTCAAGCACTCTTACAGCTAAACTACGCATTCTAGTACCAGCTGCGTCGAAATTTTTATACGCTTCTCATTAATATACATAGACAGCATAGAGATTTTCCTGGTCTTATTATAAAATAGTGTACATTTGATTACTACCACCCGGAGCATATTGTCTTTGAGTGTGCAAACAATTATTTCCTTATCTACCCTGAAAAATAAGAAACGTGGAGGTAAAATAAAATATGAATTTAATAAGAGGGTCTATCGCAATAATGTTTGCTTTGCCCTATACGGCGCAAACATTATTAACGAATAATTTTACTCTTCGTGTGAAATGACTTCAGTTAGATTAATAATGAATATAATGTTTCTACATCTTAGAAGATCGCATTTTAAGCTCCTCTTAATTATATCATACAGTAGGTACTTTCAACTAAACATTATGTTTCCGTATTACAACTCGAAAATATTTTTTCATAAATATAAAAACCAAGTAATTGAATTATTTGTAAGTAATTCATTTATTTAATTAAATACGATTATTTTGTTGTTAAGTTCAAATATAAATTCAAGAAGTAAATTTTAAAATAACACTCCAATTGTCCTGATTGTTTATCAATTAAATGATAGTTGACATATGTGACTTCGGCGCTCAACAAATAAAAAATTCACAGACGGCTATGACGGCGCTATGTTACATGTGATATAGTACGAGGGACTAATCAAATGGAACCGCAATTGGCAGTTTAGAGGCCACACGTGAAGCGACCAGTCAGATCATTTCAATTGAACACTGACCAAATGAAATGAAAATATGATTTTGTTCAAAACACTCAATGAAAAGTCATTCAGAAATAAATTAACTAAAAAATGTTTATAAGCAAAATAAACGCATTATGTAATCAATGTCGTTGTGGGTCTTGGGCTCCCCAGTGTTTCATTTCTCTGTTCTGAAGCTTAAGAAACGGCGCGGCTATTAATTCCGTCACTTTACACGCGTGCCTCAATTTTCGGGCGGAGATTGAAGAACAGATTGCCATGACACTAGCTTCTGGCTACTACTATTATGACTGCTATGCTGTAAAAAGTGTAAAGCTGTTATATTATTATTTTTGGGCCGATAGATTAGTATATTATGAACTACCATACATATTCCTTAATCGAATATATAAAGAGGAAACAAAGGTTTCAGATCAAAAGCACGCCAGGGAACTGTATTTAAATTATCGTAAATACAATGAAATTAAACTATGTTGACTATATTGACCGAATTACTTATAGGTCACTGTGACCACCTACAAGTCTAAATTTATGGAAACGTCGTGCTTTCCAAAATACATCTTCGAATACTAATCGAACTTTGGTTTACATTACAAAATATGCAAAAATTGCGAAAATAAAAGATCGTAATATCGAAAATATTAACAAAATGTATAAATACGGTGATGTGTAAGTGCTGGATTATCTCATTTCCCACAAACAATAACTAAGGCGATTGCACGAGTAAGCCCTGTTCCGAGCGAGGTTTTGGGATATACTTATTGTCTTCCAAATTGGATTCTGAATAAGCCTTGGCTAGTATATATTTATTTAATAGGACTATGAATAATTTAATTGAATGATAAACAGTTTATTGAGTTATAAATGAAATGTTAAAAATAAATATTAAATTAAGTGTATACGTATAATAAATTACATTCATATATATATATATATATATATATATATATATATATATATATAGATATATATATATATATATATATATATATATATATATATATATATATATATATATATATATATATATATATATATATATTGACATATGTGACTTCGGCGCTCAACAAATAAAAAATTCACAGACAGCTATGACGGCGCTATGTTACATGTGATATAGTACGAGGGACTAATCAAATGGAACCGCAATTGGCAGTTTAGAGGCCACACGTGAAGCGACCAGTCAGATCATTTCATTTGGTCAGTGTTCAATTGAAATGAAAATATGATTTTGTTCAAAACACTCAATGAAAAGTCATTCAGAAATAAATTAACTAAAAAATGTTTATAAGCAAAATAAACGCATTATGTGATCAATGTCGTTGTGGGTCTTGGGCTCCCCAGTGTTTCATTTCTCTGTTCTGAAGCTTAAGAAACGGCGCGGCTATTAATTCCGTCACTTTACACGCGTGCCTCAATTTTCGGGCGGAGATTGAAGAACAGATTGCCATGACACTAGCTTCTGGCTACTACTATTATGACTGCTATGCTGTAAAAAGTGTAAAGCTGTTATATTATTATTTTTGGGCCGATAGATTAGTATATTATGAACTACCATACATATTCCTTAATCGAATATATAAGGAGGAAACAAAGGTTCCAGATCAAAAGCACGCCAGGGAACTGTATTTAAACTATCGTAAATACAATGAAATTAAACTATGTTGACTGTATTGACCGAATTACTTATAGGTCACTGTGACCACCTACAAGTCTAAATTTATGGAAACGTCGTGCTTTCCAAAATACATCTTCGAATACTAATCGAACTTTAGTTTACATTACAAAATATGCAAAAATTGCGAAAATAAAAGATCGTAATATCGAAAATATTAACAAAATGTAGTATAAAATACGGTGATGTGTAAGTGCTGGATTATCTCATTTCCCACAAACAATAACTAAGGCGATTGCACGAGTAAGCCCTGTTCCGAGCGAGGTTTTGGGATATACTTATTGTCTTCCAAATTGGATTCTGAATAAGCCTTGGCTAGTATATATTTAATTAATAGGACTATGAATAATTTAATTGAATGATAAACAGTTTATTGAGTTATAAAATGAAATGTTAAAAATAAATATTAAATTAAATGTATACGTATAATAAATTACATTCATATATATATATATATATATATATATATATATATATATATATATATATATATATATATATATATATATATATATATATATATATATATATATATATATATATATATATATATATATATATATATAATTATATAATAAAGTAGTATAAAAGTCAATTCTGTACATGCAAAATTTCTGAAAAAAATTAATCGAGTGCCGTCTATAATAAAGGCAAAAAAATAACTCAGTAAAATTTTTGTCTGTCTCTTAATTGATTCGTTGATCACAGAAAAACTACTGGATAGAAATTAATGAATTTTGGTACAGTAGTAGCTTATATTTAAAAGGTACAGAAAGGGAGGATAATTATTATCCCGATATTCGATGTAGTTTCTTTAGGATAAATAAAAAACTAATATAAGTAAACAACTTATATGCAAATCTCTACCGAATAGAAATTAATGATTTTTTTACATGGAATTAGCTTAGAGGCTAGAACAATATGTAGCACAGTATTATCCTGGTATTCAATACAGTTTCCGCAGAAAAATTAAAAAGCTGGCAAAGTTAAATTATGTTAATTATTCGCAAGTGAACCTAAATTCGCTGGTATTATTATATAAAATATGTAAATTGATGTAGGTAATAATCTGTTGTATCATTCTTGATAAAGAATTCGAAGCGTGGTTTTGTATTTTTAGAACATCATATTTAACTTTTACAAACAAATTCTTGTTGTCTAATCTACTAAAAAAATCACAGGATTTTTAATAAAGAAATGAATCCGAATAACTGTGATATAACTTTAAGAAATATTTAATTATTTTTCCTTATTTTTACGCGCCCACCGTCGCAGGTTTTGAAAATGAAAAATGATTGCTTCATCCTGAAAGTTATAAGGAAAGGAAAATTATAAAACAAACAAAAATAAGAAATATTGGCTTCACAGTCGATTACTTTCTATATTATTTTTAAGAAAAATAATAAGCAAAAATAATGTTTATTACTGTTTTATAAAATAAACACTACTGACGAATTTAAATATAAATACATGTTCCTTTGACATAATGAAGTTAATAGGCTCGTAACTTCTGATATATCTACATAAAAGACGTTAAGCTTTTGTGCTTCATTAGTTCAGCCACTCTACAAATTACTAACATTTGTAGAGTGGCTGAACTGTGGTTGATTGGTTCGAACTGAAACTTTAAAACGAAACTAATATACAATGTTACCAAGTTCTTGCCCGTAATTTTAGGACCCGCGGATTCCACGGACAAATGAAAACTCCCATCTTTTATCACAACCGTAGAAATTTATGGAAATCTCTCCCTTTTAGCTGCTGTACAGTCCCCGAGGTACCTATGTGAAAATTTTCAGCTTCCTACTCCCAGTAGGTTCCTTTGTACGAGGACTGGCTAAGGACTTAGTAATAAATACTTACGTACATATGTATATCTACTACAGCTATGTGTATACACCATTAGCGAGCAGGAAGGACTTCTGAGAGAACCTACAGTCCAGACACTCCATTCTCCACTATAAAATAAATTTGCTACAATTAAATTTATTAATCATACATAGGTAAACAGGTACAATTTTTTGTATTTTATAGTTTAAGAACTTGTAGTTATCTACTTATGCTATGATATTACCTCTATTAGTAACCTGTTACAATGCAAGCGAATATATAAAAAAATATTACTGAATTTATGTTTTCTTGGATTTGGCTATGTGCATTTTCATTTAATAATTAATTAATGAATATGTCTTTAATAAATTGAAAATTGAAATATATCGAGCAAGCGAAGGGATGAGGCCTCATTCTATACAAACATATGTTGGCCTGGGAACGTATTGTTAATCGTGTGCGGCACGTCCTATACGACATATACGTCGTTTGTAATTAACCCAGTAAATAACTTTGTAGATTAATTTAACATTGTTCATATTTTCACAAAGGTGTTGAATTAATTGGAGGCTTTGATCGTATGATTGATTTATTAATTTTGCTTCCGTTGACTTTGATATTTATTTTACAATATTTTTTAAATATATTTTTATCAAATATATTTCAAAGAAACCGATAAAAATCTCATTTTTTGTTTACTTTGAAGTTAAATAGGTTCAGATTGACTTTCAAATGTTATCTTATGATGATCAAGACATGTTTTGACGCTAAGGTTTGCGTTCACGAAAATAATTTTATTCTAAGACTATGTAGAAGATACAGTTCTAACAATACAAATATTAATTATAAAATAATTTTCTGTAATTACATTTTTTCCGCTGTTTTTGGTTTCTTGTTTCTATATACACTGAGACTTGTTTACAGGAGCTATAACAAAATATTCTTCAATTTATTACAGAGTGTTGAGTTATGGAGATATATGATTTGTTTACGCTTACCCTGTCAGTAATTGTTTCTTTTACATAATATTTTCACCTTGATCTTTATGTTTACGTAACAACACATGTTACGTTTGCTTGAATGTGTAACACAAACAGAGCTTTCTCTATGTATATAATGCTATTGTAACAGCATTCTTTTCAGGTACATATTATTTTCATAAATAATTGTAACTGTTCAAGTCTACACTATTAAATTAAATGTATTATTTGTTGGTAATAGTGTTAAATAACCAGTCTTTACCAAATATATATGTATGTACATAGGCACATATACCTAACAAACAATTTTTCTTTGTATATCTGTCTGACTTTCATTGACAATTAACTGATGTAATAAAGAGTAACTTAGGCTTTCTGTATTTGAGATTATCGTAAAATTTACAAATTAAACAATAACTTTTTTATTACATTCAATACGAGCAAAGTAGGGGGCATACTTAATTGGAAAATAAGTATTTCATTGGCAAAATCTAAATTGTATGAAAGTCGCATGTATTTTCTTAAAAAACAAGTTAAAAAATAATCGTCAGTCTGATTCTATATTCAATTTTGTTCCTAAAAGAACTTGCAATTAAATTGTAACGTAACGATGTTGTCTGAAAATTCATTAATTAGTTACTCCAGTCTAAAAAAACGAGAAAAGAGAACGGAAGCCGCTTTAATAAATGAAAAATGAACTGAAGCTCGCTGGGTGGCCAGCTACAGTTCAGGTGGTTTTCTTTTGAATAGAAATGTTTGGTGGTTTTTTGTTGAAGAGAGAAAAATACATAAATAAGTGTAGTAATTTGTACTGTTACAAAAAATAAATATTGATCAGATATAGAAAAAATAGTAGTAATGAAAATGATATACTCAATATAAATAATAAAATATTCAAATAAGCTTCTAAGTTATTTATCTTTCCTCTATATTGTATTTTTTTAGTTTTAAGATCGGTATACTCGTATTGCTCAAGAAACGGACAAGATTTATATTGTCCCTTGTGACAATTTTACTCTTGAATTATGAATTATCCAACCCAACCTTCATTGATCAATATAAAATAAAACCTATAACCATATATTTAGAAGTAGGAAATGAAAAATATAAAGGCCGTTAATGACGCCGTTGGACAGCATGTTGTACAGTCGTAAGCCGATGGTCGTGGGTTCGATCCCCTACTCAAGGAAATAATTGTATATATTATTTTCATTTTTGCCGCTGCTTGTACCTAAAACAAAACACGGCGTTGAGTTCCGTCGTTCTTGACACTAGAAGTCTCCCTGACTACTCTGCTTTGCGAGAAAGACTATGAAGCTATAAAATAAATAATGTTCTATAGTTTTAATAAAGCTGTAAAGCATAAAAAAGACGTAACTCACAAAAACTGTATCTAGAGACTGTAATAGAAAAAGTGTTTTTCCTAGAGAAAGCTCCTTTATTTTTTGGTCTGGTAGGTTTAATGCAAATGGCATAATTAACGTCCGCAAATTGTTGTCTCAGAGGGACCGGCGACGTGAACTAATTTACCTTTTGTATACAGGCATCTGGAAAATACTGGTCAGTGATCTGTAAGTTACATCCATTAAGAATAGTTAGCCTACTTCGCTTGACTGTCAAGTAAATTCTATCTATAAATTTTGAATATAAAAGTATTTTTTAAAAGAAAATGTTCAACAATTAACTAAATATAGTAACATAATACGTTATATTTATAAGAACTAACAAACCAGGAATAGTAAAAAAATAATTATTCGTCAGATCTCTATGAAACCAGGCATAAACATTTACTGCAGTTGGACCAATTTGGTCATTTTCCACATTCCATTACTTGCAGTCTAACAAGCATGGCTTGAAAAATATTCCAGTGATATGAATGTATCTACAAATATACATATATAGAACAGTCAGTATTATAAGAAATCAAGTGTAGCTCGCCTTTCACATAATTCATATTGCATTTTAAACATCTACGATATATAAGAAAGAAGCGACATCAAATTTCTTTCTTCCCTTTCCTTCAACAGACCTTATAATAAATAATATCCCTACTATTTGTTTATAAGATGTCAAGGACGCACAAGGAATAATATTATCTTCTATGACCCGAAAAGAGGGCTATGAAATAATATTTTCATACCGCGTTTACTGTGTTTTATTTTATCAAGTGTTTTTGTTGATTTTCATGAATCACTGAGCTATTTGGCATCCGTCCAACCGCCGTTTAAGCATCTAGTTACTTAATACAGTAGTTAGTAAATTACTCTACATATAAGTTAACAAAACTTACTTGAACTGGAATTTGACGATAACGAGTCTCTTCGAAGCGTTAATTTGGGAAAGACACAGCAAAACATTGTCGTTAAGTTTAAATACACGAGTCCATTAAAACAATATACGCGAGAATTGAGTTGCCACTGTTTAATGGATGTGAATCACTCAATCGATACGCCATCCATTATAACAGTTTCAATAAGGTACGTGCCGTTTATGGGAAGACCTAACTTCGTGTGTTATGACGCGACTCTTGTCGATAGTATGCCTGTAGGTTTTTAATTATTGTTAGTTGACTCTCGGGAAGGACTTCTTTAGTATCTCACATGTACTGTTTAACGGATTCTTGCAAGAAATCGACTATACTCATTAAAAGAATAAAGATAACAGCAGAAAAAGTTATCATTGTATAAAAAAAACCTAATGTTAGACAGGTATAAAAAAATCACAGTGTCAAGTTGTCGTAACTATATGGTTTTCGCTCAACTATTTAAAATACCTTTCTTTTTAGATCTCACTTAAGTGGCGATCCATGCATAGCTGTAAATGACAGTAAAGATATCAGAAGAAGCCCGCAGCTGAGTTTATATTAATTAAGCTAATCGAGAAGCTGTATTCCGATTTGCAATTTACAATTCACGTATTGGGCTGTTAACCATTAAGTGTACACTGTGTTTATAGTAATAAACGTAGAATAACTTTATGTGATTTGAATGGACATCTCAATATAGCGCGAATGTCCAATGTTACAAAGCAATCAGATGCGTTAAGTAATTAGGGCACATGTGAATACTATTAAATTTACATGTTTTCGATGGGACTTCTATGAGCTTATTCTATGGACGCCCGGACGCGTTTTCATAAGAAAATATGCTTGAAATGCTGTACGAAATTACAAACATTCCGGGGATTTTTATTGTGCCTCTAAAAGCTTATAGAATAGCACAGACATAAAAACTGAGTGGATTAGGATTTTTTGCTTTTCTTTAATTTATGTTGCATTAAAAAAATGAACCACTGCCACTAGGTATTCCATATGGCCTATGATAAGTTACTGTAATATATTACGCTGCTTTATACCATTACCTGTATCATTAATTCTTAATTGTATTGTAGTCCATAGATACAAGTTCAAAAATTTTATAAGGAAATGAAGTTGGTAAATACGGAACATGTATTGATTGATGTATTGATATAATCATAGATATAAACAGGTGTAAATCAATAAAAAACATCCAAAACTTTAACATTATCTATATAGTAAAAATTACACGGCAATAATTCACCTATGTTATGAGTTTAGTAAAAGTTATCAAAGGAAGCGTCAAACAAAGCGAAACTTTTGTAATAAATCTTGGGAAGCTAAATGTAATCTGTGAAATGTTTAGACGGACGTTTAAGAAAAAAATGTTGTTATTAAAATATATCAAGTATAGCATACAATTATGTAAATTAAACGTTAGAACTGCACAATAATTTATTAATTCCTTCAATTCCAATCTTTCATTTTGCTAAATCCATTTAAAATTATTATCAATACAATATGTAATAAGTAAGGATATATAATGAAGATGATAACCTGTAGCATTATCAGGTGGTCGATGCCTCTGTCTGCCGTTCCACCAGCAACCACAACACGGCATTATTTACAATTTTTTACATTACATTTACAGCGAGATTCCTCAATGCGAAAAATGCATCGCTTTTCATGATAACCCTTAATTTAATTTTATTATTCACACACATCCAGCTTTACCTCTCAGTATATTATTGAAATTGAACCCTTATTAGATTGTATCGTAAGAGGCTCACTGTTGTTTACGTAGCCAATGTAACTGGAGAGTAGAGGTAACATTGTCAAGTTTCGGCAAAGGCACGCCCGACGCAGGCCGCGCTCTGCGTTCGACTGCGGTAAACCAACAGGGCTATACATTTTCAGCATCCTCATTATTTGGAAAAGCACCAAAATACTGATTTTATTCCTAAATACGGCTTATGGTTGAATTAAGCCATTACCAAATGTTGCTAATTGACACATTAAGATGAGATAATGGAGTTTTGTAAATTATACTATTCGTAGCGACGCTTTTTTTGTTAAAATTGTAATTGCCTCGTTCTTTGGCTTCCTTACTCCCTGATATTTAATGATTGACTTTTAAAGTTTTAATTGAACACGATTTGCCATTTAGCTTAGTTCATTTAATATTGGATCCTAAAACATTTATTTTAAGCAAACTTTCATAGATTTAATTTTGTTCTATACAAAGTTCTATACTTAATATATTAAATACATTTCCTCAAATATAGCTTTCGAAATATTTAGGATTAAGTAATTTCTAACTAAAGTATAATTTTGTACTTAACATTCATAACATTGTGCTATAAAATTCCACAATTAATTACCATGTTTTTGTAAATTGTCCTTCGTATTTTCAAATTGGGGTCAGGAACTCAGAAATACGACAATTTTAAACATTTAGGATGATGGAACGTAGTAGACATATATTGAAGAAAGATTAAAAACGATTTTATATTGGACAGTGACGTTTTAGAACACATTGAAATTGAAAAGGGCTTAAACGATTAATTACGATACAACCCTCAATTTGGGGCCTCTTAAAAAATAATAAGTACAGCATATCAGACTACATTGTTTATTGGATGTTCGGAGTCCCCATGAGCTCATAATGGTCTTATGCTGAAAAGGGAATTTGATATAAAGAAAGGACGTCATTTTAGCGCATTTGAGAAGTTTATTACTGTTCACACTATGTTAGCAAGTTCCTTTTCATATGACACAACCCTATGGTCTAAGACCTAATACACGTCACTAAAATCATCAGGAAATGGAGAAT
This sequence comes from Dryas iulia moderata, assembly GCA_019049465.1. Lineage (NCBI taxonomy): Eukaryota > Metazoa > Arthropoda > Insecta > Lepidoptera > Nymphalidae > Dryas > Dryas iulia. The sequence continues at coordinate 7,416,602 of CM032431.1, forward strand.
TGAAGGACAAGAGTTATAATGATCATCTAAAAATTTATAAATGTATCTCACTGCCTAATCGTAGGGACCTAATAGATATCTGTTTTCTACATAAAATAATAAATGCTAATATCAACAGCTTAAATTTATTAAGTAGTATGGGGGCTAGCAGTGCCAAGATACAACGTTAGGAGTCGCATTGACCTATAACAACATCTTAAATAAAGGAGATATTGATATATCGATGTTGGAAAATATCAATATCTCCTCTGCATCATATAAAAAAAATCCACTGATTAATTTTAGTCATAGTTTTTGGTTTATTTTTATTATTTATACGCTTTATATAGTAAATTTGTGGTTTGTATATGTATTGTATTTTTCTTTATTTTGTTCGTATGGTTTTAACCTTTTAATTTCAATTTTTACATTTTCTTAACTGTACGGTTTTTCTGTTTACCTTTATAAATCAATACATATTGTATGCGTGTTGAGTTAGCCTATAAGTGAGGTATAAATTACTAAATTAGATATTTTAAGAATGTATATTTATTAATAAGAATATACAGCGTATACAGCGTTGGCTTCCTATTAAATGAAATAAAATAAATAATAATAAAGATGTATCGTTGGGTCAATCAGTATGATTTACAGAATTAAATCATTTTATTACATTTAATAGTATACAATAAGTGAGGGATTAGGAAATATACAAATGACTTACCTGTAGCTGATCCTGCGTTGACTATAGGTTTATTCATAGTGCTTGGCTGTTTTTTTTCTGAGGGTTCATCTAGGGATTTGTTAGAGCGCGTTTGAAGCGGTGCTTTTGTGAAGGGTGTAGGTGACGTGGGTAAAGATAAAGGTGACGATAATCTTAAAGGTGACGTTGGTGTGACAAAACTAGAAGGTAAGGATAGTTTTGATTCTGAATTTACAAAAGCGTTAGTATCGGGTTTGGGAGCATTATCAGTAGTATCTGTGCAAAGGACAGTTGGTAAGGATATTTTAAGAGAATTACTTCGTGTCGACGATTCTTCGTCTTGGAGCTTATCAGACATATCGATCTGAAATGAAAATAAAAACTAATAAATTACGGGATATCTAGTATCAAATAGAAATAGTGCATATTTTTAGGTAGCTCAATTTACTATGTAAAGCTTTTGTCTACTTTACTAAAACAATAAATTGAAGTCTTAAAGTTAAGTATTAAAGTAAGTTTTAGCTTTTTGAATAGTAGTTTAATTTTATTATTATGTTATACGCAATTCTAGAATTATGCAAATATTTGTTTTTAATTGAGTTTTCATCAAAAAATATAATCCTATTCGAACTAAAAAGTAAGACATCATTCTTAATATGAAGATAAAATTAATAATGAATATTTATATAGCTTTCTTTGGACAAGCTTGTATACTTGATATCGATTGGTACGATTATTTACTAGTTTTATTTCGAAATACAGAATTAATGAACAAAGTATTTTTTAACAAATATATTTTGTGAATTTAACTTATTTTAGGGAGACAAAACAAAGAAACTAGAAAACAGAAACTATATTTACTATATTTTTAATTTTTATCTGTCTGTTTTTACTGACTTTTAAGCTTAGGCAGCACTTAGGTGCAAGTGGTTTTAAACAATCTAACTCCTGATAGCTAGGTAGATAGGACAGTTAGCAACATTATAATAAATAAGGAAAATATGCTTTGACCAAAGATGTTTAATATGATGATTATGCGTAATAATATCTTGAAAATTTGGTGAATAAAACAAATTAAACTATAAGGAATGCATAAATGCAGTAAGTATGGCAGTTTTCATTGTCAAATAAAAGTCAAACATTAAGGGAGTTCGATTTTGACTCGAATGAAAGATTACTATTTCTTTCAGAAAATAAAAATAATTGTTACTTTTTTATTTTTCTGGTAGCACAAATCATGACGTTGAGTTCCAGCATTCAATATGCATCTCTCGAATTCGGGTACAATTTTTTGTCGAGAGATAAACGATTGAAAAAAAAAGATTTCAATCGTCTGGAACATGTGGAAATTATAAAAAATATATAATTTTTATATATCAATTTTTAGTTCGAGTTTCAATGTCAAGAGGTTATATCACGCCAATGAATTTGCGGGCACCGACCAGTAATAAATACATTTTATGATTTGATCATACACGATATTAACCGTTGTACGTTTAAATAAACATGCAAAATAATGATAAAGATACGTAAATGAAAAACTTTGGACCCTTTTTACCAAAATTATACAGACGCAAAGAATTATAATTAAAACAGCACTTAAGATTACATATATGAAAAAAGAAGTTTAAATATCCAGCGAAAACAAATCATTAATTTGTTGTTAATGTTTAATTTTAGGATTAAAAATGTTTGTAGTTCAAAAATATAACGACGACGTTAAGGTCTCATAAATATTGCAAATAGTAGCTTTGATAAATAAATTAATGCTTGAGTTCGTTCGTTGTTGCGCGGAACGTGTTTCCCTGAATGCGATGGTTACGAAAATTTCATATATTTTTCCGGTAATTTAAAGAGCGACATAGAGTTTTGTTCTCCGTATATCTTAGATATTAAATATATGTTTGATACATAATGAAATGGTGAAAAAATATTTACGATAAACTTATTTAGGGGGGGCGAAAAAACAGAAACAGAATATGAACTTAATATGATTTTTAAAATCGTTGTCTGTCTGTTTATACGTGCAAATTTTTGTAGCTCTAGACGGATTTGAATGAAACTTTTTTTACAGCTTTTTTAACCCTGAACTAAAGTCCAATTGATTTTGAAGATAATAACAAACATAATAAACTATAAAATATAAGGAAAACATGTTTTACATAACAAAGCGTGATGTGCACTTTCCGTTTACATAAAAAAAGAAAGTTCGGAACAACTAATGAAGAACCATAATGGTAAATATAGAAAAGTTTTCGTTAGCAAATAAAAATTAATGAGCTTTACGCTATCGATGTACGGATGTGTATCGTAGGGATGTGACGACTGATAACGTGAGTGAAATAGCTGTAAATGTGATGTGGGGTTCGATATTGTAAATGTGATGATTGTGGGTTCGATTCCAATTGAGGGAATGATTATGGTTATTCATATAGTTTCAATTTTTCTTTTCAGTAAAACAAAGATGGCCGTTCAGTTTTCAGGCGTTCAATACGTGTCGTCTTGAAGTCGTGTGGAAAGCAGAGTACGGAGTGTTACACTAGTTATTGCTTGTCTGCGGAAAGTGTTAAACTTAAAAAGAAAATACAATCTTCCGATGTGGATTGTAAAGAGAGAGGAAACGAAATTGCGCGTATCTAATAGATAAATAGGCATTATTAATGGATCTTAAATAGCAAAAAAATATATAAGCTATACAAACAAATTACTATTATAAATAGCAAACTATAAGAAAATTGAGAATTATGATTATGCCAGTTATGATAAAAAAAATATGCCAGTTCTGCTTATTTAATTAAATATAATATGGCTCAAATATAAATAGATCGTTATTTGAATTCTATTATGCCCTTCTTTTCTTATTATGTTCTTATTGATTAAAAATTATATATTTTGTATAATTTACAGGCATGGCATGGCCCATGACAAGATATGCCGTTGATTTGAAACTATAAATTATTTTTAAAGTAAAGATAACAGTAAGATTTAAAGAAATTATGTCAGAAAAAGCTATATATGGATCAATCCATATACACAGGCAGTCTTAAAATGTTATATCAAATTAGCAGCAACACTCCACCAACTAGCAATGTCGATCCAGAAATAGTTCACGTTATGAAAAAAGTTATTGATTACTGCAATGTAAACAATATTTCAGCTAAGCCGAAAAATACTGACTAGCTAAAGAAATCGTCCCCAATATGGTATTACAATGAGAGTTAATAAACGTTTTGGCGAATCTGTAATTAAAGATGATGCCTACTGGAAAAAATTAGGGAGATCGTCAAATGTTTCGTCGGGCAATTTGATAATAACAGGTTTTTCAGCATGTACTTTCGTGTTTTTGGTTAAAATAAAATACATTTAAGAAAATAAAAACATTTTATGAATTTATTTGCGTATTCCATTTGACCTATTGGTAAACTTTGACCTATATCCAGAGCACAAAATTAATTTAGATTTTATAAAAAAAATGATCTTTGTGGGAAACAAGTTGATCTTAGTGATATTTAACTTACTGTGTCTAAAAATTTTGCAGGGAGTTACGAGTAATAGACCAAAGCTACGAAATGTGAATATGGTATGGTATTACAACTCCAATGAGTTGTATATGTATACCCACCATATACTAAACATATCTAAACATAACATGTGGTCAGTCGTGGCGCAGTGGCACAAGCGTGTGACTGTAAACGACTGGTTGTGGGTTCGATTCCCACTCGAGGAGTGGAAATATTTACTATTTCCATTTTCTTCGCTCTGGTCGACACCAGAGCGAAGCGAGGTAAAGCCGTATTCCGCGGAAAGTGGGGAACGGAGTATCTTAATACTAGGTTCCCTCTGCCTATCCTGCTGTGTGCGGGATGCAATGTGAAGGTAAAAAAAAAAGATATAAATATATAAACTGAGGTTTGGTATCATCACTATACCTTTTCTATTGATCAAATTAGTTTATATATATAAATAGTTTTTCTTTGAATTAAACATGCAATTCATCCAGTTGATCAAAGTATAAATCGGAATAACCAGTGTTATTGCCGTGCAGTACCTCAAAAAATGATTCTCTTGAAATGCCATGCAGACATTGTAGGCTTTTTTGGTAAATTTTGTTTCGGTTAGTTATCAATACAGTTTAATATTTAGTAAAAAAATTAACATATTCTAAATTAATAACCAAATCAAAGGACAAATAGATATTTAATAAATAAAAACACTTTGTTTAGAGGTAAATTTATTATCAATATATATCAGGTATAACACGACATTATTCAGAATGGGAAAGACTTTTTATGATGTTTAAAATTTCTTTTCTTTTATTATTAGGATTTACTTTCACAGTCATATCACATGATTGCAATTCTCCAAAGTTTTTTGCATGATTGGCCAACAGCTCGGTATTGCATATGACATGGACTCCACAATCATAACCATTGCTTTGTTGTTGACATTCCTTATCAACAAAGTTTAAATCTAAAAATAAAAATTATAACTGATATATTCAAATTAAATGAGGATATTTGTGTTTTATCAAATATACTTCATATAAAAATTTTGTCATGTGTATAATTATTGTTAATTTCTTACCTCCTTTTCCTAAGTATGACATTAAATGACTACCCAAATCCCAAGCAACATTATGGTTGCTTCCAAAAGACGAATCAAGGTGGTAAAAACAATTTTCAATTCTAGAGAAAACAAGTAGACTCCAATGAGAGCCTCCAGCCATTTCAGGAGAATCATTATCATTTAGAGCAAAGAATACAAATTTCTTCATTTTAATATTGAGTGGTTCCAAAAATATTCCAATTTCAGAGGTTTGGACCATTTTTATGCATTGAGTAACTTCAGGCGAAACAAACAATATATTGTTTTCATTATGAAATTTAACTTTTTCTAAGTATTCAAAGTAAAATGATATAATGGTATCATTAAGCCAATGAGGCCCGTTTAAAAGTGCAACATCAGATTGATGTAATAAAATCTCATGAAAACTTAACACAACTGAAGATGAACTTGCCATGTTACGCTATTTATTTCTATATGTTCTTCTAATGTAATTCAATTTCAAGAGATTGTTCTGTTCACCAAACTATCTGTTAATTAGAGAATAATAAATCATAGCTAAATTTAAATGTACTATGATATATTTGAAAATTCCAATAAAAATAAAACTTACCTTTTTACTTTGTTGTTTATATAACGTAACAAGTCTCTTTCCAAGATCAACAAGGTATAAACATGAACTTCACAAGCACCAAGAAAAAATATCAATTACATGAAGAAATTTAGTAGTTAAAAGTAAATATTTTAATATTTTAGTATGTACATAATAGTGTTAAATTTTAAAGGCAAAATAAAGTTCCTTTCAACTTATAAAATTAATTTAATTTAGAAATCTTTGCATTTGCTGATCTAAAACGAGAACTTGAAGTTGAGAACTGTCATATCGTTGTCATTGTCAATGTCAAAAAATATGAAAGCAGCATTAAGTGCTGCCACATGATATTTTTAAAGAGATCTTTATCTATAATTCTGAAATATAGTATTTTTTTACGTTTATTTGAATTATCTTAAATCTTTACAAATCTTATTTATTATACTGTTATAGTATAATAGTCAAAGTTGATTTCTGAAACAAAAATGAAATAACATCACCTCTAAAGAATTAACACTTTATTAACCTACATTTTTTATATTCAAAAAGTTTTTTTTTCCGATGTATATTTAAAATCCGGGTGTTATTTAGTAATAGAACGTTGGTCATATAATTTGACCTAATGCCAAAGTCCGTGCAAAGTGGAGGAGTTTAAGTAGAAAGGCAGATCCTGGCTAAAGCTAGGATAATTGCCAAGATTTTAGATGTGAATGGGAACTTCAAAAAAACATATACAAAGTACTGTGCAGATTAATGTAATACTGTACGATATTGTAGCTTAGGTATATGTCAAAATACCATAAAAATACAATTTATGAAGACTGTATAATTTGGCTATATCAAAACAATAACTATCAAGTATAGATTGTCTACTCTAAAACGGAAGAACCTTCATCTCCCTCAACTGTTCCACAAGCACATGAATATTAGGTGTTTAGATGACATGCAATGATACACAAGCTTTACATATAAAATAACATAATGATATAACAATGAGTATTAAAAATCAAGTTCATCGAAATCAAGTTCATTTTTAAATTGGATGACTTATATCTAAGTCGGTCCTGGCCCTGTGTGCCATTTTTAGCATGTGTTGTCTAAACTATTAAAGTAATATAAATATAAGCCAGCGGACCTATGTGGAAGCCATTCATTCATTTCGAAAATAGTGTACAGGGAATATAAATAAATTTAGTATTTTTACACAATGAACATTTTAGAGTTTTTTGTCACATTCTCATAAAAATTAACATCTGTTTTCGGTATTTGATGTAGCCTTTGTCTTTTACACAAAAGTTATTTCTATGATATATCGTTTTTTTGCAACTACCGCTCTTGCCCATTGCCCATCATTGACGTAAACCAAAACATATGATGACCCGAGTAATTTGGGATGTGAGCATACCCAACTACGGTGGATCCTAGCTTGGTTGGAGGGCCCTAAGCTTCAAGGCCACGGTGCACTGCACCGCCTGACCCTACGCCACTGATCATCATCCCAGGTGCCTGCAGAAAGAACATAAGCGTAATCATTTTAGTGGTTTATTGATTTTATAATTGAGTAAAAATGACTATTAATTAATTCATGGAGTTAATATCTGATGATATTTACAGTCAAACTCGAGTTTGGCAAAATAATATTGATCTTTTTGCCTAATTAGTTAAATATGAATTATTTGTTTATTACGTCATTTAATCAGGTGAGTGTTTAGGGGTAAACAGAAAATATATTTAATTAATTTGAATCCAAGTGAGGACCAGAGTGCCTTAACACTAGGTTCCCTCTGCCTACCCTTCTGTGTGCGGGATACAGCGTGAAGTGTTTTCCAAAGAGCAAAACCAATGACAAACTTCAAAAGACATCCATATTTTTAAAAACAATGCTAGTTGTTAGAATAGGATTTAAGTATACTATTAAACTAAGTGTTTTGTAAATACTATAATAAATAAACATTATAAAAAATCAAGAATTTGATAGTCAGCCCTCCTTTGTATGTTCAACCTTCCTAATTCCTTAGTAATGTTCTTTCCTTGTGTGAATATCCTGGTACGCTTTTTCACCTAGGTCTTTACAGTCTTCAAAATTATTATGAAATCCATTCAAATAATATTACTGTAAATAATGTAGCTTAATGCTCATGTACTCGCTAAATGTTAACTAATAATCTCAATAAATCTATTTAATCTAACAGCGAGTTTTCTTTTTTTTTTTCAGTTTTAACAATTGGTTAATGAAGCCTTTCAGGCAAATAAGCAATATTGTAAACAAACTCTTAACTAGCAACAGCAGGCTATAAGAATAAACGTGTATGCTGCAATTACCTCAAGCGCAAATTACACCGGAAAACTATATTTATTATTTATAATAAAACTGGACGTAGGTGGTTGTGGTTACAAGTATACCGATATGTTCAAAAGATATGTAGGAAAACTCAATGAGATAGAGGGAGATAGTCGACGTTTAAAAACTCGCGCTCCATATTGTAATTTCACAATTGAATTTAAGTCGACTATCCTCAGAGCCAGAGCACGGAGCGGTTGTGTTGTGTAGAGTTGTTATTTTTATGATTCATACGATAAAGTACGTGTTATTAAATCATTTAGTTCACACGGTTAGGAATATTACACATCTATAGTTTAGTTCAATATAAAAGTACGTTCGCAAAGTAAAAATGAATGCAACCGAGGTAAAATTCCGGCCAGCACCTTTATCTATACGAGTTTGGAGTGCATTGAGAACATTAATCGATGTGATCATCAGTATTTTCTTTAAATTGTATTATGGATCAAAAGGAAATAGGATACCGCCGATAAAAGACGAGATTCTTAAGCAACCGGCTATAGAGGTCGCCAGAAGAATAAGGACTAAACAGGTTTGCATTACATACTTTTTAGCCTTGACCATTTTGTAGAATTACTGCAATTATGGAGCACTAATTTAAATGATAGGCTTATTTGCATGATTTGCAACTTTTCTCTAATTTAAAAAAAAATATTTGTAATTAATTATGATGTGCTGTAAACAGTATTATGTTACAATCTTTTTTACTAGAGAAATTTAATGTATAGCTGCCATTAATTATCACGTCACTCTTTGATGAATAACACTTTATTCATCATTCTTAGGTATATAAAACAACAGTCATCGACTAGGTCTACCTATTACCTGTACCTACATGTACCTTAATAGGTACTATTATATGGTGAAATTGTTCTACATGTTTTTTAAAAATTATATATGTAATTTAAAATTATATTAAAATTATAACAAGGAAACTAATATTTTCTTGTTTTCCACAAAATGTGGGAAAAATATATCTTTTATATTCTTGCAAAAGCATACTTTAAATTTGTATTTTATTTCATTGTAAAAATATTCCAATCAATGAATGATATTGTGAAAATATTCAAGATTTGTATCCATAACTACAAACGTTTAATTATTACAATGGCATTTTTGCGACATACCGGCGCATCATTTTTACGATTTATCTTATTAATCTTTATTATTCCTGGTAGGTAAATAAATGAATCACAATTCACAATACGTATACATAGGTAGGTTGTGTTTATATAAGTAGTAATCACTTATAAAACTTAATTAAACTTTTAATGTCACTATGCATAAGTTTCGCAACAGTATTGTGGCAATCAGTTTCTTAAAATATTGTTCTAAATAGATAATGTACTATGTTATTTTATTTATTATTTTTAAATATTACGTTATCCATTGCTAGCGGATAAGACATATCGATGACAATAGTAGTGAAATACGAACGTACATATCTGATTACACTAAGCATTAGTTTCATTATTCTTTGTACATTTAAAACTTATCATACTTACAATAAACCTATAATTTGGATTAAAATAAAGTAAAGGGAACACTGTTAAAATAATTTTATTGTTACCGCGGTCATTGTGGCAATGAAATCAGCTTAACGCGATAGAAATATGGTTAATTGACATTTAAAAAAAAGTTGTAGTAAAAGTGGAAACATACACAATTTTTAAGGAAACTGACGCCAAATGCTACCAATTACAATTATAGTAATTTTCTTACATTGGTTAATAGGTGTGTAGAAACAGGTATAGCTAATGAAGGCGTGTAAGTAAATACTGATATGTTTGTTTGCATGTAACGTACAGGGTAAGATACAAATTGAGGATAGGTAATATATTATAATATATATTTGTAAATTTATATAATACGTATGTGCTAAATGGTGAAAAGTGTGAAGCTGTTTTTTTTCATCGTCTGGTTAGACAGTGTGACTTCTTGATTTAGACACTCAAACGCAGACAAGATGTCTGTTTGGTGGAAACTTTAGAACCAAGGAAGATAGCTGAAAATAAAATGCTTATAAAAATCTTTCTACTTGTAATGTAACATGATTAAAAACATTCAGATTTTATGACGGTATATAAATTTTATGATTTGATCAAGAACGAGATTATCGTCGTACCTATACTTAAATGAACGTGTAATTATATACCTGTAAATCATCAGATATATACCTACATAACAGCAGAGCTTAAGAACTTTTCTGCAAATCATACTGGCAGACGGATGACACGGACTATCACGGATATCAAAACTGGCACATACAAAGTTTTTTAAAAGTAAAAAAACATACTTTAGCATTAAAAATTTTAAATATGAATAAAAGAATTAAGTAATAATGAAGCTTTGTTCATGCACCTAGTTATTGCAATTTTCTGTACTTATTAAATGCAAAGTAATTTATTTAATATATTATACTTAATTAATTATACTTAATTGAAGTATAAGTCGCTTTAGTAGTGCAATTAGGACGTGTTTGACTGAAGACGATGGCCATGATTGGATGTCGAATAAATTTCATATGATTTTATTTTTTTTTCCATTAGGTTTCATCATCCAAAGTGTATTTGTTACAAAATGTTATAAATTAGAAAACATAGTGTTATGATTACGTTAGTTTTGCCAACAGTAAGTACTTCAGAATGAACAGTAAATAAAAAATATAGTCTAAAAGTGACATTTAGTTATAATACTCGCGTTTCACATTCTACGTTTATAAAAATGCGCATTCAAAGTCATTGACTTTATGCAATATGTAAATTTAGTTTTTTACTAGAGTAAAAAGATCAAATGTCTTTCCGGTGTTTTTAAATGTTATTTCTTATAAAATAATAAAATAATGATAATTATACCAAATATTTAAACCACAAATTTGATTAAGTTTATTATGCTTATATTACTTAAGTAGGTACTAAAAAATTACAGCAACCTTTCTCGAATAATCGAAATGTTCAAGGCAAGGCAATAAATTGTAAAAAAAATGGATTTAAACATCTACAAGCACAGCGTTTTACGATCATTTCCTATATGGACTGTAAATAATTCTAAAGGGTCATTTTATATGTTCTTTTTCAGATAAGCAGCGAAGATGTAGTACAAATATGTATTCAACGGATTCGAGACGTAAATGGCGAGCTAAATTGTTTGGTAGAAGATCGGTTTGATCTAGCTCTAGCTGATGCTAAAAAGGCTGATGAACTGATACGAAGTGGTTCGAAAACGGAAGATCAGTTAGCCAAAGAGAAACCCTTCCTGGGCGTTCCATTCACAACTAAGGACTGTATCGCTGTTAAAGGTAAGTTATTGTGTTAGAATATACTATACTGATAATTGTAGATCATTATTAGTCATCATAGGTATAAATTAATTATAATAAACAATGACACTTGTTGGGTATACTTTTGTTATAAAATATAATTTTTATCTTCAGTTTTCTTCTATGTCAACCAATTAACAAGTGTATTAGCTCCTGTAGCATAGCAGTATTTACTAATATACTGACTTTTAGGACCATTTTGACCAAGGCCAAAAACGGGGCATTATATGTATAAATATGTAGTAACTACCTAATTATTGCTTAAGTAGCTAATTGTGACATAACGTAAGAAATATTTAAATGTATATTCTAATTCTAATAAAAACTGTCTCTTCATTCAATTGCAACCTGTTAAAATTGTCATTAGGAAAATCCAGTTAATACAGGAAATATTTTTAATTTAAGTCTTGATATGCTGCAAATATTTCCTCGTAGGGACCAAAGTAAGGTATTATGTATAAAAGTAGGTACAAATAGAGTAAACTACAATTACGAGATGAATAACTATTATAGGGGCACTACACTGTAAAGCGACTGGTTGTGGGTTCGATTCCCACTGACGAGTGAAAATATTTAATATTTCCATTTTCTTCGCTCTGGTGTCGAGGCAAAGCCCGGCGTTAATTTCCGCGACTTAACACGCAATGCCTCCGAATTCGGCGGAAAGTGGGTAACGGAGTGTCTTAATACTAGGTTCTACCTACTCTGCTGTGTACAGGATACAGCGTGAAGGTAAAAAAAAACCTATTATATCAGGATAGCTAGTTACTTTAAATTTATATTTCTTGTGCCCATATAATAATGTTAAAAATATAAATTTCAGGACTTCATCAAACATCTGGAGTGGTTATGCGCAAGGATTTTATAGCAGACAAGGATGCCGAGTCAATTAAGTTAGTAAGAGACGCGGGTGCCATAATTCTAGGTCTGACAAATGTTCCAGAACTTTGCATGTGGTATGTTTATTTATCATTCTTGTGTAGTATTCACAACGTACGATGTAAAAACGAATAAGGAAAGTGTAAAAAATTAGCAAATATACCATAGAAAATCTAGAGTAAAACAATGTTATAATGGCGACCTATTGATAATTTAACAACGATAACTCTGAAATTATTTTATCTTTTAAATACATATCTTGTGTATTTAAAAGATAAATAAGAATTATTCGCGATAAGACGCTCCACGTACGTCTCGTTGTAATAAGAAGTAAATACACGAGTACAAGCACTTGTTATGTGTGACGTAGGGACGCTGCCAATTGCTAAATTCCGTGCTTTTGAATGAAATTGAATCTAAATTTGTATAAATTATGAAAGGAATGCAGCAATCTTCATAAACAAAATAAAATTATTTAGTCTTATTTCCATTCCAATATTTAATTTACATATTTTATTACCCGCGACGGAACGGCGACTGTATATGTGTTTAGGGTGAGAGGTTGTTTGTTTGTTTGTTTGTTTGTTTGTTTGTTTGTGTGTTTGTGCAAATTACTATGTCAATTATTTCCAAAACTATAAGTCCGATTTTGATACGGTTTTCTATGATAGGTTAAGGTTCAATTGGCGTATGTTCTTAGATATGTCTTATTGCCTTAACTCACCAGGGGGCGCTGCAGTAAGCATTTTAAGTGAAAACGAATGTTTTCAATTATCTCAAAAAATAGTAGTCTGATTTCGATAGATTTTCAGTGACAGATTCAGGTTTAATTGGTGGATGTTCTTGGATATGTTTTATCGTGTCAAACCACCAGGGGGCGCTGCAGTAAGCATTTGTTTGTACTTTTTTTGTATTTATTTGTCTAAAACCGAAACTACTGATCCGATTGAAAAGAGTTTTCATAAAAAGATTTAACTTTGCTTGGTGCATATTTTAAGATTTTTCTTTTTTTGTTACGGGGAAAACTCACCAGGGGGCGCTGCACTAAACATTTGTTTATGCAGAGCAAAAACTACTAGTCCAAATTAGATGAAACTTTCAAGGATGGGTTCAGGCTTAATTGGTGCGTCTTTCCATATATGTGTTATGGTGACCACTCATTAGGGGGCGCTGTAATAAGCATTTGTTTGAGTTTTTTTGTGTAAAACCAAAATTTTTCTTATATTTATTTGTCTAAAACCGAAATTACTTATCCGATTGGCTAGAGTTTTCAGAACTAGATTAAGCTTTACTTCGTACATATTTTAAAATTTTTGTTTTTACGTTACGGTGAAAATTCACCAGGGGGCGCTGCAGTAAACATTTGTTTATGTAGAGTAAAAACTCTACAAACTAGTCCGATTTAGATAAAACTTCCAACGATAGGTTCAGGTTTAATTGGTACCTCTTTTCATATATGTGTTACGGTGATCACTCACCAGGGGGCGCTGCAGTAAGTACATTTGTTTGTGCAAAACTAAAACTACGAGTCCGATTTGAATGCAGTTTTCAATGATAGATTCAAGTTTACTTAGTGCATATTTTCATATATGTGTCATGTATGTTTACTTAGTGTATATTTTCAAGTATGTGTCAACTCTCTAGGGGGCGCTGCAGTAAGTAGCTGCTTCCATTTTTTGTGTATAACAAAAACGACTAGTACGATTGGAAAGAGTTTTCAGTATTAGAATCCGCTTTGTTTAGTACATGTTTTTAAATTTATATTACGGTGACAAGTCACCAGGGGGCGCTGCAGTAAAATATTGTTTGTGCAAAGCTAAAATCACGAATTCGATTTGGATGCAGTTTCAGTGATAAGCTCAAGTTTAATTAGTGCATGTTCTTGGATATGCTTTATCGTGTTAACTCACCAGGGGGCGCTGCAGTAAACATTTGTTTGTAATATTTAATGTAAAACCACAACGACTAGTCCGATTGGACAGAGTTTTCAGTATTAGATTTACTTTTACTTGGTGTATGTTTTTAGTTTTTTTTGACGTTAAAAACTCACCAGGGGGCGCTTCATTAAACATTTGATGGTGCAAAGTTAAAACTACGAGTCTGAATTTGATGCAGTTTTCAACGATAGGATCAGGCTCAATTAGCGCGTGTTCTCGTATATGTGTCGTGGTGACACCTCACCAGGGGGCGCTGTAGTAAGCATTTGCTTGTATTTTTGTGTGAAACCTATTTAGATGCGGTTTTCTGTGATAGGTTCAGGTTTAATTGTTGCGTGTTTTTATATGCCATATCACAAACTACCACGGGGCGCTCCAGTATAAATTAATTTGTTCCAAATCAAAACTACTAGTGGGTTTTGTGATTTTCACTGATTTGGTTAAACTTAAGTTTCCTAAAAATGTTGCGGTGACAATCTGCCAGGCGCTGCAATAGGCATTTGATAACCAGAAAGCATTGGGCTTATAATTTTTTTTGGATTTGCATGAAGATTAATATAAAGTATTTCGATATTATGTAATAATATATAATGTGTATCTATACACTTTAAAAAGTTTAAAATAAAAAGCAAAATTAAAAATTTTGAAAATACCCACGACGGTTTAATTGTAATTGAAAAAGGATAAAATAACTAGAAATCCCCCGCCTAAAAGAATATATGTAACGAGGACACATTAAACACATTAAAAGGATAAATAAGAATTAATGAAACTTCTACCTCAAAACTTACTTTCAGGAGGTGCAATTATTTTATTAATGTAGTAGTAGATGTAAATGTAGTAGTAGTAACAAAGCCAAATTTTTGTTTTAAAGGTTTTTTTTATTAAAAGCAGAATTAATTATTTCGTTTATTTTAAGTGAAGTGATGTTCTTAACAAAATATTCTCTTTTATTAAAAATCATTTTAATTTTACTTCCAAGTCAATGTGTATTGGCAATATTATAATAATAAATTTAAAAAATAATATAGTAAAAACTACTTTTAAATACTAAAGAATTTGTTAAATAGAAAAAGTTTAACCTATCTACCTTTTCCTTTACCTTTTCTTCACACAAAATAAATCTAATTACGTAAAAGATTTTTATGTTCGGTAAGGTTAAGCTTTTTTATTAAGATGATTTTCTAAAGATTGAAAGTGTTTTAAGTTAAAAACATCGTCTTTTTAATAATGAGTTCTCGTTATGCACATATTCTGAATTAATATTAAATATATTATAAAGAGATCTTACTTTACGATATGACCAAACGTCGATGATGAAATCGTTAAACGTTGACGAATCAACGATATGGTCAAATTCAGTCGGTCATTTTATGAACTGCGACCATTTCTAGATATCGTCAACGATATCTTGAAATCGACAATTTTACGATATAACCACGACAGAGACGCAATTGAAAGAGAATTTGGTGCTTTTTGTACTGTTACCAACAGTCGGAAACACAGAAGTTGCCAATAATTACGGTGGAGAGGCACCTTTTAGCAACGGAACACAGCCAACTAATTGCCATTATTCTCTGTCAGGCAATAATTTCATATATATACATATATCATGCACACATGATGATGATGAATAACTTTGATTTTACTTTTTTAAAATAAGTAGGTAGGTACATCAAGACTGTGCGTTATTCAGTTGCATAATTTTGCCGTTTCGTTTTAAGTCCCAATTATTATTTACATACCTATATGTCCACAATATTTTTATTTGGTTTTATTTCCTATCTTTGTATATGGATAATAAGGTTGTAAGAATATTATATGTACCTATAGGTACATATATGTTAAGAACCTAATAGTATTGTATGAACATTAATATCTTTCACAGGTATGAATCTTACAACAATATCCATGGTAGGACAAATAATCCTTATAACACTACTCGAATAGTCGGCGGATCTTCCGGTGGTGAGGGATGCATACAAGCAGCTGCTGGTAGTATTTTTGGAATTGGTAAGTGTTTTTTTTACTGCTCATAAGTTCAAAAATACAAAAATATGGAACATGAGATCTTAACAAGAACAACAGGTGTATTTAGTTTTAAGGGGAAATTGCAATAGGTCTTTTTTTCATTTAATTTCATTTGAATGTAAAAACGTAAATATATCAAAATTCCATTCAAATAACTTATTTATATTCTATCAAATGACTAATACTACGATCTTTATTTTAGGTTCTGACATAGGTGGATCTATTCGTATGCCTGCCTTCTTTAATGGGATATTCGGACATAAACCTTCAAGAAAGATTGTTTCTAATGAAGGACAATATCCTAATGAAAACACAGAAGATCAGGAAAACTTTTTGTGTAAGTAGCGAACCTCCTGCAGATTAAGTTTGTTCTAATTTGCATGCGTGAGAGCTGTTTTGTCGCGCTACGCTCAGTAAGCTCAATTTTACATCTATATTCTGTACCATTGTACCTATATTTATTATGGGTTAATTAAATATATTATTAAGTTTTTATTTTTCTCATTGAATAAAAATATTGTATGATTTACAGGCATAGGGCCCATGACAAGACATGCTGTTGATTTAAAACCCATTCTCAAAATAATATCAGGAGATAACAGTAAGAAGCTAAATTTGGACCAATCCGTCAATATAAGCGGTCTCAAAATATTTTATCAAATTAGCAACAACGCTCCTCTAATTAGTGATGTCGATCCCGAAATAGTTAAGGCTATGAAAAAAGTTATTGATTATTTCAATGTAAAACACAAGATTTCAGCTGAGCAGAAAAACATCGACTGGTTACAGAAATCATCACCAATATGGTTAATTACAATGAGAGGTAATAAAAGTTTTGGCGAATCTGTAATGAAAGATTACGCCTACTGGAAAAATTTTAGGGAACTTGCTAAATGTTCCATCGGGCAATCTGATAATAGTTTAATAGCTATAATGCTCTCCATTATGGATAAAAAAGTTGATGATATGGACAAGGAAAAGTATCTGCTTTACAGGCGGATACGATTGGAATTGGAAAATATTTTCAAAAATATGCTTGGGGATAATGGAATATTTCTGTTCCCCACACATCCAACACCAGCTCCATATCACAATCAGCCTTTAATAAGACCATTGAACTTTATGTACACTGCCATTATTAATTGTCTTGGTTTCCCTTCAACTACTGTGCCTTTAGGATTAAGTAAAGATGGCCTTCCATTGGGAATTCAAGTGATTGCAAATCACAATAATGATAGGCTATGTTTAGCTGTTGCTGAAGAATTAGAAAAAGCGTTTGGAGGTTGGGTACCACCACAGTCATAACAAAGAGATGACAACATAACAAAGAGATAAGTTAAATATATGTGAATATTTTAAACATATTAATTTAATACTTGCACAATTAATGTTACGTTATGTTACATACATAACAAATTTAAAAAATAAATGTTAATGATAATGCCAAAAAGTGACTATTACATGCATAAATAATTTCTCTATTAAATGTACTTCAACTATGACTTTTGCTCTTACGTTGAATTACTCAAATTAAAAGACAAAAAAAAATTAAGCATATCTTGAGAGCTACTTTTATAGCTATTTAACGTTTAAGCTCTTTTGTCTTTTCATATAATTTATATTCGGTTATAATTACACAATTGTAATTCTTCAATATAGTTTGGTAAATTCTGTGTTTTTAGAATTTGCTAAAATCCGGGCTAACCGCTCAGTATTCACTTTCACATATGATGTGGACTTCATAATCATAACCATTGCTTTATTGTTGATATTCTTTATAAACAAAGTTTATTAATAAAAAAAATGTGTGATCTATGCAAATTATATCAGGAAATTTGTATTTTATCAAAGATTATATTTAATATAAAACAATCTTTAATGTGTATAATTTTGTTCACATTTTATCTCCTTTTCCTTATATGAATCAAGAGCTCGTGAACGGCTATTTCTTGTCGATCTCGATAATACCTTCAAAGTGTATGTCGAGATGACAAGAAATAAACATGTTCACCGAAGTTCATATTTATTTCGTGAACGAACAGCAAAACAAAATAACAACTACAGCAACAAATTAAATAATGTAAACCAAATATTTTAACATTTATAAAATAGTTAAGTCGTGGCGCAGTGGCACAAGCGTGTGACCGTGAACGACTGGTTGTGGGTTCGATTCCCACTCGAGGAGTGGAAATTATATTTCCATTTTCTTCGCTCTGGTGTCGAGGTAAAGCGCGGCGTTAAGTTCCGCCACTTAACACGCAAGCCTCTGAATTCGCCGGAAAGTGGGGAACGGAGTGTCTTAACACTAGGTTCCCTCTGCCTACCCTGCTGTGTGCGGGATATAGCGTGAAGCTATTTATTTATTTATTTATTTTTATAGTCAAACTCGACTTTGGCAAAATAATATTGATCTTTTTGCCTAATTAGTTAAATAAGATTATACTTGTTTATTACGTCATTTAATCAAGTGCGTGTTTAGGGGTAAACAGAAAATATATTTAATTAATTTGAATCCAAGTGAGGACCAGAGTGCCTTAACACTAGGTTCCCTCTGCCTACCCTTCTGTGTGCGGGATACAGCGTGAAGTGTTTTCCAAAGAGCAAAACCAATGACAAACTTCAAAAGACATCCATATTTTTAAAAACAATGCTAGTTGTTAGAATAGGATTTAAGTATACTATTAAACTAAGTGTTTTGTAAATACTATAATAAATAAACATTATAAAAAATCAAGAATTTGATAGTAGTCAGCCCTCCTTTGTATGTTCAGCCTTCCTAATTCCTTAGTAATGTTCTTTCCTTGTGTGAATATCCTGGTACGCTTTTTCACCTAGGTCTTTACAGTCTTCAAAATTATTATGAAATCCATTCAAATAATATTACTGTAAATAATGTAGCTTAATGCTCATGTACTCGCTAAATGTTAACTAATGATCTCAATAAATCTATTTAATCTAACAGCGAGTTTTTTTTTTTTTTCAGTTTTAACAATTGGTTAATGAAGCCTTTCAGGCAAATCAGCAATATTGTAAACAAACTCTTAACTAGCATCTACCAACAGCAGGCTATAAGAATAAACGAGTATGCTGCAATTACCTCAAGCGCAAATTACACCGGAAAACTATATTTATTATTTATAATAAAACTGGACGTAGGTGGTTGTGGTTACAAGTATACCGATATGTTCAAAAGAGATGTAGGAAAACTCAATGAGATAGAGGGAGATAGTCGACGTTTAAAAACTCGCGCTCCATATTGTAATTTCACAATTGAATTTAAGTCGATTATCCTCAGAGCCAGAGCACGGAGCGGTTGTGTTGTGTAGAGTTGTTATTTTTATGATTCATACGATAAAGTACGTGTTATTAAATCATTTAGTTCACACGGTTAGGAATATTACACATCTATAGTTTAGTTCAATATAAAAGTACGTTCACAAAGTAAAAATGAATGCAACCGAGGTAAAATTCCGGCCAGCACCTTTATCTATACGAGTTTGGAGTGCACTGAGAACATTAATCGATGTGATCATCAGTATTTTCTTTAAATTGTATTATGGATCAAAAGGAAATAGGATACCGCCGATAAAAGACGAGATTCTCAAGCAACCGGCTATAGAGGTCGCCAGAAGAATAAGGACCAAACAGGTTTGCATTACATATTTTTAGCCTTGACCATTTTGTAGAATTACTGCAATTATGGAGCACTAATTTAAATGATAGGCTTATTTACATGATTTGCAACTTTTCTCTAATTAAAAAAAAATGATTTGTAATTAATTATGATGTGCTGTAAACAGTATTATGTTATAATCTTTTTTACTAGAGAAATTTAATGTATAGCTGCCATTAATTATCACGTCACTCTTTGATGAATAACACCTTATTCATCATTCTTATGTATATAAAACAACAGTCATCGACTAGGTCTACCTATTACCTGTACCTACATGTACCTTAATAGGTACTATTATATGGTGAAATTGTTTTACATGTTTTTTTAAAAATTATATATATAATTTAAAATTATATTAAAATTATAACAAAGAAACTAATATCTTTTTGTTTTTCACAAAATGTGGGAAAAATATATTTTTTATATTCTTGCAAAAGCATACTTTAAATTTGTGTTTTATTTCATTGTAAAAAATATTCCAATCAATGAATGATATTGTGAAAATATTCAAGATTTGTATCCATAACTACAAATGTTTAATTATTACAATGGCATTTTTGCGACATACCGGCGCATCATTTTTACGATTTATCTTATTAATCTTTATTATTCCTGGTAGGTAAATAAATGAATCATAATTCACAATACGTATACATAGGTAGGTTGTGTTTATATAAGTAGTAATAACTTATAAAACTTAATTAAACTTTTAATGTCAATGCATAAGTTTCGCAACAGCATTGTGGCAATCAGTTACTTAAAATATTGTTCTAAATAGATAATGTACTATGTTATTGTATTTATTATTTTTAAATATTACGTTATCCATTGCTAGCGGATAAGACATATCGTAGTGAAATACGAACGTACATATCTGATTACACTAAGCATTAGTTTCAATATTCTTTGTACATTTAAAACTTATCATACTTACAATAAACCTATAATTTGGATTAAAAATAAAGTAAAGGGAACACTGTTAAAATAATTTCATTGTTACCGCGGTCATTGTGGCAATGAAATCAGCTTAACGCGATAGAAATATGGTTAATTGACATTTAAAAAAAAGTTGTAGTAAAAGTGGAAACATACACAATTTTTAAGGAAACTGACGCCAAATGCTACCAATTTCAATTATACTAATTTTCTTACATTGGTTGATAGGTGTGTAGAAACAGGTATAGCTAATGAAGGCGTCTCAGTAAATACTGATATGTTTGTTTGCATGTAACGTACAGGGTAAGGTACAAATTGAGGATAGGTAATATATTATAATATGTATTTGTAAATTTATATAATACGTATGTGCTAAATGGTAAAAAGTGTGAAGCTGTTTTTTTTCATCGTCTGGTTAGACAGTGTGACTTCTTGATTTAGACACTCAAACGCAGACAAGATGTCTGTTTGGTGGAAACTTTAGAACCAAGGAAGATAGCTGAAAATAAAATGCTTATAAAAATCTTTCTACTTGTAATGTAACATGATTAAAAACATTCAGATTTTATGACGGTATATAAATTTTATGATTTGATCAAGAACGAGATTATCGTCGTACCTATACTTAAATGAACGTGTAATTATATACCTGTAAATCATCAGATATATACCTACATAACAGCAGAGCTTTAGAACCACAGAACACATTAACCTAAAAGGAATAATGTCCACTTCATACAAAAAAGTGGGGGACAAAACTGAAACTAACGCCATCTATTATAGACCCACCGGAAACAAATATGTCAAATTGGGCGGCAAATTTCAAATTTTTCAGCGGTAAATTTTAAAAAAATTGGCGGCAAATTTCAAATTTGGCTTTAAAATATTTTTTTTTATTTAAAAACCAGAATGATTCACTCTTTCAAAATCATGGAAATATTGATTTAAATATCAATACATCCAAATGATTTCGAAAGAGTGAATCATTACAGGTTTTACAATAATAAAGAAATAAAATAAAACAAATAAGTGCTTTGCAATATTTTTATTGCTAATACACATAATTTATATATTTTTACAAGTAGTATTCCGATCTGGGGAATCGCTATTTATACAGTCAAACAGCTTGTCCATATTTGATACTATATCTACAGTACCTGTGGCTTCCCCCGGGTAGCAAACCTAAAAATTACAAAAGATAATTAATAAAGGTCATTTTACAATTACTGACCTTACTGGAATCAACATGTTATTGTAAGATAAATAGCAATATTTACTTGGTTAAGCAATAACAATAAAAACCTTGAGATATTCTAGCAAACATCTCTGCTGCAACCGAGTGGCTTAGCACTCGAGCATCAAGATCCACTCTCAGTTTCTGTTTAGTGTTTGGACACATGTGTGGTTGTTTTAATTTGGATGCGAAAACAAAATTTCCATCACTCTTGGTATATGTATGAAGAAATGTTCAATATGTTCCCATTTGCCATAACCTGTAATGACATTTTATGCAAAAAAATGTAATTTCATGTTTTATTCAGATTTTATTGACTAGAAATTCCTACTTTTAAGGGTTATAATTTTATTTTCTAATTTGATTGAAACAAAATGTTTATACCATTTGTTAGAAACATACAAATTTTTACCTATTTTTAATAATTTAAATAACAAAATACCTTTCTTACCTTTAAAGTAAATGTCTTTCTCATTGTTTGAAGGAATAGTCGTATAAAATGTTATATTATATTTCTAAAGCATTTTAGTAAGTGAGGTAGATCAAAAATTGGAACAACTTCAATTACAATAAAAGTAACAGGTTGCTCGCTTAACAAGCAAATCGGCCATTTGTAAATTACAATGTTGCCCTGCCCTTTGAAAAGACAATGCTACTAAAATGTCTTGATTATTTTTAAATAAATCGTATACCATATCAGTTGAAAGCGCTTAGTTACTAAAATTCAATTCTTATTTTTTATTATTATTTTTAATTTATAATGTATAGTCAAAGCTTAGCCCATCCTAAAAAATCAAATACGTCTACTTAAAAATATAAATTAAAGAAACTACTAATTAGTAGTTTTTTTTTAAATATGGCAGCACCAAGTATTTTTCAATCCCCTGTAGGTATGTCGCCCAAGCCCTTAAGGAAGTCGACCGGGCCTGTTTAGAACTTTTCTGCAAATCATACTGGCAGACGGATGACACGGACTATCACGGATATCAAAACTGGCACATACAAAGTTTTTTAAAAGTAAAAAAACATACTTTAGCATTAAAAATTTTAAATATGAATAAAAGAATTAAGTAATAATGAAGCTTTGTTCATACCCCTAGTTATTGCAAGTTTCTGTACTTATTAAATGCAAAGTAATTTATTTAATATATTATACTTAATTAATTATACTTAATTGAAGTATAAGTCGCTTTAGTAGTGCCGTAGTCGTTTGTTCATGCCCCTAGTTATTGCAAGTTTCTGTACTTATTAAATGCAAAGTAATTTATTTAATATATTATACTTAATTAATTATACTTAATTGAAGTATAAGTCGCTTTAGTAGTGCAATTAGGACGTGTTTGACTGAAGACAATGGCCATGATTGGATGTCGAATAAATTTCATATGATTTTATTTTTTTTTCCATTAGGTTTCATCATCCAAAGTGTATTTGTTACAAAATGTTATAAATTAGAAAACATAGAGTGTTATGATTACGTTAGTTTTGCCAACAGTAAGTACTTCAGAATGAACAGTAAATAAAAAATATAGTCTAAAAGTGACATTTAGTTATAATAATCGCGTTTCACATTCTACGTTTATAAAAATGCGCATTCAAAGTCATTGACTTTATGCAATATGTAAATTTCGTTTTTTACTAGAGTAAAAAGATCAAATGTCTTTCCGGTGTTTTTAAGTGTTATTTCTTATAAAATAATAAAATAATGATAATTATACCAAATATTTAAACCAAAAATTTGATTAAGTTTATTATTCTTATATTACTTAAGTAGGTACTAAAAAATTAACAGCAACCTTTCTCGAATAATCGAAATGTTCAAGGCAAGGCAATAAATTGTAAAAAAATGGGTTTAAATATCTATAAGCACAGCGTTTTACGATCATTTCCTATATGGACTGTAAATAATTCTAAAGGGTCATTTTATATGTTCTTTTTCAGATAAGCAGCGAAGATGTAGTACAAATTTGTATTCAACGGATTCATGACATAAATGGCGAGCTAAATTGTTTGGTAGAAGATCGGTTTGATCTAGCTCTAGCTGAAGCTAAAAAGGCTGATGAACTGATACGAAGTGATTCGAAAACGGAAGATCAGTTAGCCAAAGAGAAACCCTTCCTGGGCGTTCCATTCACAACTAAGGACTGTATCGGTGTTAAAGGTAAGTTATTGTGTTAGAATATACTATACTGATAATTGTAGATCATTATTAGTCATCATAGGTATAAATTAATTATAATAAACAATGACACTTGTTGGGTATACTTTTGTTATAAAATATAATTTTTATCTTCAGTTTTCTTCTATGTCAACCAATTAACAAGTGTATTAGCTCCTGTAGCATAGCAGTATTTACTAATATACTGACTTTTAGGACGATTTTGACCAAGGCCAAAAACGGGGCATTATATGTATCAATATGTAATAACTACCTAATTATGGCTTAAGTAGCTAATTGCGACATAACGTAAAAAATATTTAAATGTATATTCTGATTCTAATAAAAACTGTCTTTTCATTCAATTGCAACCTGTTAAAATTGTCATTAGGAAAATCCAGTTAATACAGGAAATATTTTTAATTTAAGTCTTGATATGCTGCAAATATTTCCTCGTAGGGACCAAAGTAAGGTATTATGTATAAAAGTAGGTACAAATATAGTAAATTACAATTACGAGATGAATAACTATTATAGGGGCACTAAGTACTACTCTGTAAAGCGACTGGTTGTGGGTTCGATTCCCACTCGTCGAGTGAAAATATTTAATATTTCCGTTTTCTTCGCTCTGGTGTCGAGGCAAAGCCCGGCGTTAATTTCCGCGACTTAACACGCAATGCCTCCGAATTCGGCGGAAAGTGAGGAACGGACTGTCTTAACACTACGTTCTACCTACTCTGCTGTGTACAGGATACAGCGTGAAGGTAAAAAAAAAAACTATTATATCAGGATAGCTAGTTACTTTAAATTTTATATTTCTTGTGCCCATATAATAATGTTAAAAATATAAATTTCAGGACTTCATCAAACATCTGGAGTGGTTATGCGCAAGGATTTTGTAGCAGACAAGGATGCCGAGTCAATTAAGTTATTAAGAGACGCGGGTGCCATAATTCTAGGTCTGACAAATGTTCCAGAACTTTGTATGTGGTATGTTATTTATCATTCTTGTGTAGTATTCACAACGTACGATGTAAAAACGAATAAGGAAAGTGTGGAAAATTAGCAAATATACCATAGAAAATCTAGAGTAAAACATTGTTATAATGGCGACCTATTGATAATTTAACAACTATAACTCTGAAATTATTTTATCTTTTAAATACATATCTTGTGTATTTAAAAGATAAATAAGAATTATTCGCGATAAGACGCTCCACGTACGTCTCGTTGTAATAAGAAGTAAATACACGAGTACAAGCACTTGTTATGTGTGACGTAGGGACGCTGCCAATTGCTAAATTCCGTGCTTTTGAATGAAATTGAATCTAAATTTGTATAAATTATGAAAGAAATATTCATAAACGAAATAAAATTATTTAGATTATTAAAGATATACATATTTTATGTAATATACATTATATGTTGACTAGGCTCTTTTCCGCGGCTACGCTTGTGTAGAATATAGTTTATAATTACAAGTAGATTTTAAAATTGTATACGCTTTCCTCTACGTCGATATCATGCTTGTATTTATGCTGGAGGCATAATATTAAGAATTTATAAATTATTTATAAAAAAATATTTTAATTTGTCGCATTGATATATCTCAATACTAAATATCTACCAATTACACATTAAATTATATTTACTCTAAATAAGAATGAATGAAACTTCTACCTTAAAACTTACTTTAAGGAGGTGCAATTATTGTATTAATGTAGTAGTAGTAACAAAGACAAAATTTTAGTTTTAAAGGTTTTTTTTAATTAAAAGCGGAATTAATTATTTCGTTGCCGTTCATATAACTAATTGCCATTATTCTCTGTCAGGCAATAATTTCATGTATATACATATATCATGCACACATGATGATGATTAATAAGATTGATTTTATTTTTTTAAAATAGGTGGATACATCAAGACTAGAGTTGCATAATTTTGCCGTTTTCATTTACATACCTATATGTCCACAATATTTTTATTTGGCTTTATTTCCTTTCTTTGTATATGGATAATAAGGTTGTAAGAATATTATATATACCTATACAAGTATACATATATGTTAAGAACCCAATAGTATTGTCTGAACATTAATATCTTTCACAGGTATGAATCTTATAACAATATCCATGGTAGGACAAATAATCCTTATAACACTACTCGAATAGTCGGCGGATCTTCCGGTGGTGAGGGATGCATACAAGCAGCTGCTGGCAGTATTTTTGGAATTGGTAAGTGGTTTTTTTACTGCTCATAAGTTCAAAAAGGCAAAAATATTGAACGTGAGATCCTAACAAGAAGAACAGATGTATTTAGTTTTAAGGGGAAATTGCAATAGGTTTTTTTTTCATTTAATTTCATTTGAATGTAAAAACGTAAATATATCAAAATTCTATTCAAATAAGTTATTTATATTCTATCAAATGACTAATACTATGACCTTTATTTTAGGTTCTGATATAGGTGGATCTATTCGTATGCCTGCCTTCTTTAATGGGATATTCGGACATAAACCTTCAAGAAAAATTGTATCTAATGAAGGACAATATCCTAATGCCTACACAGAAGATCAGGAAAACTTTTTGTGTAAGTAGCGAACCTCCTGCAGATTAAGTTTGTTCTAATTTGCATGCGTAAGAGCTGTTTTGTCGCGCTACGCTCAGTAAGCTAAATTTTACATCTATATTCTGTACCATTGTACCTATATTTGTTATGGGTTAATTAAATATATTATTAAGTTTTTATTTTTCTCATTGAATAAAAATATTGTATGATTTACAGGCATAGGGCCCATGACAAGACATGCTGTTGATTTAAAACCCATTCTCAAAATAATATCAGGCGATAACAGTAAGAAGCTAAATTTGGATCAATCCGTCAATATAAGCGGTCTCAAAATGTTTTATCAAATTAGCAACAACGCTCCTCTAATTAGTGATGTCGATCCCGAAATAGTTAAGGCTATGAAAAAAGTTATTGATTATTTTAATGTAAAACACAAGATTTCAGCTGAGCAGAAAAACATCGACTGGTTACAGAAATCATCACCAATATGGTTAATTACAATGAGAGGTAATAAAAGTTTTGGCGAGTCTGTAATGAAAGATTACGCCTACTGGAAAAATTTTAGGGAACTTGCTAAATGTTCCATCGGGCAATCTGATAATAGTTTAATAGCTATAATGCTTGCCATTATGGATAAAAAAGTTGATGATATGGACAAGGAAAAGTATCTGCTTTACAGGCGGATACGATTGGAATTGGAAAATATTTTCAAAAATATGCTTGGGGATAATGGAATATTTCTGTTCCCCACACATCCAACACCAGCTCCATATCACAATCAGCCTTTAATAAGACCATTGAACTTTATGTACACTGCCATTATTAATTGTCTTGGTTTCCCTTCAACTACTGTGCCTTTAGGATTAAGTAAAGATGGCCTTCCATTGGGAATTCAAGTGATTGCAAATCACAATAATGATAGGCTATGTTTAGCTGTTGCTGAAGAATTAGAAAAAGCGTTTGGAGGTTGGGTACCACCACAGTCATAACAAAGAGATGACAACATAACAAAGAGATAAGTTAAATATATGTGAATATTTTAAACATATTAATTTAATACTTGCACAATTAATGTTACGTTATGTTACATACATAACAAATTTAAAAAATAAATGTTAATGATAATGCCAAAAAGTGACTATTACATGCATAAATAATTTCTCTATTAAATGTACTTCAACTATGACTTTTGCTCTTACGTTGAATTACTCAAATTAAAAGACAAAAAAAAAATTAAGCATATCTTGAGAGCTACATTTATAGCTATTTAACGTTTAAGCTCTTTTGTCTTTTCATATAATTTATATTCGGTTATAATTACACAATTGTAATTCTTCAATATAGTTTGGTAAATTCTGTGTTTTTAGAATTTGCTAAAATCCGGGCTAACCGCTCAGTATTCACTTTCACATATGATGTGGACTTCATAATCATAACCATTGCTTTATTGTTTATATTCTTTATAAACAAAGTTTATTAATAAAAAAAATGTGTGATCTATGCAAATTATATCAGGAAATTTGTATTTTATCAAAGATTATATTTAATATAAAACAATCTTTAATGTGTATAATTTTGTTCACATTTTATCTCCTTTTCCTTATATGAATCAAGAGCTCGTGAACGGCTATTTCTTGTCGATCTCGATAATACCTAAAAAGTGTATCTCGAGATGACAAGAAATAAACATGTTCACCGAAGTTCATATTTATTTCGTGAACGAACAGCAAAACAAAATAACAACTACAGCAACAAATTAAATAATGTAAACCAAATATTTTAACATTTATAAAATAGTTAAGTCGTGGCGCAGTGGCACAAGCGTGTGACCGTGAACGACTGGTTGTGGGTTCGATTCCCACTCGAGGAGTGGAAATTATATTTCCATTTTCTTCGCTCTGGTGTCGAGGTAAAAAAAAGCTAAATATAGAGATTAAATGCTTTTCAATACAAACGATTCATTTAAATTAGAAAATTTCACATTATCTATTCTTAACAAGGAACTTGAAGTTTAAAACTATTTATTGTTGTTTTTTTATTTGAAGACAAGAGTGCCAGTTGAACCCAAAATATTTTCTTATTATTACGTGGAATGGAAAAGACACGATTGAGAAATGTTTGCTGTCATACGACGTACATATGAAGGTGCGTCTCCGCCAACATTTTTGACAATTTCTGTGTTTTCAACAGTTTGTAACCTCACAAAAAATCGCCAAATTTGTTTCAATTGTGTCTCCACCAAATCGAAACAAAAATTCAACAAGTTGAGAAACGTTTTGGTTGACAAGTTGTCTCTCCATCAAGATACATTGGATACACGTGCATACGAGATATTAAATTCTTTCATAATAGATGATATTTTAGCCGGCAAGATTAAAGACTCTCTGAAAAAAATGTACGATCATTTTTTTGATTTTCCTTTTTATTTCAAGCTCGTGTGTTTGATAGTGGGGTTTGTTACTTTTCACTACATTATCTTTATTTCATTTTATAATTTTTGTGATTTTTGTAATCAGTCCCATGAAACTCTCTGTGCGAAATATTTATTAAATAATATTTATTTATTAACTCAAGTTCAACTCGAGCTACGTGAACTTCAACTCGAGTTTACTCGAGTTGTAGTTTTTCTGAGTTGGCACATCGCTAATACCTATCATTGTCAGTCAGAAATTATGAAGGAAGAATTAAGTGTTGCCATTCGATAATTTTAATTTGTAATCTCTCTATCAATGATAGAACCAGCGTGGCGTAGTTGGGTAGCGTTAGAATGGTGATGGTTTGTGGCTTCAATCCCTCTCAGGGGAATGATTAATTTCATTGCTGCGCGCTGATTCTGAGACAAAGCGCGGCGTCAGGATCAGCGCTCACAAACAGTTACCATGCTCAAAAGTCGTTTGAGAGATTAGCGTGCACAACCGCACAGACAAACAGAAAAAAAAAATCTTAAGCCATTGTTTTGGATCAAAAGATAAATGGCCCACCTAACATTATCTTTTTCTCATACATCTTACAAGTAGCGATTAGATACACGTTTATTATATATAGGTATACCTGCATATAATGAAAACGATTATAATCTAATTTATTTAATCTATGGAAGTAGCCTAAGTGCTGCCATACGGTAAATTTTAGAAAAGAACTTATCTAATTGTTACCAAGGTGCAATTTATTTAAAACGTTACGTAGGTATAGTAATATTGTTAATGTATGCTCAAGTAGCTTCAGGTGACAAATATTGTAGAATATATTTCAAGTTAAATATCGTTAATGATCACAATCCTAATTATTGTAGTATAACGTTTCAGTGAATTTAAGAAGTGAATGACAACTCTTTTATATAACCAGTGTCAAGTAGTTTTTCAGTATAGATTTATCTTTTTTAGTGATATTTGATGGATAATTAATGTTATAGGTATTATTTATTATCAAACGTTTATTAAATAATTACAGCCTTGAAACCGCAAATCATGGTTATTTTCTTCCTGTTATAGGATATTGTATAGTACAATAGACAAGTTATAACATAAAACACAAGATTACGTCAGCTAAGCTTTGACCACAAGGACAAGGTTAACATGACGACATGTTCATGTGATACAAAAGATTTACATCACTTTATCAGTAGACTGCATATCTGTCATGCTTAATTTATTAAACTTAGATTTACTTCGCGTTTATGATTTACATGCTTCACATTTCTATTTTATAACCTTTAAATCATTACTCATATTGAAATTATTTTACTTTAATGGTAATGACTGTTTAAACAAAAATAAATAGTATATATTTCAAAAAAATTGAATTATAGCAAAAAATTAAAATGTAAAAAAAAAACTTTTTTCTGGTATTATTCTCCAGGGAATTAGTATGTTAAACAAAGCCAGAAAAATCTAATATTTTTCTACATGTCAGAATATGATTTTTTTTATATATATATAACATCAAGGACACAATAAGGATAAACAAGAAAAAAAGTTGTATTTCGATAAAACTATAATTAAATACAGCTAGGTATTGGTAACATTGGTTTCATAAAACTATTTAATTTGTTAGGGCCGTCTACAAATAAAAGCCTAGTTAAGACTGTACTATTAATAATTTAATAACATTACACTCACAACATTGCTATGCTTGGCAAATAATTTTTGTCATACATAATTTACAATACATTCAATACACACATTTTCTATGTTATAGATGGTAAACATGAGTAACAAGTTACAATTGTCCAAAATGTTAACTCAAAATAAATATATAAATAATGATGATACTGATTGCGCTAAGAAATAAGAAGTATCTCCCATATAATGGAACATTCTTCTTATTTTAAGTTTACTTTTCCTAATGTCATTAAAGTTACTTAGTAGCTTCCTTAAGGTATGCAATGAGATCTGCACGCTCATTGGCTTTCTTTAAGCCAGCAAACACCATCTTAGTTCCTGGGATGTACTTCTTGGGATTCTCCAAGTACTCGAAGAGTGTGTCATCACCCCAGGTGATACCTGCAGAAGGAAAACAATAATCATTTTTAATATTTTACTGTTAATAATGGCACAAAAGATATACATAAATGGAGGAAATAGTTTGTTTTAAATTTATCAGTGCAAGTACAACTGCTATTGGCATTGAACATATCTTATCTAACTGATGGAATTTCTGTCTCAAATAATAATAATTACTTTGCCTATTAAAATTATAATTTTAGGTTTTAAATTGAGTAATTACAATAAACGAATCATCTTGTACTTTGTAGGCAATTTTGAGTAAATTATAACTACTTTTAATAAAAAAATCCATTTGATTAGAAGAAAAAAAGTACCTTTAGCTTTGTTGGCTTCTGAGTAAGAAAAGCCAGCAGCTTGACCAGTTTTACGTCCGTAAAAACCATGAAGGTTAGGTCCTACTTTGTGTTTACCACCAGCTTCAACCTAAAAAAAATATCAATGCATATGAAAATGATATCAAATTTGCATCATTTATAGGTCAATATACTTTTGACAAACATTTATGTAACAGCCTTATCATATTAGCATAACTTGTTTTTTAACAGTCACTTCCTTGAAATATGTATCGAAATTTTATTATAACACTTCTTAATTATAATTCTTATGTGGATTATGTTTAATATATTGAGATTAAACATACCTAACTATAGAGGAAAAACTTCTAGTTCTAAAGGTCATCACATGTGGATATGACATGGCATGTTGTAGTATAAAGTAAATGTCTAAATTGGATTATTACTTACAGTATGGCACTGAGCACATCTTTGCACAAAGATTTTTTTTCCATTTTCAGCATTTCCTGCAGGGACTCCCATTGTGTTTCTGCAATCGAAGTGTTATATCATCAAATTATTTGCAAAATAATTGATATTTACCAAATATTTAAACATTTACTGCACTTAATAAAATATATATTACATAATAATGAAATGTTCGTATTGAAAAAAAAGCGCGAAATATTGATTTTATCAGTAACGACGTCTCATGGACCGAATGCTGCGAATGACAATAAACAAAACAAATAATTCAATTTCAATATGCACAATGACCTACGAAATTAGAAATCAGGTCACTTAAAATGGATCAATGTCAGGCGGGATAGGGAATCGCCAAGAAACGTGATAATGACACCATTACGTAAGCTTGTGAAATTTATGTAAGGTTTAGAATATAAATATATATGTAGCAAAAACATATTTCAAATAGATTACATTTCATTTATTATAACTCAATTAGTTTTTTAAATGGTATAAGAAAAAAAACGATTTATAGGTTAGCCTTGGAAAGGTTACAATATGATTTGAACCAAATTGTGATGTAAGAAATATTCGTAGTGTATTTAGACTGAATTAGCTATGAAAGTACTCACCTGTTTTAGTAAATAATTTTAAATGATGATTTTAAGTAGGAATTTCCCTTCGATGTAGACTAGCGACGACGTCTAGTTACAATGAAATCACACGACGCACGACTGCCGATTGCCGACTGGTGCCGAATAAACGTCACGAGTGACGTACTCATATTAAGATTAGTGATTACACAATATCGATAAACGTCTATACCCGATGGATGAAAATAAAATATTTTTATAAAAGAACCCATTCAATACGATAATTTACAATTTAGAATATTTATAAACGTATACGTGTAATTTACCTTTTTCTTCAAGTTTATTATTTTGTGTGTTAATATAAATTTGCAAAACATTTTTTTTTTAATTTTATTAAAACATGTAAGATTAAATTTCAAACTAATCGGCAATAATTACTAATCGGCAATAAACATTTCAATACATAATAAACGATCATAACGACATCTAATTGAAATAAGCTACACTTTTTATTTAATATAGAACACTATTTGCACACTAGATGGCTTTAAATGTAAACCTGATCGTAGTGTTTCAATTATTACAATTGCATGAGTAATTTTTTATAGGCTTTTTATGAGGTAATAAAACACAGTATCTTATTAGGTGTATTTTCTACTCTAGCTAGTTAGAATAATAAAATTCTGCATTAATAAATGAATATTGTCAAGTTACTACTAGCACAATAATTAAATATTTTTTCATTTGCCAAAAAAGAAAACACTCTTTCTTTATTGTATTTTTTCCAATATGCTAATAAAAACATCAGTTATGCTAAGGAAATGTTTTATTGTCATCGAATCTGGATGCATGAATAAATCCAAAGCAAGAATTAAGTTAAAAAACTTTGCGAGATTTTCTAACAACGAAAGTTGATTGCACGCGTTATTTGTCGGTCAAACTCTGCTCGACTTTATATGATTTTATTTTATTTATAATCTAGATAAATATTCCATGGATCAATAAAATTATACTATTTGGCTTATCTTATTGAATATTTTTTTTTAGCTTCACGCTGTATCTCGCTCACCGCAGGATAGGCAGAGGGAACCTAGTGTTAAGACACTTCGTTCCCCATTTTCCGCTGAATTCTGGAGGCAGTATAACTCCTCACAAAATGAATACAAGTATAAATATAAAAGTAAAATAGCATACTTACGTACATGTAAAATAAAACAAGATACATATAATTAGCGGTTTGGGCATAAGTCCTCAGGTAATGTTGTGTAATAAAAATATGGCTAATTAAATTACGGTACGGGTATATTATAAAATCTTTTTAACATTTTTTTTTGTATATAAACATGTCAGTGGATACATATGTAGTATAAATTATATAACATAAATAAAAATTATACTTCGATACAAAAATAAAATCACTATAATGAATCAAAAATGTTCTGATTTCCCAAGAGAAGGGCGTTTCTTGTTATCCAAGAGTAAGTCAACTATAAAGTAAAGGCGATTTATTGACAATGAAGATAAATACGTGTACGAACAAATTTATAAAACTATATCAGAATCGTTTGCTTTGCTAATATTAATATCTACTAACTCTTCCTTCCTAGTCTAGATCTGTCAGTTGTCATCAATACTTTGTTTACTTTTAGGTTCTCTACAATAATAATGCTATCTATTAAATTACAGTGTGTCTTTGAACTGAAATGTTAATTTCGAATTTTGTAAATGGTAGTAATATAGATTTTTTTTATCTTTGTACGGGCTATCTGCACGATGCGGGAAATGCGTAGTAGAGACAACCGTTGTATAAGTAATTCCACTGACAAATATCCGTTTATTATTGAAACAAAAGGGTGAATGAGGTGGCAGAAACGTATCATATCTTGTCTGACAAGTACCGGGGGGTCATATGAATATTTTCTAAATATGTATGAAAAAATATTGAAGTGGCAATCGGAACCAACGATCACCGGTATTGACTGTAAGCGCAGTTAAACACTACTCAACTGCGCTACGTAAATATGTATCAAAGATATAAGAAATATGAAACTGAAAACCAAGTTTAGTGTAATTGTGTGTCAAGTTTGGAGTAGAAGAATAATAAATAGGTAAAATCTTCAGGTCCAGCTTAGCTAGATTTTACATAGTTATACTTATGATATTTATAGAAATATTCATGTGGCTATCGCGGCTTAGTAAGACAGGTTCCGATTGTAATTACTGGTTGGGGGTTTTTTGATTGTTTTTTAATTGATTTGCATTGTAGTATAGTTTAATTTATTTACATTTGTCAGCTCTAATATTACAAAAGAAATTAGAAAGGTCCCGCTTTAAGTGGCATAGTATGTCTGAAATTGGAAACGCCGAACAGTACTCTTTACCTTTGCTATTTTAAAATTAAAGAAAGTAAAAATCATATCTTGTATTTAATTAAATAGTTAATTTCGCAATTGTATAGGTATGTTACTGATTTTAAATTGCCAGTCGGACAAAGTGTTACTTTTCAAATAAATAATTCTATATTCCTTATTTTTATTAAAGACTGATGTAAGTAAATTTAGAAATAAATTCAAACAAGGCAACATAAAATATCTTAGTTAGTTCGTTTACTTGCTTTAAAAATATCTACTTTAGGAACGAACTCAATCCTACAAAGCTTATTGACAAACGATTTCTTCGTAAAGTTTTAAACATTGTAATATTGCGGACAAAGAATATTGTGGGTTAAATTTTGAATAAAGGCCAGTGGAAACAATCTGCCTTTGTCTGTAGGAGATAGAGGACAGAACAACAGAAACAAATTGAGAGCCTGCTTTAATATCGCCAAGTGCTTGATAAGGCACAATGTTTGGTATACGGTTTTAATATCACGTTATATCATTTTAATTAAAATATGGCCAGAGCAGTCGTGGCGAAGGCACAAAATATGACTGTAAACGCGACTGGTTGTAGGTTCGATTCCCACACAAAAAATTAAAATATGAACATTTCATTTTTTCGCTCTAGTGTCGAGGTAAAGCACGGCGTTAAGCTACGCCACTTAACACGTACTGCCTCCAGAATTCGGCGGAAAGTGGGGAACGGTGTGTCTTAACATTAGGTTTCCTCTGCCTACCGTGCTATGAGCGTGACGCAAAATCAATACGTAATGCAAATGACCAGGATAATGATAAAAGAAATTGACATAATGTGTACTAATTATGAGAGTCTGACAGACACAAGCCGAAATCGATTTCGAAACTTGTCAAGAAGCACTAAATATTTTTTTGAGATTACGTTAAAATTCATTCAATATAATGCAAATTATAATTATAAATGTTATTTACGAGTAATTTATTTTTTAAAACATCTTTTATAACTAAAAACCAGATACGTAATAAAAAAGAATTTGGTTATGAAATAACAAAATTCGTTGAAAGATATTTGATTGGATAGCGACAACTGATCATCTTTTGATCTGCTGATCTTCATTACGAAATAGAGAAGGTACTTTTTACATTCGAGATTAGACAAATGTATTTTTCTTTTGGATTGCTTAATATTCTATTTTAATTTTTCTAGAGCTTTATAGAATATTAGTACAAAGAATAGCATAGTTTGTTAACAAGCAATCCCACAACCTACGCCAGTCAGTTTCGGGAGGTTTCGGTAGAGTTTAATCAGTTAAGAACTTAATTAAAATAATTACTTATAAGTAATAAATAAGAAGTGACATAATTGGATGCCGGAAACGTAATGACCTTAAACTAATACAGTATAAGTAGAACATGCTTTGTCAATATTTAAAGAAACTCTTAACTCTCGGAAGGTCTCTTGTGATATTACTTAACTTCAGGTAGTGTAAATTACCAAGTTAGAAATAAATAACATGGTATTGAGCTCAATTGTACGACTTCAAGACAGATATTTTAGTGATCACTAATCTAGAAACTTAAAATCGTGGGTTAATCCTGAGAATCCAAATGTAATTTTCTGTTGTATTGAAAATAATATAAGTATATGAATTGTATAAAAAAACTACAAAATAATCACTATAATACGAAAACCGTTATGTTTTAGTATTATTTGTTTTTTTTAGGTGACTTCAAAAAGGAGGAGGTTATCAATTTGACTGTATTTTTTTGTATGTGTTAACGCATAACTTTTAACTGAGTGGACCGATTTTGATGGTTTTTTTATATATAATTGAAAGGTCCCCATCGGGTCCTCAATTAAGTTTAATTAAGATCTAATAAATAATTTTAAAGCAATTTGAAAAAAAAATTAGAGTGAAGGAGAGAGAAGGAATGGTGGGTGCAGAATATCTTCAGTTATTTGGCGGTTCGTTTTGACATAATAGTGTAGAGTCTTTCGGAGAATGTATCTCCTATTACCAAGTTGCTGGGATACCCGCCTTCTACGGGACGCTACTCAGCGGAGGGTAATTGTATTCTTACCCCGTTCTCCCAGGAGTTATATACATATATACTTATGTCATAAATACTGTACATCCATATGTTTCGAATAAAAAATAGCTATAATCAAAAGCATTTTGATTTTAATTAAATTAAAACAACCAAAAAAATATATATAGCAACGTTCACTTATGTAAGCGGTCGTTGGCGTGCTAGCGAATTTGAAAAACCCACTTTAGGAATGTTTCCTCTCTTAATCTTGGGAATGACATAGGCGGGGATTTCCTTGGTGAGATTTCGTAGCAAAAATAAGGATACATTTTCTCTTACAGCCAACTCAATTTTTTTAAATTACTACTTATTAATACTGATTATCTTTCTTCATTTAGTATAAGAACTGTTTTACCAGTTCTTAGGAGGCATTAATAGATAGATGAAGCGACGATTTAATATAAAAGGTTTCTTTTGGTGGCAATTTCAAGGCAAGGTTATTTCTTTATACTATAGTGCAAAAATATAAGGTTGTCAACAAGTTTTAGTTCTTTAGGTTTAGTTTCTAATGTATAATATGCATATTACTAATAAATCTTATTTATTGTTAAATAATTGTGAAATATCATTCATGGTAAGTTTTCAGGATTTTCCGTCGTAAGTTATATCTTTTTTATATAGGATATAGTATTCTTAATGACAAAGTATATAATATACAAAAATATATAACACATTATATACTGTACAGTATATAGTACATTATATATTGTAATCTGTATAAACAGATTACTCATAGAGTAGATAGAATTTAATAAGAACATACGCATTGAGACAATAGATCCACACAAACGAAAAATAATCGTGTTTAAAAATCACAGGCTCATGTGGCAAATTGCAATTTGACTTAATTGTCAAAGCGATCGCATGATACGGACACCATAGAGGAGTGAGAGACATGATTTTGGAGAGAGACTAAGCGTTAAGTTAATCTAAATTTAATTTTATTATTTATGTATTATTGATTAATCTAATTTTAACATTCTTATTTTTTAACATTATTACATATTTATTTTTTTAACATTTCCCTAAAACAGTCACCTTTGCCACTTTGTCTTTAATATTTTTTACTGTTAATGTTTTTAACCAAGTGAATTTAATTTAAACTATGAACTACGATTAAACCTGCATTTCAACCCTATTTAAAGTAAATAGGCTAAATTTTCTCGTTGACACAGCTTCCTGATGTTGCCCTGAGGTGAAACGTGGAATAAATATTCAAACGCGTCCGTTCAGTGTCGTCTTATAGACGCAACATAGAAATACGTAAAATCATATATGCTTTTACGTATTTCTAGTTTCGAAAGTCCTCGAATACTGGTTTAAATTGTTTTTTTTTCTATTACACATTTATTTACTAAGATAGACTTTTATGTTAGGCTTTGCAAACTCAAACTGCCTTATTTTGTGAAATCTTTGGCATTACTTAAGGCGTCTAACGGTAGATAATAAATTGATAAGCACATCATTCTTCTGATATGAGATTAAATATTAATAAAACATTTTTATGAAAGGTAAGTACCTTTTTAAGTACTAAGTTCTATTACTAGTACTTTTGAATGTTTGAGTATATATATTTTTTGATTTATGTGTTTCTAATCTGTCCTAAAATGCGTAAAGTGCGTTCCTCAGATGAAGTCAGAGTAAATTCACGGATTAACAAAGGCAGACATTTCAGTTAGTAGTAGTTAACAGTTTATTCAAAATATTTAATTTTTTATTTTTGAGTGTAATGTAATTTGTAAAGCTATTTGTCATTTAATGAATTATATATTTCCTTGAATAAGTGACCACATAACGAAACGCAGGCGTTTTCGAATAGGTAGGCAGAGAGAGCCTAAGGTCTATCACCACTTTCTGACTGATATTGAGACATTGACTCAATTTCGGAACTCAACGCCGCTAAATATTTTATGTATCAGACTAGACAAAGAAAATAATTTAAATATAAATATATATATTTTTACCTTCACGCTGTATCCCGCACACAGCAGGGTAGGCAGAGGGAACCTAAGTGTTAAGACACTCCGTTACGCACTTTCCGCCGAATACGGAGGCGTTGCGTGTTAAGTGGCGGAACTTAACGCCGCGCTTTACCTCGATACCAGAGCGAAGAAAATGGAAATTCTAAAAAATCCACTCCTCGAGTGGGAATCGAACCCACAACCAGTCGTTTACAGCCACACGCTTGTGCCACCGCACCACGACTGGCACCTAAATTAATTTTACGAGTGGAAATTGAACCCACAACCATCGTGTTTACAGTCAGACGCTGTGTCACTGCACCATGGCGACCTTTCATGAATAATTTCAAGTGAAATTTTAATATTTGTAATTCCCATATTAAATATTAATACAACACACACCACGTCCTGAATATACAATCAAATATTTAATTCAATAAACGTTAACAAACATTTCACACCGAAATCGATTATGTTCGAATGAGTATGTATTCGACGTTACTGATTTTTAGTTACGTTTATCTTTTAAAAATAAAGTAACAAAGTCATTGTGACTTTGTGTCCACACTGGAAAATATATCGTGTCTACAATCTGATATCGATGTTCTTTCCGCCAATTCTAATAACTTTACATAACAAAGTACACACAATTAACACACTTTAATGGAAATAACTCTTAAACATCCTTAAAGAATATATTTTTTATTTCTCTTGGGTGGGAAGGCGGAATGCGAGGTTGTTTCCTTGTTTGTTTGTTTCAACTTTAATTACCATCTTATTACTAAATACTAACGGTCCCCTCGCAATTTCACGTACGTGATCTACACAGCTATTTTGATATTATGATACTATTAGGGTTTTTGAAAAAATAAATTTTGATAGCCTGTTTGACGTTGCGTTATGAACGATCTTCCTAAGAATTCAGTCAAGCGGTCTGGATTTTTCATATAAACTTTTATCCCCTATGTCAACTATTTAGATGTAGATTTTTGAAAACCTGACCTAGGTTTTCAACTATTCTCATTCTAAATCGGGCAAATTGGATCGATAGATTAGCCTTGAAAGCATAACAGACAGTCAGAAACACAGACAGACTTTCACATTTATAATGTTAGTACGGAAGTTATGTACTTTCGTAGTCTGGTAGTCTGTATTCGTTTTAATTTGTGCATTGAATTAATCATTATGCTTGAAGCAAACATATATATTTTTAGCAAGATTTTTTTGTTACAATTATATTAAAAAATCCAAAGATAATATTGTATGCTTAGCGACATTTTGATAAGGGTAAATAACGTCAAGGTTTACGAATACCTAATTCATCATATTTCAGTAAACAATTTTGTGGCGAGAAAATGTTATTTTGGGATAAATATATCCTCTACGTGGGTATTTGGGATTACAAATTATTGATATTAATTAATTATTAATAAGCTGGAAATACCAATATAAAGAAATACCTACATAACAGAAATAATATAATGTAGAATAGGAAGACAAAATTTGAATAATTGACAAATGACGGCGGAGATCCATTGACGCTTAAAATACGCGTTGCCATTTTGATGTGTATGTCGCTTATTTCCTGTCGTCATTTTGTTAATTTAATTATTTCGTAACACATTGAGTATCTTACAAAAATATTATATTACTTCTCTTTATACACATATACATATATAACAAATATTAGACTCCGCTGTCCGTTCAAGTTGCTTTTACTGGGAAATTGATTTTATGTTTAGTTTAATGAACCAAGCCGTAGGAATTATAAAATATAAATGTAATACTAGCTTAAATAATTAATTTGTTAGATGTTATAAGCTTTTAGATGTGCCTTTATATACTTTTCGCACCTTGACGATTTTTCCTGCATAGAGGAGTAATCAAAAAGAACCTAGTGTATTCAAGACACTTTTCCTGTTTCAGATGCGCAGCTCAACGCCGCGCATTGTCTTATCAAAGCGGAGAAATGAAAATAATTTGAGTTTATTCAAGGATCGAACCAAATCTAAATTTGTGATCGAATTTGCCTAAGTGAACGTATAAGTTTATTTTAAAGGTTTTATCAGCAAATATTTACGGTCGTGTACGAAATAAGAAAATATTTGAAAACATTTTAGCTATTTTGATAAAGCAACTCTCAAAAGGAAACAGGGTAGATAGGAATCTAACTACTTGTAGGAGGTGTCGATTGAATCTTCCTTGTAACGGAAATGGGGAAGCAGACCTGAATAAAAGAGGTTGCTTGGCATTTCAAATATACTTGCTATAAAAGATATGATACATTATATGATATTTGGCATCAACATTTAGAAAAATATTACAGTTATTGAGTTTATATTATGAGAGATATATTTTTAGGTGTCATTCGTAAGACGTAAGTAACATTTACCTTACAGTGGTATATGTAGATAGCTTTAAAATGATCAAATTGGCTGACTCTTATGTTTAGTATATCTGAAATTGGTAAATTAATTAAAATATAATTTAAACAATATGAGTATTACATATACAAAACTTTGAGCTTTCACATAGTAGCCGTTATTGCATAGATCTGTATAGCAGAGAGTACAGGAGCTGAAAGAGTCGCTTCCTTCACTGAATGCTGTTGATACGCAGGTATTGCCACATTCTCTCACCACATTTTTTGCATCTAAAAAAAGAAATAGTTAAGTCAAATTATTTTGAAATTAACAAAATGTATAAGTTTAATGTATAAGTTTTAATAGTGCAACTAAAAATTTATTTATATAGTTTATTACCGTCGTGCATATAAACGTGTGTTAAGCAAAA
Organism: Dryas iulia moderata; assembly: GCA_019049465.1. Classification (NCBI taxonomy): domain Eukaryota; kingdom Metazoa; phylum Arthropoda; class Insecta; order Lepidoptera; family Nymphalidae; genus Dryas; species Dryas iulia. The sequence goes on from CM032431.1 coordinate 7,458,552, forward strand.
TTGTTGCTCCTCTCGACAATATTTAACGGCAGTTTTTCTGCTAGGTGACCAGCAAGATGGATCGGTAATACTATTGCATGCATAGCATAGTCGTGGGTGTTCTGTAACCATATTACGAGATTCAGTTACATTCACATTTTTAAGGCTGGATTCATTGGATTGGCCCTCTTTGTCGTTTATTACTATTTCAGTATCTATGATAGTTTCAATTTTTTTTTCACTGATATCATTTACAGGATCATCTAAATTGCATCTTGTAGAATTATTATTTCGAGATATATTAGTAGGTGACTGTAGGGTTTCATTATACGAATATTGTTTTGTAGTTACTAGAATATCTGATGTAGAAAGTTTATCTAATAACAGACGTCTGCTGAAATTTCCAATATTTTTTATCAATTCACTATCTGAATCCGTTGTGTTTGATTTCAAATCTCCTAATGTGGCTATATCTAAATGATCTTTAATTGCAAATGTGTCAGACTTTAACTCTTTTTCAATTTTTTCAATAATTGAATCTTTATATTGAAGCACATTAAGTTTATCAATTTTTAAATAAACGATTGGACTTTCTTTATCATTATTTGGCTTATTTGGGGCTGATTCAATGTTGTCATTGTTAGATTGTAATATTTTCCATAATTCTTTTTCTGTGGGTATTTTATCCACATTTTCTTCATTAGTAGTTCTTTTCCGGGGCTGTGCTGATTTAGAAAGTATCCCATTGTCCAGTTGTTGCATATTAACTAAAAATATAAAATTAATGTAATGATATAATTGAAGCCAGTCGTGGCACAGGGGCACAGAGTGTAAACGCGACTGGGTGTAGGTTCGGTTTCCACTCGAAGAATGGAAATATTTAATATTTCATTTTCTTCTCTCTGGTGTAGAGGCAATAGCGCAGCGTTAAGTTCCACTGCTTAACACCTAATGCCTCCAGTATTAGGCGGAAAATGGGAAACGGGAGTGTCTGACACTAGGTACTGGTTACCCTGCTATGTGCGGGATACAGCTGAAAGAAAATTTAATATGCTCTGAGAACTGGTTTACCTACAATGTAGACGAAAGTAAGTGCATAGAAAACATTGAGCGTTAGATAGCCCTAATAACCATTATTTTTAAAGAATTTCGAAAAATGAATATACTTCAGATTTTATTTTTAAAGCCGAAATGTCGAAATGGTACCAGCATATATGTATTCGTTAATAATAATCTATATTACGATATAAGCTGTAAAGGCAGTCGTTTTCAGTTATATGCTTTGGCACCTGAGATTTCAAGCTGAAAATAGTGAACGGAGTGTATAATCTCTCTGACAAGTATATAGAAAAAGCGCAAAGTTGCCTATTGTATCGATATAAAGATATCCATATAACTTACCAAGATAAAAAAACATAGTTGAAATAAATAGTATTTTGTACATCATCTTGACCTTACATAAGTGCGATCAGAGAAAACATCTATATTCGACTAATGTAGAATATAATATAAATATTATGTACGTTTTTTATTAATATTTACCAGTACATTGTGATCGTTAAGTGGAAAGATATTTTAAGATCGAACAATAGACGTTCCACAAAAGTGGTTTTTATTGTTTCGAAGTGCTTTGTAAGCATGTCTTGCTTGGGGCGATGTTTTGGATATGATTGTATACTACTATAAGAAATCACACGAAGAATTTTAAATATATGTAGATATTAAATAGTACTAATACTGCTGTATGTTTCTTAAGGCCGTCAGTGACGCAGTGGGCCAGTGTTTGACTCTAAGCGCGATGATTATGTGTTCTATTCCCAATTCGGGAAGGATTATATTTAAATGAAAATTTTAATATAATCCTTCCCTTTTTCGCTCTGGTAACAAAGACAAAATGCGGCGTTGAGTTCCACCATTCAACACGCAATGTCTCGATTGAACCTGTAAATGGAGGACAGAGTGACACTAGTGTCTGTTTATTCCGCTTTGCGAAAATACGAGAAGTAATACTACTTTACTTAGTTCTGACACTGTATTAACTTATCACAGTAATATATTTTATTATTTTGAAACTAATTTAAAAGTTTGTTAACATCATACAAAGCTTGTAGTTTAATTTTCTAATAACAGAACCAGTGGAAGCAGCAAAAACCTCGTTGTGTATCCCATTTCAAATGCTTGTTAGCGACAGCTGACAGCAGCTGGCGAGATTTTGCTTTACTCAAAATATCGAATTCTGCAGACCAAGGCCTCAATCAACCGGAATTAATATTCGTGTCTTCTAATTTCTTTGTAATTTTGATTTCGTGAATCTAAATTAACTTGGTTTTAGTACTCTTAATTTTTAAATTATTTGTTCTACCTCTAGTGAAATTATGGTTTTCCAATTAGATTTACTTGTATCTACTCACTATTGTCATCTTTTTAGCTTTACGCTGTATCCCGCACACTGCAGAGTAGGCAGAGGGAACAGGAAACGGAGTCTCTTAACACTAAGAGACTTCGTTCCCCATTTTGATTTGAATTCTTTAGGCATTGCGTGTTAAGTGGCGGAACTTAACGCCGCGCTTTGCCTCGACCCCAGAGGGAAGAAAATGAAAGTATTAAGTATTTCTACTCCTCGACTGGGAGTCGAACCCACAACTAGCAGAGTTTACAGTCACACTTTGTGCCCCTATGCCACGACTGGCCTCTTGTTATTTTTATAAAATCAATAAAAATATATATGTTTTTTATATTATGTATACGTAAATCTACTTAATATATGTAGGCTTATTATAATATTGCTTTTTCTTACCAATTAATTCAAATCACCTTTTGTTGTAGAAAATGTTGGCAGAGATAAGCGTAGGCAAATTATTTTAACAAAGGCAGGGGTCGAAGTGTCACTCAGCGTAATTGGACGTGCGTTCACAATTCACGCGGAATAAATCGTTAGGCTTACGTGCTTCTATTTAATATTAGTATTTTTTTATAAAAGAACTTCATTTCCTATTTATTTTTGGTCTTACATAAGATTAAACAAAGGTATTATATGTATTTACGAAAATTTTATTTATTCTTGAGAAATCATATGTGAGAACGGTGAACGGTTAGATTGTTACATACTTTATATTTTATAACAGGGTAACTCAATGTCAATAATTGGTCATCGTAGGTCGCGATTTTTCGTATGGCCATCCGTCGTCATTTGTCATCCTGTTTGACGTGTAATACATGCCAAAAAAATCAATAACAAAAATTCTTTATTAGTTTATATAATTTTATGTTAAAGTAAGAAATTAAGTTTATTTAATACAATTTGAAGCCGTCATGGTGCAGTGGGACAGTGTTTGACTGTAAGCGCGATGGTTGTGTGTTCGACCGCACTCAAGCGATTAATTATTTATTATTTTCCTTTTCGATTTTTGTCTTAGGTACCAGACATAAGTAATAGCGCGGCAATGAGTCCCACCAGTCAGCACGCAATATTTTGATTTCGGGCGGAAAGAAGAGAACGAATGTCTTGATACTAGGTTTAGGCGTAAAGCTGCTTCTTTTTTTAATACGATTTACCTTGATAAACGATCCTCTGTTAAGATTGTAAAAGTTTTTTCAAGTAGCTTTAAAGTATTTAGCAGATGTTGAATGTTCTCCAGGTGTTATAATCGTTATACAAGTTTGTAAACTGAAAATAATGTATTACTTTTTCTTCGCCCAAGAAGGCCGTTGGCGAAAATGCGAAGATTACCAAGTTTTATTGAAAGAGGGGAGCACAATTTCTTAATGTAGCGGAAACTTATTTATTTTGAATGTATACATTTTAGTACAAGAATGTAAAACTAAATTGACTGGAACAATTTAATAATAACTTTGAAATTAGTATACAGTCGAAAAAAGTATAGAATCTTCCTAATATTGGATGTATCTCTTTAAGACCTAATGAACGAAAAAAGATGAAATACCTGTATTATTGTAGAAAAAGATATGATAAATAATCCAGTACTTTGAAAAAGGACATCTGAAATGATTTTAATCATTTTATAAAATAAATCTAGACTGAGAGAGCTTAGGGTCGAAATTTCCAGCCATATTCAAGACATTACGTCTTGAGTAACACAATTCAACGCCGCTCTATGTCTTGTCACCAAAGCGAAGAAACGAAAATATTTAAAATGTTATATTAAGTTAAGTGATAATTGAACCTATGACTATCGTGTTGCAGTCAAATGCTAGGACATTGCGCCACTATGTCTTAGATACCAGTAGAATGTGTTTAAAATAAAGTGGATACATATATAGTTAAAGTAAAAATACATACATAGTTAAAGAAAACAAATAGCTTCAAGTTCTTTGTGATTTTAGTGTTCTAACAATATTTTTCAAATAAAGTGTATTGTTACAGCATAAACATGTTACTATCGCTAAGATTACTAAAGTTTTGTCAGTACACGATTGTTGTTTTTGTATTTACCAAATTCTGAAGCAAGATTATTTCGTAAATATGTTATTTGAAACTTAAACAGCGTCCAAGACAGATGACTTTTGAGTTAATTAGATTTACTCTCATTTTACCAAACTATTGCACTTTATGTTTTACAAATGAGAAAATCGAAGGGTAGATTACTATATTCTCCTTTTTCCTGTTGTGTTGTCTTGTTCCTTTATAGAGATTAGGATGAGGAAACTCAGGTCTCGTTTTATAAGACCAGGTTGAAAAATCAATTTTAGTATTTATTGTAAATAAATATGTTATTTTTTACAATAATTTCGTAATTATTTAAAAATATTACTATTAATACTTATGTTAGCGAAATATGTACTCCAGACAATTCACCAACTCTTCTGAGTATTTTTAGGAACTAAAATATATTTATGGGTTCTTAATATCTTTATATGCGAAAATATATAATAATTTATATTTTTACACAACTTCGACATGCTATGAACTGAAAGAACTATTTGAACTCAGAGCCAGTGTATGCAATTAGTCATTATTCACGTGCGGCTAAGTTATAATATGTAAAACTAATATTTTTTTTAGCTTCACTAATTTTTTATAATTTTTTATATATATAAACTAAATTTTTTTTTAGCTTCACACTTTATCCCGCACACAGCAGGATAGGCAACTAATAAAATTCATGTGAGGAAATTTGAAAATAAAATAAGTTATCTAGTTACATTTTTATTATAACATATATGTAGAATAATCAGCATTTTTGTAAGTCAATTCAAAGCAAGCTTATTACTTCTTAACAATACTAGAAAGTTGTTATTTTTTTATTATGTCATTATTTTATTATTTAAGCAAAGAAGATGTTTTTTAAGCCTAACTCACATCGGCAAATCGAAACAAAGTTGATTTTTCAAATACCAACGACAGGCTGACATGCGCTTTTCAATCAACGCTCCGGAAATTGGAATGACATGCTTAAAGGTTTTTGTTGGAGTTTATTTAGACTTAGGAGTATATTGAAATATGAAGTTATCTATACCTATAATAAAAGAGTAAAAGCACAATGTTTGTACATACACGCACGTCATCAGAACTACTGGACGGGTTTTAAGTGTAACATCTCGTGTTGCATAGCTTTTAAGAGGTCTAGGACTTGGCCTATAACAAACCAGTTATTCTGTAAAATATAAGAAAATTGGGCCTGAACACTAGTTTTTCATGATTTTGCGTCACGAATATTTGGAGGGAAGGTTCAAACCAAGGAGCTACTAGTATTTAAATATTTCACTGTCTTGGATGTATTTTTTAATGTAGCTTATATAGCTACATATATCTACATATGTACCTATAAAGAAATTAAGTTAGGATAGTATTCATCCTATCAAATATCTATTTAATATTTCAATTAAATGAATAATAATATGATTTCATTATTTATACTTAATGGTGGAGATTGTATAATTGTCGACCTGTTTTTAATTATTTTTTTTAACCAAGACCCGCTGAACAGGAAAAGATGTACATATTTAGTTTCAGTTTTGTAAAGTCCATTTGCGACAATTATTTAGCAGAATTTTTGTATACAACGTAAAAGACATGTTTTAAGCCTCGAAATTGATGTCATAATCGCTAAAAAGGGACTGAAGGCCAATGTTCCTGATATTCGTTATTTCGAATATTATGCGCCTTCATTTGCTCAAAGTTTAAATAATTATTATAAAAAATTCTATCTTAGATTAACATTATCATTATAGCATCAAGATTATTACCGCATAGCAGGATAGAACTTAGTTCCATGACATTCCGTTCTCCACTTTCTGCCCAAAATCGAAATCAATGCCTAATACTGAGTGGAGGGACTCAACGCCACGCTTTGTCTTAAGTACCGATATTTCTTTCAGGTATCTATAGAAGATTTACTTTTTTCAGTAAAATCTTGATATATTTTCTAGTCAGCCCCAGAAAATGATATTCTACGAAGCCCACATACGACAAGCTACAAGTATAGCCAAGTACAACAACATAAATTAAGATAAGGATCTGAAAGGAATTTCATCTCAAGTGGAAGAACGATCATTCGTTTGGGGTAGTCGGAAATGTGCAAAGTGCGCTATTAGTGAGGCAGTGGTACAACCTCCATCCATTTTGCTCGGAAAAATGTTAACAGGTCATAGTGCGTAAGAGTATGTGTCAATGTGTGTTAGTATGTTGAACATATTATAATTTGTTTATGTTTATTTTTAATGATATAGGCATTTGACTTATGATTAGTCATGATGGTCGCACCAGTTTCTTACACACAAATATTAGTGTTACCTGTATTTATCAAAGTAATCATAAATATACATAATCAAATTTCGATATCAAAAGAAAAGTTAATGTACGTAATTAAAAAAAAAATAAAAGCGGAGAAGAACTCTATATATACATAACATTATTTTAAAGGAATCATTTAGCATTTATATAAAAAAATAATCAAATGTAGATTTCATATAACACTCAAGAGTTCCTACATGTTTATTTAAAAAGTTGTAATCTGTTTTTAACTCTGTAATTAAGAACTTTGTCTATAAGATCAAGTATCTTGTCTATAAGATTAAGTAGTACAAGTGTAGATACTTTTAATTGTAATCAGAATAATAAATCAGAAGATACTTTAATTTACACATATATACATTTACACATATTCGACAACTAGTTTCTTGTAGGCATAGTCGCTGTGCCCTTTTTTATACTTTAAGTATAACTTGAGATATAAGATACTTTAAAGTACCTTAGATAGTTATACTTACATTTTATGGACAAAATGGAATACTTAGAAATTTATAGTAGAATAAATTAGACAAAATTACACAGCCCAAGTTCCTGTTCAAACATCAAACAAAACTACATCGACCTGATTTCTATTGTCACAGCTGCGTATTGTAGAAATTGCTGGTGAAGCTCTATTTGCAACAATTCTACTTACTTAAATGCTCTATGTTTATAAATGACTTTTTAATTTTCAATGTATAAATGTGATTATATAATATATATATTAAAGCATAAATATAAAAAATATATTATAGTTAGGTAATTTCTTTGCCTACCCTGTTAATTACGCAGAAAAACTGTATAACTGAAAAAAAAAAAACTAAAACATGTACATATTTTTTTTATGAAATATCACATATATAATAAATATAATTAAAAGAACAGCAGCTGAATAACAAAAAACTAATTAGTTTTTTTTTACTCATTTTAATCTTAAACTGAAATGTAAAGGCGTCGAACTAAACTATTTTATGATAGTTACAAATTTAACGGTAGAATAACATAATTGTAGTATATAATAATGCAGTAGTGGTATTTCATTAACGGATTTGGTAAATAATGAAGTCATTACTTACATGAGTGTATTGTGTCAAAATGTCCCACATAGTGACAAATTGTAACATTGTGAAACATTGCTTCACTGCATGTATGTGGGATCAATCATGACAAATCCGCAATATCAATCAATGGATTTCAATAATGACTGCCAGCATGACATATCATAGAGTCATAGAATTATCTATGTAATATGTATAAAGAGTTTAAATAGGTTCATACTAAGATACTTCGTGCGTAGGTCACTGTAGGTAAATCGCTAGAAATATATAATATTTTTCCTAAGTGTGGACTAACACTTTTAAACATTTTTAAAGTGTTTAAGTCCACACTTAGGAAAATTGAAAAAGACATTTAAAGAAAACGTATAAACATTTGAACGCAGCGGATTCAAACGGATTCGAACCCACGCCTCCTGAAGCGTACAGGCGCTCCCACCGCTGAACGCATTGCTCAGTGGTAAGAGCGCCTGGGCGGTTCACGATAATACCAGAGGGCTGCATATTTTTCGGAATAACTACGCATACCTAACCATACCTGGCCTCACTACCTAATACTAACGGCAGTTGTTAAAATAGCATACTGAAAGTTTGCAAGCTTTGAAATATTTAGAAATATGTAGATACTATTTCGTTTCCCCAACATGATGAACTCTTTGTGAAGTGAGGGTTTATAGAAATAGCTTCCTGCTAAAATATTTTATATTCATGATTTTGTAAAAATATTTATATATTTATTTTTAAGAATACTAAAAAGTAGTCGAAGCTTTAAGAATACAAATAATCGGGAAATTATAAAATTTATATGGTAAAAATAGATAGTTTTGGTGAAGGATTTGGAATTTATCCAAAAACAAAGACTTTAGCTTGTATAACTTTGAACAAGAAAATTGTTGTGGTAGTCTAAACGCAAATATTATTGTATTGCAATTATATTATTTACTGTTATGAATTATTTTTGTTTTAGTTTGTTATTTCAATTAATATATGTTCTTGACTTTATTGCAATTAACTAGTAGTAATATAAATAAAATACTTAGTAAATTATTAATGTAAAGTACAAATCGCTTTTTATTCTTTTTGCCTAAATTGGCACGGCGCCGCAGTTTGCTGTTGCGGTTTATTTGTATACTTAAGCAAAATTCATCTTAAAAAATTTAAATATTAGTAAACCTAATAAGTTACTATTTTTTTTTATAACTTCACCAACTGGGAAAAGTCAGGACGGAGTTAGTGTCAGGACATTGTAGTGAAATCGAGACATTGCGTGTTGAGTGAGGGAACGCAAACGTCGCGCTTTGTCTCAAGTACCGGTGCGAAGAAACAAAAGTAATATATAATCATTTCCACGACTGTGAGTCGAGCCCATATACATTAACTGCACCTGATGGCCTCAAGTTACTAATATAATACAAGTCCATTAATTATACCAGCTAACAAGTGAATAAAAATACATAGCAAATATGTATAAGTCAGTTTTTCTCAAAATACAAAGAAACCGTTTATTTCGACGATTAATGATAAAAACATAATTTAGGACTGACAGTAACAAAGGTGTGCATTGTGCTAATAAACCAACAAAATTTGTAATTCCAATCACGGCAATCCCGGAACAGTTTTAATAAATAAAAAGCTATTGAATTCTAGGAAGGGTACAATCCTTTGGGATTTTAATGGAATTTACGGGTGGCGTTTAATTCTTCACGTACGTATCATTGTCATGTACGAATCCTTTGTCAGTGAAGGCCACAATCGAGACTCTTAACTGTGATTTATTGTGACCCGGGCACCCGTTAACCCTTCGTAATACTTGTTCTTGGGATGCACGTTGTCAAATGAACGTGCTATTTTGAATATTGTAATTTGTTCTAATAATGTAAATGTCAGTTTGGATTTAATTAGTCTATATACCCTCGATATGAACGCTTTTGTTGTAATTTACATGGAATGAATAGAACAACTAATTTAATATTTTTTTATGTTAGAAATTTTTGATTGTCGCTAAACTTTATATCAGCAAACGAGGTAGAGGTAGAGATATGGGTGACGATAGCAAGTTTATGATTTATCCTCGGAACAAGGTAGTAAAAGAGAACATAGTGACAAGAAAAGCCGTCCTTCCTTTTTCACTCGAAATTGAGATAATGCGTGTTGAATGGCGGAACTCAGCGCTGGTTTTTCTTAAAGTTTTTTGATTATTCGTTAAACTTTGTCTCAACAGACCGGGTAAAAAATATGAGGGGGGATAACACGTTTACGCTATTCCTACATAACACGGCAGTCAGGGAGAGTGTCAAACAATTTCGCTTTTAACTTTTCACCCGAAATTGCGACACAGCATGTTGAATGGTGGAACTCAACACCGCTTTTTCTTAGGTATCAGAGCGAAGAGATGGAATTAATTTAAATATAATGATTCTTCCGAGTATAAATTGAACCCACACTACTAATCTAACTTAACCTACACCCAGTCACATTTAAAGTCAGACATTGTCCCACTGCGTGATGATGACCTACAAATAAAGAATCATAAAACAACTGAGCAACAACTAGTGAATAATGAAAGGATATAGTGCAATTGCAATGTAGATTGCAAAAATTCTATCTAACTTTATTATGTACTAGCAAATTAATTTATTTTGCCTTGCAAACACTTTTGTTTATAAGAAATATGTATAAAAAACAAATTTGGTATCTTACTTATAATTTTCTGAACACGATAACAATTCTTAAATGTGGTCATTCGGTCGGCTTAAGGGAATTAGGCAGCGACAATGAAGGGAGTTTCTCGTCTAATGACCCGCGGGATTACCACCCGCTCGGATAACATTTCGTTAGATACCAATGTATATATAACTAGACACCCGCTTGCGGCTTCGCGTGCGTAAGTAGACCTATATTTCCGTTTTTTCATCTATCGGCGCTCTCACTTATCACAAATTTTCATAAGATTTATTTACTAACCGATTAAAATGTGACTTTCTTATTTACTAACCGTTTAAAAAAAAAAAATACTAACTAATAATAACTAATGTATTTTGATTGTTAAAATTGTATTTAAATCGGTTAAATCCTTTAACAGATTAGCGTGCCATAAACAAAAAAAACAAAAAAAAGAAATTAAAATATCATAATTTTCCGGTTAATATTTCGGACGTATTACGGTGATAAATTCTTTCATTAACATTTTTCTCATATATCTTCCACATACAGACAGCTACGAGTTACATTTTTATTGTATGTATAGATTAAAATACATATGTACATATAAGTCCGCAAGGATAGACCTCTACGTGGTAAAGTATATAAGATACGCACTTGCCTAATAACACAAAACGTGCTGCTTTAATAAAGGTTTGTAATCATGCTACAAAATGTTTTTCCTTCCGTAATGAATAAAGAAATAGAAAATATTCAGGAACTTTTATTTTGGTGTATATTTTGAAAATTAATATGGGTTTTTAAAATTGATTTTTATAGAATAAGCTATTTTTTTTTTTTTTTTTTATAAAAAATGCTATATGGAAGCGTTGGTTTTAAGTATTTAAAAAGATGACTATTAGTACTATATTTTATTTTTTGTTAGCACTTTTGAGGATAATGAATGTCTTGACACTTGGTTCTCTATGACTATCTATCGCATAAGGATGCGGGAAAAAGTGTGAAGATGCTAATAATGTTTTGTCAGTGACTACAGATTTATGCTAGAATTTTGTCAAATTTTATCTTTAACAGTACAGCAAGCTAAATTATTTAAGCAGAGCACAAAAGAACTTCTTGCTTCTATCTCATTATTGCAAATCAAAGTAATGTAATGTTATTTCTAATATACCTATGTACATTGGTGTGAAAGTAAAAATATTTCAAGAACAATCTCCTAACTGTATACAAAATTTGTCTTGTTCTATTGTATTTATTATCTATAATGATTTACTCTTTAAAATTCTTGGGTTCTCAGATTCCGTCCGGGTTTTGATCCTATGGAAGTCTCAGGTCCGTGGGGTCGTCAATCAGTAACAGCTGCCTTAGGGGTTCTATTGTATTTATTATTATCATTGGAGACGGAGTGTGTTAACTCTATATTCTCTCTACCTACTATATTTACAAACTACATTTTCTCTGACTGAATGAAATATATTTCTGATCCATGTGTTGCCCAGGAATGAACATGTTGACATTTTTTAAATATATCCAGCCTATTTATATACGAGTACAAATAGCAAATGTCAGAAAAGTGAGCAAAAGCTGTAGCTATAATGGCGTGAAAAAATATTTTATATTATATAAAATTATTCTAGCGTAATATTTGACACACCTCCACGCGCGGCGAAAAATCACACGCGTCGTTGCACAACTGTTCAATGTGGGATTTTATATTTATTTATGAGGTGGGAAACTACAAGTGCCTTTACATTTATATGCCAGATTAATCTATATATTTTACTATGATTAAGCAAAACTATAATTGATTATCATACTAAAAGTTTGATGATCTAACGTTATTCTATAATATGATATCAAATAAAAAAAAATAGCTTCAAACTTTTTCCCGCACAGGGTAGCCAGAGAGGACCTAGTGTCAAGACACTCCGTTGTCCACTTCCCGCCAAAAATCGAGACATTGTGTGCTAAGTGAAGGAAATTAAACGCATTGCTTTGTCGTAAGTACCAGAGCGAAAAAAATAAAATAATAGGCCATATAATAACTGCATAAGTGAGAATTTAACCCACAACCTCCACATTGACAGTAAGACTGTGCCGTCGTGGCGAAGTAGGACAGAGTCTGTAACAATACATACTATGTATAAATAAACGTAGGAATATAAAAAAAATATTAAATAATATAATTTAATAATAATAAAAAAATATATACAATTTTATGGAATAGTTTAAACAAATAATAAAAAAATATTTTATTAATATTTTCAGAAAAAGCAACGTTGGCTGTATGAGTTGCTGGCATATTATAGTTTATGATTTTTAAAAATGGAATGAAAGAGAAAGGGAGCATGGCGGGAGCGTGGCGTCGGTAAAAGTGACGCTTAGAAAATTATTGATATTAAATTGCAAATATTATAAATTGAATACAAGGAAATGGATATTTAATAAATAAATTTAACATATTAAATGCAAAGTGATCGAAATATAATAATTTTATAATAATCAAGTTTGGTAAGATGCATATTTGTTAATTATGAAGAATTTCTTGGTGAGTTCTTATTACATTATTAATATAAAAATAACAAAGCGAATATTGAAATGAATATTTAAATAATAGTAACTAAATAATATAATAGTATTAAAGGCAATAAATATTTTAAATATTACTTCTATGAAAAAGAAAACGTATAATTTGCAGTACAAATTAATTAAAATGTTTGGCGTATGGCGGCGCCATCTTAAAATAGTGTTGTATGAACACTATAGTTTACATTTTCCTAAATATTATAAATTTATAAATTAATTGAAAGTTGCGAGTGTAAATAATATTTATTAAATAAAAATAAATAAGGCTTTGGATGATTAAATATTTTATGGCAAATATTCTCATACGAATGTATGAAATTTAAAATAATATAAATATGTACTACATGTATAGGGGCGATGCATGTAGTACTAATAATAATAATAAGATATTAATATATAATGCGTTTGATAGCTGGATATTTTATGGCAATAATTGGCACGATCTCATACGAATGAGTAAATCTTAAAAAAACAAATATAAACTACATGTACAGGGGCGATGCATGTACTGTCTCTCGACTGTCAGGGTTCGGTTATAGCTTATAGCTTACTGATAAGCGATGTCAGTGACACAATCAATGTAGCTTTGCAGCACCGAGGCCAACATGCTTGGTAAAGTGATCCGCTATAGCGACGTTGGTTAGTTGTATCCTTTCTGATGCTGTCTTGTGTTGCGTAAGCGATGCTTGTACAAAGTCGGATTGTGGTATAACGTGTGGCATGCGACTGTCGTGGGTTCAGGTAGCTTATAGCTTACTGATAAGCGATGTCGGTGACACAATCAATGTAGCTATGCAGCACCGAGGCCGACATGTTTGGTAAAGTGATCCGCTATAGCGACGTTGGTTAGTTGTATCCTTTCTGATGCTGTCTTGTGTTGCGTAAGCAATGCTTGTACAAAGTCGGATTGTGGTATAACGTGTGACATGCGACTGTCGTGGGTTCAGGTAGCTTATAGCTTATAGCTTAACCAGTGACATTGGTCTCACAAACCATTAATGTATATCGGCTTAACAACCCGACGAATTCATTGGTCTCACAAATCAGTGGTGTATATCGGCTTAACAACCCGACGAATTCATTGGTCTCACAAACCAGTGACGTATATCGGCTTAACAACCCGACGAATTCATTGGTCTCACAAACCAGTGACGTATATCGGCTTAACAACCCGACGAATTATATTGGTCTCACAAACCAGTAACGTATATCGGCTTCACAACCCGACGAATTCATTGGTCTCACAAACCAGTGACGTATATCGGCTTCACAACCCGACGAATTACATTGGCCTCACAAACCAATGTACAACTAATTAAATATATATAATAAGCGTAACAAGTACCTTTGAGAAAGATCACACACAAACTTAACAAACATGACGTGACAGCTAACTAATAATTGATCGTTTGCTAAGGCATCGTAAGTATCATATACGTGAACTGTTTCGTTGTGTCTCGGAGGGTTCAATATGATCGGTCGGATCCGCCGATCGGACAGAACTCACGGCAAGTGGCGGGGCGGGGCCACACGGCCATTTTTCTCTTAATATAGCTATCTTGCATAGTTGTAAGTGAGAGTTAAATGAGACGATCCTAGGGCTTTTCCTCGGACGAGCTCTGGGTGATTGCAACGGATAGTTTGTGTTAGATACTTGCATGTCTAGAACCCTTCTGATGGCTAATTAATATATAAATGAGTCTATACCTTCTGATGGCAAATTTACAATTAAGAAGGAAAACCTTCTGATGGCTAATTTATATACAAAAGAGTCAATACCTTTCTGATGGCAATTATAATTAAAAAAGATTACCTTCTGATGGCTTATTATATGTATTTAATATATTACACGTAGAATTTCCTAACACTGTTACCTCTGAATCTCAAAAAGAACTTGAGTTACTTACATACATAGCAATAAAGGTCCTAACCACCAGACGTATCATGAGCCAAGGCATGATTTGATTAATATATTTTCAAACATTTCAGATCGATGAAGGGATGAAGGGGGGGAGACCAGTTACAATTGGTGCCGTGACCAGGATGGTCAAACGGCTTTATAATAAATATTAAAAATGGGCTTATGCCTACAATTGCTGTCCGTGAAATGGAATGAGACAGAGGAGGTTTACAGTGTTTGGAAGTTTTATGGTTGGGGGGTTGTAAGGTCCGGGGGTTGGTAGTTTAATGAATTGTCACATTGGGGGGTTGATAGACTGAGAGGTTGCAAAGTCTGGGGGTTGATAATAAATTAGAATGAATTTGTAAATTCTATTCCGATAAACTTCATAGAATTTAGGGGGTTGAATGTAACAATACATACTATGTATAAATAAACGTAGGCATATAAAAAAAATATTAAATAATATAATTTAATAATAATAATAAAATATAAACAATTTTATGGAATAGTTTAAACAAATAATAAAAAAATATTTTATTAAAATTTTCAGAAAAAGCAACGTTGGCTGTATGAGTTGCTGGCATATTATAGTTTATGATTTTTAAAAATGGAATAGAAAGAGAAAGGGAGATGGCGGGAGCGTGGCGTCGGTAAAAGTGACGCTTAGAAAATTATTGATATTAAATTGCAAATATTATAAATTGAATACAAGGAAATGGATATTTAATAAATAAATTTAACATATTAAATGCAAAGTGATCGAAATATAATAATTTTATAATAATCAAGTTTGGTAAGATGCATATTTGTTAATTATGAAGAATTGCTTGGTGAGTTCTTATTACATTATTAATATAAAAATAACAAAGCGAATATTGAAATGAATATTTAAATAATAGTAACTAAATAATATAATAGTATTAAAGGCAATAAATATTTTAAATATTAGTTCTATGAAAAAGAAAACGTATAATTTGCAGTACAAATTAATTAAAATATTTGGCGTATGGCGGCGCCATCTTAAAATAGTGTTGTATGAACACTATAGTTTACATTTTCCTAAATATTATAAATTTATAAATTAATTGAAAGTTGCGAGTGTAAATAATATTTATTAAATAAAAATAAATGATGCATTGGATGATTTCATATTTTATGGCAAATATTCTCATACGAATGTATGAAATTTAAAATAATATAAATATGTACTACATGTATAGGGGCGATGCATGTAGTACAAATAATAATAATAAGATATTAATATATAATGCGTTTGATAGCTGGGTATTTTATGGCAATAATTGGCACGATCTCATACGAAAGTGTAAATCTTAAAAACACAAATATAAACTACATGTACAGGGGCGATGCATGTACTGTCTCTCGACTGTCAGGGTTCGGTTATAGCTTATAGCTTACTGATAAACGATGTCAGTGACACAATCAATGTAGCTTTGCAGCACCGAGGCCAACATGCTTGTTAAAGTGATCCGCTATAGCGACGTTGGTTAGTTGTATCCTTTCTGATGCTGTCTTGTGTTGCGTAAGCGATGCTTGTACAAAGTCGGATTGTGGTATAACGTGTGACATGCGACTGTCGTGGGTTCAGGTAGCTTATAGCTTACTGATAAGCGATGTCGGTGACACAATCAATGTAGCTTTGCAGCACCGAGGCCGACATGTTTGGTAAAGTGATCCGCTATAGCGACGTTGGTTTGTTGTATCCTTTCTGATGCTGTCTTGCGTTGCGTAAGCGATGCTTGTACAAAGTCGGATTGTGGTATAACGTGTGACATGCGACTGTCGTGGGTTCAGGTAGCTTATAGCTTATAGCTTAACCAGTGACATTGGTCTCACAAACCATTAATGTATATCGGCTTAACAACCCGACGAATTCATTGGTCTCACAAACCAGTGACGTATATCGGCTTAACAACCCGACGAATTCATTGGTCTCACAAACCAATGACGTATATCGGCTTAACAACCCGACGAATCCATTGGCCTCACAAACCAGTGGCGTATATCGGCTTAACAACCCGACGAATTATATTGGTCTCACAAACCAGTAACGTATATTGGCTTCACAACCCGACGAATTCATTGGTCTCACAAACCAGTAACGTATATCGGCTTCACAACCCGACGAATTACATTGGCCTCACAAACCAATGTACATCTAATTAAATATATATAATAAGCGTAACAAGTACCTTTGAGAAAGATCACACACAAACTTAACAAACATGACGTGACAGCTAACTAATAATTGATCGTTTGCTAAGGCATCGTAAGTATCATATACGTGAACTGTTTCGTTGTGTCTCGGAGGGTTCAATATGATCGGTCGGATCCGCCGATCGGACGGAACTCACGGCAAGTGGCGGGGCGGGGCCACACGGCCATTTTTCTCTTAATATAGCTATCTTGCATAGTTGTAAGTGAGAGTTAAATGAGACGATCCTAGGGCTTTTCCTCGGACGAGCTCTGGGTGATTGCAACGGATAGTTTGTGTTAGATACTTGCATGTCTAGAACCCTTCTGATGGCTAATTAATATATAAATGAGTCTATACCTTCTGATGGCAAATTTACAATTAAGAAGGAAAACCTTCTGATGGCTAATTTATATACAAAAGAGTCAATACCTTTCTGATGGCAATTATAATTAAAAAAGATTACCTTCTGATGGCTTATTAAATGTATTTAATATATTACACGTAGAATTTCCTAACACTGTTACCTCTGAATCTCAAAAAGAACTTGAGTTACTCACATACATAACAATAAAGGTCCTAACCACAAGACGTATCATGAGCCAAGGCATGATTTGATTAATATATTTTCAAACATTTCAGATTGATGAAGGGACGAAGGGGGAGAGACCAGTTACAAGTCTAACATATGTTTATTTAGCTTTATGCTCTATTCCGCACATAGCAGGGTAGACAGACCTAGTATTAAGCACTCCCTACCCCAAAAAGACATTTAAGAAGAATTCAAAGAATTAAATTTTTATACGTTTTCTTTAAATGTCTATTTCAATTTTCCTAAATGTGGAAAATAACACTTTAAAAATGTTTAAAAGTACTCCCTTCCCCATTTTGCGCCTAATTGTGAAGGCATTGCGTGTTAAGTGGCAGAAGTTAACGCTGCGCTTTGCCTCGACACCAGAGCAGAAAATGTAAACTTATGCCCCACGCGCCATGCGCCACGACTGCCCTCAATAATATAATTTTAAAGTTGTAAAACTTATATTAGCAACATTTAGTACATTTGATAATACTAGTGTAGGCCCATTGTTGCACAGTGGGACGACGTTTAATTGTAGATGCGATTGTTATGGCTTTGGTTTCCACTTGAGAAATAATTATATTTAAATAATGTTTTCATTATCCTATCTCAAAATTAAATGGAAAGTGAGGTGGAGTGTCTTGATAATAGCTTTTTTCTGCCTACCCTGCTATATGGGAAAAAGTGAGACGGTAAAAAAAGGTTAAAATGCTGTATATATGTATATACCAAAAGGCAATCAATGTATTTGGACATGCACCAGCTGTTACACTAAGACGAATTTGTGCTTTATAACATTAAAAGCAAATTATAATAATATAATATAATTGTGATTTGTCTAATAATGGGAACAAAAATAGAAAAGTGCAGTTGCTGAGAGTTTTTTGAATGCAAATCTTTAGAGTTCATAGAAATAGAGCACGTCCAAAGTAGAGCGACAGGGCCGCGAGCGACTTGGCGTACACCGAGATTTGAAGTGCCGCCGGGTTAATGTCGCTCCCGCTGTTTACTTTAAAATAAAAGACGCTTGATGAGGCATGTTTATTATTTAAGTATCGCTGTGGTTTTTTGCAGTTTTAGCAAGCTACTTATTGTAGTGGCTTTCAGTGAATTTATCTTAATACCTTATTGTTGAGACCATTTTAGCATAGTGATACAATGCCTGACTGTGTATTGTGGGGTCGATCCTGGCTCGGTGAAATATACAGAGCGCTGCAATATTTAATAAGGCGTGGTTAAAATCTAAATCAATACAATAAATCACATAACGTCGTCTGATTTGATGGGTAGATATTTATTGTGACAAAAATTTAATATGCTAATAATACAAATAATGCTAATAATACAAATAATTTTAATTAATTTGCAATACAAATAATCGTAATTATAAATTCATTTACTAATTATTTAACAGCTAGGTTTAAATTGGGACTATAGGAACAAACAATACAATATATGAGTATATACCATGGGTGTACCCATAGAAAACACATTACAAAATACTTATATAATTTATAATATTATCTACACTAGCTAGTTGGCCAGTCGTGGCCCAGTGACACAACGTGTAACTGTAAACGACTGGTTGTGGGTTCGATTCCCACTCGAGGAGTGGAAATATTTAATATTTCCATTTTCTTCGCTCTGGTGCCGAGGTGAAGCGGCGTTGTGTTCCGCCACTTAACACGCAATGACTCCGAATTCGGCGGAAAGTGGGAAACGGAGTGTCTTAATGCTAGGTTCCTTAAAAAAATATCTACACTAATATTATAAAGAGATATGCTGTGTAATAATTTATTTTCAGCCACACTAAAAAAGCCCTATCGAAAATCATTTCCGTACACAGTAATATAATTCTATTAAAACTGCAGGGATGCCGAAAATATTAAATAGCTATAGTCCTGTATGGAACGCGAGCGAAGCCGCGAAAAAAAGATATGCTATTGACCCAATAGTATAACTTTTTTTAAAGATAAGTTCTAACATAGCAGCATCTACTTTTCTCCTCAACACGGAATTTCTGGAATTCACACGGAAAGCGGAGAACGGGGGGATCTTAGCACAAAGTTCTCTCTGTTTATTGTGATAGGTAGATAAGGCTAAGTATGCTTTTTGAAATATATATTTTTCATTTTTATATGTAAAAGTTATTAAAAAATATTGCCAAATAGGTCATTTATCTGATATTCAATTATAGGAATAAATGAATTATTTAACGATATTTTTAAATAAATTACTTCTACCCACCGGATTCATGTATTTAACAAATTAAATAAAATTGTTTAACTGTATAATTGATTTGGGTTGGAAAATCTCGTGAAAATGCAAGCGGCTGAAACATTTAGTTAATGAAAGATGTACTGGTCAAGTTGAAAAATAAATTGTGGTTCAATGTAAATTTACTTTTCACCACAATATTATATTGTAATCAATGTTTTTGTATGTTAATAGCATTAAACCTTATAGCATTAAATCTTTAGTATTGATTGTATTTGCTAATTAGTAGTCAAAAGAAGAGAGAGAAACTTAACAAGACAAGACTTTCCACCCAAAATCAAGACATTGCGTACTGAGTGGCGGATCTCAGTGCCACGTTTTGTCTTCTGATACCGGAATCAAATATAGTTATTCCCCAGTGAGAATCGAACCCACAATCGTCGTGTTGAGTATAGAAGACGTGGTCACACTGCGCCACGATAGTATAAAATAGGGTTTACATAACCATTTTAAACTATTATTCACACGATACAGAATATGAATGATTTCGAAAACGTATAAAATTTGAACGTAGCGAGACCTGAACCCGCGCATCTTGCAAACTTTCCAAGTACTTCACCAAGCCATACATTCCAACAAAGTTATAATTTAATTTTCCTGTAACGTCTCTGTAGAGAGATTTATACCAATATCTGCTGCCCAAACATTATTTTTAAGAGCAATTCTTTGTCCAGAGAGAATGCTATTTATTAAATATGCCAATATTTTCAATTATTATATATACACTTTCGATAAGAATATATTTTAAATCTCATATAAATTTTAATATTAACTTAAGTTTTAACATTTTCTATTGTATTTTTAATTAGTTAAAAGTTACTACGATATAGACATATAGTCAAATTTCTAGTCTTTCGAATTACAAAAATGCTAAATAATTAATGAATTAATTAACTAACAATGTGCTATTACTATATACAAAGCATACTATAAGATATGGAATACATACAAAATGCGGCCACATAGCTAATTGTATGGCCATATTCTGTGAATTAAATTACTGATACCACAATACGCTACTCTTATACAAAAGAGGCTTAATTATGCCTCAGTGACAAAGGGCTCTTAATATACATAAAACATGGCAAAATCTTGCTTGTAGTTTTAATTGGTAGTGCGTATGTTTCGTATTCTTACTACTCTTTGTAAGGGATTTTTATAAAAAAATATATGGACCGCTGCAGTATTTTGTGATGCTTGTTGTTAAAATATAGAGTTTAACTTTTCCTTAAATTTATTACTTGTATAGTTTTAGCTAAAATTGCATTGTAGCTTCATGGTAGTGGATAAAACACTCCGTTCTCCTTTTTCCATCCTAATATGCGATCTATATTATGTTGTTTTGAAATAGTTGTTTGCTTGCGGCTATTATTGCATAGTGTGACAGTGACTGACTGGAAACGGAATTACTGTGTGTTCTAATCCCATCCGTGGCATATTTAATTTGTTTTTATTTCTCAATTTCTAACAGAAGATTCTATTCAAAAGTACGGCGTTGGGTTCCGAGTTTTCTTCATAACATGTCACGCGCTGCCGGGTTGAAAGTGACGAATGCAGTGTCTTGACAATAGGTTTGCTATGCCTACCTTGCTATGCGAGAGAAATGCGAAGCTAAAGTAATACTGTGGTAATGCAAGACTAGGTAGTGTAAGATGTATCTTGTGCCTGAATAGAAGGCTTATTTATAAATATTATTGGTCATCAATTTTTATCACACCACCACAATATTATGTAGTTTTGTTGATTTTATAAGAAGTCAAGAACAGCTTTACCGATTTTAATCTTATTTGACGAGTTATGTTAATGTAAACATAAAACAATGAAAAAACAAAAATAAGTAACAAAATTGCTTGTCAGAGCCTATAGGTAGAAACAATTATAAACAAGCTATAGCTTGTTAATAATTGTTTCTATGCATATATAATTCTTAAAAGATATAAAAATTTTCATTATTTTAGTATTTTAATATTCTATAACAATTGCATTCCATAGGAAGTTCTGTAAGAACGTAAAGCTTACTTATTCATTCCATTCACAAAGCCGTATTAAAGCTGAGAGGAAACATTAACTACGCCTTTAGTGAGATCCTTTTCTGATTCCTTCCGTAATGTAATATGTACATCCGTGTTTTAGTATGTAAATGTTATGGAAAGTTTTATTGCTTCTAAATATGAGCCCTTCAAGAAAAATCTTTGAGTGTGTGACATGTAGCATATCTAGTGAAAATGATATTGCAAATTCAAATTCTTCAGGTATATATACCCGAAGAATTTGAATTTTATATTTGTATATATTGATATTTAGTCTTCAGACCTATTTTTATATATTGCATTGCAAAATACACGAATAGAAACTTGTTGGCAGTTACTAGATTTTCCACTTGCTATTCTGTTGAACATATTGCGTGTTGGCGAATATAACGATACTTTATTTAACCAGACTAGACAATCCACTACTCAAGCATATTTTTTTTCTTAATTTTTTCTCACAATCTATTAGCTTACGAAATGAAGGAGAAGAAGTAATAAAAAATAAAAAAATGCCATATTTTATTTTCGATTTTCATTAAACTAAACTAAAAAGTAATCGATATATCATAAATACAAAATAGCACAATTCTATAATATACTTCACTGCCTAAAGCATCAATAACAAAGTAAGTTATACTGTGGTATTTCCATAAACGATTTTTGCGGGAAATGAGTATAGCGCAGGTGTTCAAAAGAGCTCTTTACAACGTGTTGCCGTATCAAACAAGGGGCTGAGATGTTGGCCCTGCATTCATTATATATACTCATCTGAAATAATAAATTAAAGGGCTTTTCAGCTTAACGTTTTTCAGAGAAAAGCTAGTGTTTCCACTTTCCGATGTAATTTGAGGTATTGCATGTTGAGTGTGGGAAGTTAACGCCGCGCTTTGACTTCTTCACAAACGTCGAAAAATGAATATTATTAAATTATTTTACCCACTGGAAAGGGAATTGAATCTACAATCAATCAAACTACTGCACTGTTCTACTGCGCTACGATAGGCTCTTATTTAATTTTTATATGTGAAATTTGAAATTTAAATAAAGTACGTTATGCTTGACTTTTGACTTAGTCACAATGGCATCTGTGTTAATATAAATTATGGATAATGGCGCTTTCTAATCGAGCTTAATTTTTAAAGAACAGTATAAAATTTGGTACTTACAATTTATATAAAGTCTAAGTGCAATATTTTATAAATAATTGAATATGTATTCAACAGTCATGCATTAAATTGACGATATAAATGTCACACATACTACGATATGTTATGTGTAAAATGACATACATGTACATTACATGTGTAAAGTGACATACAAAGCAATGCATATTTAACACTGCGGGTCTTGTATGTAAGTATTAACGTAAGAAAGAGTCAAAATCTATAAATAGGCAAATTTTTTAGTAGACCAACAAAGTTTTTTTAGACTATTCAACAAAAAACCATGTCGACCTGCTTTATGCACTAGATTTTATGCCTCCAAAATATGTCAGTGGATCTTAACCATAATATTTTCACTTAAGTTAAACCTTTACGAAAAAATAGAAGTGACTATACATTTCATTCTGGTTTAAAAAGACGTAAAGATTTCACAGAATAGACATACTATTATATTTTTATAATGTTTTTGTTGTTATCGTAGGCAAGTTGGTTTCAAGAATTATTTGCTAGTACTGAAAAAAAGATTGGGACCAGTCGTGGCGCAGTGGCACAAGCGTATTACGACTGGTTGTGGGTGCGATTCCCTCTCGAAGAGTGGAAATATTTCATATTTCCATTTTCTTCGCTATCGAGGAAAAGCGGGGCGTTAAGATCCGCCACTTAACAAGCAAAGCCTTCGAATTCGGCAGAAAGTTGGGGAACGGAGTGTCTTAATACTAGTTTCCCTCTGCCTACCCTGCTGTGTGCTGATATAGCGTGATGTGATACAGCGTGAAGCTAAAAAAAGAATTTATGGAGTTATTTCAAATATTTCCCAATATATATTAATATCTAGATATCACCAAATAAAGCCTTTGATTTCTTAAATTTTTTTTATTAACATGAAAAGCTAAACCAAAGAAAATATTTAGTTTTTTAATTTCTTAGTGCAAAAACCGTAAAGAAAAAGTAACGGTTAAATAAATATTTGGACCTGGTGGAATATCAATACAACTATTGCTGTGTTAACAGTGGATTCAGTAAAGTTTTTTTTATAGTTTAAAGCCAACGTTTCAAGAGACTTAAGATTTAGAAAATTTAAGAATGAAATGCAATTGTTAGTATGACTTACAACAGCGTTTATCGTAAAGAGATTCTTCACTCTTAAACTTTAGCTGCCGGTGAAGACTAGACCGTGGTCCTGTCCATGAAAGATTTTTATATTTTTTCAACGTTTTTTTTAATAAAATTATTCTTTAGTTTTTATAGAAAAACTTAATTTCGAAATATATGACCTAAATTAGTATTTTCAATACAATATTTCTTCCAAGTGGTTATCGAATCTAAAACCTTCGTGTAACAGAGGTTGTCCCACTTCCTCAAATTTAACGTAAATATTTTATGAACAAGAAACAATCAACGAATAATATTCAGCAAAACAATAAAAATACATAAATATTTTTATACTTTTTATCAGCAATTTCTTCTATATTTTATTGACAATCCTTGTTACTTACTTTGTTAAAGTTATTGGAAGACGTGAATTTTACTGTTAGTGCCTGATTAAAAATCTATCCGTTATGTAACGTCACGTTCGCTTCTCCAATTTTGCGTTGGTTCGGGTCATGAGACATTCACCGACGATCGTATAACTAAAGCAATATCCATAAACTTAAAAATTTATGGAAAAAACCTTCCCTTTTATAGGTCCAATGGGATTTACAACAGTGTTTTACATTTTAATGGAAGGTAATGTGTTCCGGTAGTCTGTAACTAAAACAAATGTCAGTTCTATTTGAAATTATTTGCTAAGGATTCTTTGAATTTTTATTTAGTATGTTTGTAATATAGGATACTGAAATGTGTTTAATTTGGAAGTCTTTTCTCGTATTCTAGATATAATGAACGATGATACATTTTTTGAACAATGACAAACTCAGATTTGTCTGAAGTTTAACTACTTTTTTTCTTAAATTTTTCTTTAATGCACACATATATGTAAAACAAACTTTATTTTTAAAATACATACATATTCCTTCACATATACATCCCTGGACACCGTAAAATAGTAAATAGCGGATAATATATTAGAAAGAAAGATATATTACGTTAAACTAATGTCAACTGTTGCATATAAAGTACCAAGAAAAGTATGACACGGTCATATTTTCTTTCTACAAGACTATATTTTAAGATTTTTGTTAATATAAAACGTACTACTTACTTACTGTAAGTATGAAATATAAGAAAAAATGTAAAGCAATTTATCATTAAGGTTACTTTTTATACAAATATTGTCTATGTAAAAAGAAGAAACAGCTTGATGATAAACCCCGATGGCGTATTAAATCCTACTCTCGGGTGTTTGATTAAATCTCCATATTCATCGTCTTCGATAATACTCTGAAGGGATATACGCCAAAATCAATTGTTCATGTTGATAGAAAACATTGTGACGTAATAAAATAGAAAGATATTTGGGAGTTGATCATTTTTAATGTGTTACTATAAAAATAAACGAAATAGTTAGTTAGCAATATCAAAATATGTTTTGAAAGTTTTGAACAAAATATGTCTATTCATTTTTTTTTTAATTTAATTATTATTTATGAAGAAAAATATTATATTAGTGTTACAAACCCCTACCAAGAACATCAGGTTCTCAGTCATACAACAAATATATTGTATTGTTCTGGGGGCCGGACATATAGGAAAACTTTCAAACAAATCAGACGGCAGGAAATGGGTCAAAATATAGTGTAAGATTTATTGATTGATTGATAGGAAATCATTGGATCGGCGTAACACAAAGCATAAGGGTCTCTTTTACAGTAAATAAGAAAAAGAAACACTATAAACTCTAACTTATGTCTTCTAAGACACGTAATAAATTTGGTTATGTTGAAAGTTATGCAAGCTTATATTTTTTCAAACAAATCAAGAATTTTGATGTTTGATTTTGTTATACGAACAATTTACATCTTCCAGCCATCTAAAGCTACAGGAAGTTGAAGATATAACCGAGCGACTTATCTTCCGTCGCGTCGGGAAGAGGCCGGAACTTTACTCATCATTTCGCCTGCTTCATTGCCATGCTTTGTGAGATCCGAGGCAACATTTTGGCGAAATATGTCATGTCTGGCAAAATATTTCTTTTTACATAAACATTGTGCTTATTACTTGGCAGAAGGCGGGAAATGTTTTTCTCCTGTGAATTGTTTTTATTAAATTTTCCGTGGCCTGTACGTGATTCTTACTTCGTATATTGTTATAATATAAGCATGTTTAATATAGATAATGCTAAAATACCACATATATGCGTTGCATGTGGCAGCATTGTGCACAATTCGTTAACTCTCAAGTATGTGAGTCTTTATAACGACGATAAAGACGAAGGTATAGGCCATTCCACTCCTATACGAATTGTTTTCCAAAAATTACAAAACGAATACTTTTGTCTACTTATGGACGATAGGATACCTATCCTACAGCACTTACGTGTAACAACTTCACAAACATCGTTTGCTTTGAAATGTCATCCTATTATAAAAGTAATGTAAAATTCGAGTAGATGCTGTAGACTTGTTGCAAAGGAATGTATTTGATTGGGGAAAAGGGGCTTTGAGCTGTATACAGTTCATTAGTCCTGCATTTAAAATTTCAGCTGTAATTACTACGCTCTCGTACCTGTGTAGGGTGTAACTGCCATAGTATACCTAAATATAGGCATTTAAAATATTTTATTTATTTTTTTTTTTATAAAATGTAATGTTGACTGAATGTGATACTGGCGGGTTATAACTTATGATATTTATAAAAAGAAAAAAGATTGATAGAAAAATCGCTTGAAAGTTTATTAATATTAAATTACAAATAATATAAATTTACGGGATACTATTTGTAGTTTAACATCAATTAATTTTCGAGAAAGTGCATATGTTAAAATAAAACTATTTATTAAAATACTGACCAATTGGAATATAATTGTTTCAGTGATGTGAGTTTGTGCATATTTATAAATTATGAAGAAATTCTTGATGAGTTTTTTTACATTATTATAAAAAGTCAATATAACATTTTCAATAATGAAATAAAAAATGAAACTTTGTATCGTAGAAAACCTTAATATAAAAGTTTAATGTTGATTAAATTATACAACTTTTACACACACGTTTAGAAGTAAAAATAAAGTTCTTTTTTTTAGTTTACTTTTGATTTTAACCGTATCCTTTATACAGTTATATAAATTAACAAAATACCTAAATATAAGAGGAAGTAGTTGATTATAAATTTATAAAAAGCTATAATTAAGCACATTCAAATACACAACAAGTACAATCTCATATTAACTCGCAGGTCATTCACGTTAATAAGCTTTCCAAAAAATATCAAAATTTATTCATCTATCGTTCGCTGAAATCAAGTAGCAAAATATGTGCATTAAAAATATATATAATGAAATCAATTTTAAAGTTATAAGATAAACCAGCGCCGTAAAGTTCTTATCGAGGTTTGGAAAACATCCAAAAGCTTTAACAAATAGCTCTAGGTTTTGTGCATTGTGACACATATTTCTTACTGAATATTGTTAGACAGTTCCGAATTTAAAATCTTTTTATAGTAGTGAGGTCAGCCTTTTGAATAATGTAGATATAATCTAGTAACTAAGTGTACTGCCCTAATCATCATCTCTATATATATATGAAGTTACTGATTGACTGAACCGAAATTCCTGTAGAAATGGAAAGAAATAGCATTGTTTTATATCCTAAAATACAGATAGTAGAAAAAGAAAGTACAGCAAAGAATATACAATTTACACAAATAAACTCGAATACTTATTAGATAACTACAAAAGTTAGTTAGTTATTATAAGATAACTACAAAAAAATAATTAAAGTATAAACAGTGATCTATTCCTTAAAATATAGCGTTAAGTCGACGCTTTATAGTAAAACTTTAGTAATCCTGCATAGCCCATTGTTCATTGACTTTGCGAAATGAAAATGTAGTCTCTACATAATTCTTTAATATCCAACGCTCACAAAGTTTTTTAGTCTTTTTAAGCACCTGAACAATCACAAGCTAAAATTAAAATACTGCAGTTGAATCTTTAAATTCGTTTTATGTCTGTTTTAGATAGGCTAGCCTATTTATTTAGGTAATAAAAAAGTAAAAAAAGAAAGATTTTTAAGTGTAACATACTCGTATTTTACTTTTTTAAATCTGTGTTCATTATTTGTAATAGGGAACCTACTATTAGCAATTTAATAGTCTTAATATAATATTAATAAGATTATCCCTTTTATTTTATTTTTTTAGCTTCACGCTGTATCCCTTGCGGGGTAGTCAGAGAGAACGGAGCGCCAAACGCTACGGTCCCTGCATACTTCTTTCGCCTCGTCCACAGTCATCAACCTCTTCATACACGCCCTCCGGGGGGTCCTCATGCTTTTTACGTGACCTTCCTCCAGTATCATCGATACTGTGTTTTCGAAGGTCAACCGAGGTCTCCCCCTGCCTCGCTTACCACTCACCTTTGCTTCATAAATCTTTCTTACCATTCTTCCATCACTCATCCTCTCGACGTGCCCAAACCACCTGAGCACGCCCTTCTTCATTCTTACTATGACGTTCTCGCTAATACCTGCCATTCTGTGTATCTCTTCATTGCGGATTCGGTCAGCTAAGCTGACTCCGCACATCTTTCGAAGAGATCTCATCTCCACAGCATTCATCTTTCTTTCATTCTTCTTCTGCAATACCCACGTTTCGCTGCCGTATAGCAGCGTCGGTACCAGCACTGCATTGTGCACAGCTAAACGTGCGGCTATGCTCACGTTCCGTCGTCGCATCAACGCAGCGAGGGCACCGTTAACGCTGTTACCGGCAGCAATACGCCTTTCAACATCCATATCATATCTTCCATCTCTTCTAAACATACTTCCCAAATATTCTACCTCATTCACTTGTTCTAATTTCTTTCTGTTAACCATGATCTTGCATTCCGTTCTTTCTTCATCTCTTTCAAACACCAGAATCTTAGTTTTACTCGCATTCAGGCTTAGACCATTAATTTCACACCCATCTTTCAGGATGGTGACCAATGCCTGCAACTCGCATTCTGATGATGCAATAAGCACTGCATCATCTGCGTACAACAGGCAGTTTACCTTCAAGTCACCCACTTTCACTCCCATATCACTTTGTTTCACTCCTTGGAGACAACTATCCAAGTACAAATTGAACAGCCAAGCTGACATGGCACAACCCTGTTTGACACCCGATTGAATATCAAACCGAGGCGACATGCCAGCTCCTACTCGTACACAGGCTGAGTGATCTCGATAAAGAGACTTTACAGCCTGCAACAAGGGTCCGTTCACATTGTACCGAGGCAGTATCTCCCATAACTTCTTTCTCACAACTCTGTCAAAAGCCTTCTCCAAATCCACAAAAGCACAGAAAACTTTTTGGTTTACAGCAGTGGCGAGGGGTGGATTCTTAGAGAAGGGAAGCCGTAACAAAAAAAAAACATGTTTGTGGGAAATCAAGTTGGCCTTTTCCCGCCGCCTTGAGATGTAACGTTTACACAAAGGTCGCGTGTTCGATTCGATCGCCGTAATTTTTGCAGTGCTTTTCTTTAGTTTCATGTGTATGTAAGTTTGTATGTATGTTTGTAACCGACTTCTTCCAACTACAACACAAAAAATATAATTTGATAATTAAAAAAATAACTCACTAAATAGCCTGCGTGCATCTGCATGCATTTATCTTTCATGATTGAAGACGAAAGGCCCTACCTCTACCATATATGAAAGCACTGATGTGTTCTTAAACAGTGTCTTTCATATATGGTAAAAGTTTTCCTAACAAAACAACGGTGTCAATAAACCTTTTCATTAATTCGCGATTGCGGTCGACTTTCCGGTTGTGAACTTCAAACGAATTTGAAAAAAAGTTTTCGATGCGACTATTACCGAAATCATGAACAACTACGTAACAAGCAACTACGAATATGTTTTTCGGTCTGAACGTGCTTTTTAGCAGAGCTAGCTAAGTTATTAATATCTGTGAAACCCGTTTGACTCCAAACAGAACTCGAATTTGAAAATAGCAGACAAGGAAAGCAAAAATAAAATAAATAAATAAAAATATAAATAGCCTTTATTTCTCTGACCAATTTCCTTAAAATACATACATTAAAAAAAGTTAGGTAAAATTTTACAACTAAACAAACAAACAGCTTTAATTTATTTATAATATTTAAAAAACTTTATTTAACCTACATTAAGCTATTTAACCTTGCATTAATTATGCTTATATTAGTTTATTTCATTTTTATTTATTTATTTTTTTTGGTTTTTGTTGATTTTATACATTTTTTTTTTATTAAGAAAACTTTTAATATCAATATAAACTTCCAAAAATTACAAAACAATTCGCTTTTAAAAATTAGGTTAAATTTCACAATTAAACAAACTAAACATACAAACAGCTACAACCTATTTATAATCCTTAATTAAAAAACTTAATTTAACCTATCCTATCATATTATATTACAATTAATTATGTTTATATTAGCTTATTTAATTTTTCTTTTTATTTAATTTTTATATTTATTTGTTTTTAATGTTAAGATTTCACTGAACTTTTATTATCAATATAAACTTATAAAATTACAAAAAAGTTAGTTAAAATTTTACAATTAAACAAAAAAAAAATTGCTACAATCTGTTTATAATTCTAAAAATACTCAATTTTACCTATTTATATTAATATATATTAATTTTGTTATATTATAGCTTATTTAGTTTTTTTTTGAAGTTTTTAGTTGGTTTTTGTGTTTATTTTTTTATTAAGAATACACTGAACGTTTATTCTCAATATAAACTTACAAAAATTGCTAAAAATACATTTTAAAAGTTAGGTAAAGCTTTCCAACTAAACAAAATATATATTAAGTATGTTATATTATAGCTTATTTCATTTTTATTTATTTTTTAGTTGATTTTTGTATTTGTTTATTTTTTATTCACAATATGGTCAGGTTGTCTTGCGACATAGGCCTCCTCCAACTATATCCCATCTTATTTTCTAATAATCTTAATATTCATAGTAAAATCCAATAACTCTGTCCGTGATTTCTCCTTTTCTTCTATTCCAAACAGCAGAATGTTATTTTTCCTCTTTTCCCTTTCTAAGCTGTTGACCTTTTTCTCCAGGTGTTCGATTTGATTTTTTAGTTTTATATTTTCCTCCTTAATTGGTTTTAACTTTTGATCTAATTGGGTAAGTATATTTTGTGTTATTAATTTAGTTTGCTTCTCCATCTCTGATTTTATTTTTCCAAAAAAAATTTCAAATTGGTCCATAGTACTGGTTTTGTATATTTATTAGTTACGTGTAATTGAATTTGTTTTGTAAAGAATTAGCAAAAACTTATTTTTATAAACACAAACTTATGTTTTTTTTTTTCAACAACTTTATAACTTAAAGTAAATGTATTTTATGTTACAAATATTTTACAAAAGTTTTTAATCTTAGAATCTTTTTTTTTAAATAAAAATCTTGCTCGACAACGCGGGATTGAACTCGGGTTGACTCGATTTTGTTGTCCTTCATACACCACTAGTCCAACGTAAACTTTAAGGCAACGGTCTAATATCGTTATATGATTGAAGACTTATTTAACCGAACGTTGTGACACAAAGGAAGTTACAACTTGCAATTAAGTTAATATTGTCACTATTTATTATTATTATACGGCACTTTTGTCACTAAACAAGTTCGTCACTTAGTACACTTCTTATTAGAATCGCTTTTTAACGTATACCACTCCCCAAGCACAGTTCACTCGATAGAAGATTTTTTGTAATAGTTCGTGGTTCTCTCTCGTAATCGATAGTCATATCTGGAAGAGCCCGACCTAGGCTTACGACATGCTTTTTGTTTTCGAAACTCAATTTGCAAAATGAAGTTTCTTCGGTTAGTAAATAATCAGTTAAACAGCATTCTATGTGTAAGAGTGCCATCATACCTCTGAGCAATCCGATTCACAAATAATCACAAGCTGAAAATTAACTTGGAAACACTAAACACTTAAATAAACTATTTAAAAACTCTTTTTTTCATTCACACACGCACGGATTAAACAAACACGTCAGCCATTATGCTTTTTTGTTTTGAGTTACCAAAACCATTCAAAATTAACCAATAGACGTTCAATAAACCCTTTGTTTTCGTATTATTTGACATGAGTTTAGCGAATCACGCGCCACTCGCTACTCGCGCTCTCGCTCGCACGCACAGATTTGATCATTCTCCCTCTCGCCGACGCAGTGGCTCCGAAACACGTCAACTGCAAAAAGCCGCAAACAGACCCGGCATATTTGAGGTAAAATTCGGTAAGTTAGAACGAAATAGATATAGGTCTGTTTTGCAAGGAAATGAAAGGGACAACGGCGCACTATGGAGATTTTAGTATGGAGATATAATGACGAAGTAGGCCGGTCTCGCGTCGGCTTGTTTGCCTACAAAAGTACTTAGACGTGTCGATAAATTAGAGTTGGCTAAATACATTTTCAAGTTTGGTTCTTTATACGGTCTAAAAGTGGTAATTGAAAGAAATTAGCCCTAGCATAGTGATGTAATTATAAAAGGGAAGCCGGTCAGAATCGGCTTGTATGGGCCCTTCGCCACTGGTTTACAGCCAAAAATTTCTCTGTGATCATGCGGAGGGAGAAGATCTGGTCCATACACCCTCTTCCAGGTCTAAAGCCTCCTTGGGACTCCCACAACAGCCTCTCAGATCTCTCTTGCATTCTTCTCGCTAAAATTTTTGCATAAATTTTACTACCTAAGCTAATCAAACTGATAGCCCTATAGCTTGCACAGTCTATCTGTGAACCTTTGCCTTTATACAAAGGCACGATGACTGCGCCTCGCCAATCATCTGGGACCTCCCCTTTCTTCCAGCATAAATTGCACAGATGAAAGAACAGGTCCAAGACGCGCGGCCCACCATATTTGATCATCTCAGTAGTAACTCCATCTGCTCCCGCTGCCTTACCACATTTCAAACTTCTTATGGCACTCTCTACTTCTTTTATACAGATTTCGCCGTCTGCTACATCAAGATTCAGCATATCGCTGTTACTTGAGACAGAGGCGTCATCACATTCATACATCTCCTTGTAGAATTCCGCCCATCGTTGCAAAACAGGTGTTGGTTCTGTTAATATTTCACCGTCCTTCGAAAGCACCCCTTTCATTCTGCAGGTTGATGAAGAACCCCGAGAACCACTAACTTCTCTCCAGAAAAGCTTCGTGTTTTCTCGAAAGTTGTTCGTCAACCTTTCGTCTCTTTCATTCTCCGACTTTTCACGCTTCGCCTTAATCAGTGCTTTCGTTTGGTGCTTTTGCAACTTATACTCTTTCTTCTTGATCTCTCTCATACTTTTATTCTTACCAGAGGCCTTATAATCCTGCCATGCTTTCTTCTTTCTTTCTACGGCATCTTTCACTTCATCATCCCACCATTCGTCGCGCTTTTTACTAAAGCCTCTTTTCGCAGTACCACACACCTCTGTTGCTGCTTCAATCATACTATTCCTAAGATTCTGCCAGCATACTTCTACACTCTCATTTCCTGTTTCACAGCTGTCTAGCTTCTTGGACACCCTTTCTTTATATTCCTTTTTAATGGGTGGATCTTGAAGCTTCCAGCTTCTTACGCGATTATTCGCCTCCAAGTTTGGACACCTCGTGCGGGCGCGCCAGCCTGTGAACAGACCCCTTATTCTAGTAACAACTAGATAATGGTCCGTTCCCAAGTCGGCACCCCTAAACACTCGCGTGTCCATAACTTGGTTCCGAATACGCTGATCCACCAGGAATAGGTCAATCATACTTTTCTCTTCCATTCGCTCCCATGTGTACTGATGAATTTGTTTGTGGTCAAACATCGTGTTTGCCACAAACAAATTCTTCTCCTTACAAAGTTCCAAAATAAGCTTACCAGCTTCATTCACTCTCCTATCACCGTACTTCCCTAATATAAGCTCGTAACCGATCCGCTCGGTTCCGACCCATCCATTCAAATCACCGCACACTATTAATTTTTCATTCGCTCTTACGCTACCTAGAACTTCCCTGACACTCTCCCAGAACTCCTCTAGCTCGCCTGATAGAGCTGAGGATACTGGCGCGTAGGCCGCTAACAAGAATAATCTTGTTATCCCCAGCTTAAAGCGAACCCAAAGGAGCCTCGGGTTGATCGCCTTATATTCCACCATTGCACACACCAATCGAGAGGACAACAACACACCTACCCCCTGACACCCGCGATCACTCTCTGGTACGCCGGCCCAAAGAGCTACGCGACTGCCCGGCAGATCGGTAGTATTACTGCCCTTTCTCTTGGTCTCAGTCACACAGATCGCGTCCAGATCTCTATCATCCATCACATCTAGTAGTTCATTCATCTTCTGTTCCATCCCTCCTCTTACATTCCACGTAGCTATTTGTAGCTCCGTCCTCCACTTCCCGTCGTTTCGGACATGGCGTGTCGGGTGGCGGTCCCCAACGCCGCACTCGTCTTCTCCCCCCTCCCCACTTCTCACACCAACGGGGACGCGCTGGTGCGCGTCGCCTCGGGGGGACGCCCTAACATACAGTGCCCTGGTGTACGTGGCGGATGGAACTCTGCAGCCCTAACAAGTAGGGCTGGCGGGGATCGCTGCGGGCAAGCATTCCATCATGGACCCCCATTATTTTTTTATTGTTATTAATTTTATGTTTACTAAAATTTGTATTATATACCAGATTTATTTGTAGTTTTTTTGTGTAGAATGTTTTGCCTGTGTTGTATGAGGACACACACGAAACCACATTTAACAACCCTCTGAATATATTTATTTTAATAATTATACTACATTTACTCAAAATGCGATGAAACTAATCTTTAAAAAGCAAAGCAGCTTCACGCTTTTTCTCTCATAGGTAGAGAGTATCTAGCTACCAGGACACTGCGCTCTCCATTTTCCGCCCGAAAATCTAGACATTGCATGTTAAACCTAGACATTCCGTGTTAAATAATGAAACTTAACGCTGTATATACAAATGTATTTTAAAATTGCTCTTTATAGTCTTAAGCATAGAAGAAGACAAATACCTTAAAATACTAATGTATAAATAACGGGGAGTAATCTACGTGGTGGAGTTTCAACAAGAATTTGTATTTGTAATGTTGACTCGTTGAGTCATAATGCTGATTTTGTGGGCGAAAACGAGCCACGTTTGTTGTCACAGGAGAATGCGCTAAAATGAAGTGATATTTGGTTGGGGATAATTTTAATGTCATAACCCCACAGTTCAAATTTAAATTTTTAAATGTACTAAGGAACTATTACAATTTAGGATAAATAATATTCGAATTAAGAATAGAACTATTGGAAATTTAGTGGCCAGTCATGGCCCAGTGGCACAAGCTTGTGACTGTAAACGACTGGTTGTAGGTTCGATTCCCACTCGAGGAGTGGAAATTATATTTCCATTTTCTTAGCTCTGGTGTCGAGGTAAAGCGCGGCGTTAAGTTCCGCCACTTAACACGCAAGCCTCCAAATTCGGCGGAAAGTGGAGAACGGAGTGTCTTAACATTAGGTTCCCTCTGCCTACCCTGCTGTGTGCGGGATACAGCGTGAAGCTAAAAAAAAAATTTAGTCGTGGATTATGCTTAGACATTTAAAATGGAAAAATGGCTTGTATCAATATATAAATGTAGTAATTTAAAAAAACCGTTAAATAACGTATAATTTACAAATAAATTGTCTTAGACATTTCACAAACTCTTAAGACAAACATGCCCGGGAGAGTTGTAAGTTTGTCACTCACAAACTGGATAATATGATTTACAAGTTTTGTTCACGTACTTGTACAGCTCAGCAAATTCATATAAACATGTTATGTGAAATAGGACCAGCGCAGTTATATGAAGTCTTATTGTTAGAACAAATTATAGAAGTTTTATTCAGAAGTTAATCTGCGGTTTTATTCCTAGAGGTTAGGCATTTGTGAGCTTATTGAAGTATCTATTTTGTATTTATCTAAACTGAAACTAAGAAATACTGGAGTATGTATATATATAAATTATTTGCTAATGCCAAGATATTTCATTCTCCGTGTTGAGTGGCTGAACTGCGAACTCAAAGTCATTTTGTCATGACGATGACAGTCAGGCACTCTTCCACTTGCGGAATCGTCTATTATTTAATCTATTCTTAATAGTATCTTAATTAAATTTAATTACATGCCGTCGTGGCGCAGTGGGACAGCGTCTGACTATAGTTACGATAGCTGTGCGTTTGATGCTCATTCAGGAAAATCATTATAATATTATTTTCATTTCTACGCTCTGATATCTAGCGCTATACAAAGCGCGTCGTTGAATTCTGCCTCTTAACATTCAATGTCTAAATTTCTGGCAAAAAGTGGAGAACAGAGTGTCTTAACATTTTTTTTCTTTGACTAATGTTTTTTCTATCTAAATTATATTAGTACACTAAATGTATCATTTTATTTATAATATACGTTTTTCTAGAGTTATGTCAAGCATTTGATCTTAATAACAGCGTTAAATGTAGTAAATTTTCATATAGAGACATAATACCCACTGGTTTTAAGCCTATCCATTAAATATTCGAATGGAAGAGCTTTAGCCAAGCTTTTAATGCAAGGGATTCAAACTACTAAACTGTTTTGAGCTCATTATACTATTATGATAAGAATCTCGAATGAAGGAATAAACCTTTTTGGCTGGTTAATTGTATTTAGGTATATAAGTAACACTATTTTAGTTGTTTCTTGTGGTCTTTATAGCCAAAGATTAAATTTAAAAAAAAACAAATAAATATACAAAGCCCTGATTGTAAAGATTTAAAATAAAAAAATTAAAAAAATAAAGAAATTAAAATGAAAAAAATCCAGTCCCAGTAGTTTAGAATATTGAAATAGAAGACATAAAAGCCAGACTTATTTAAGTTTTACAGGGTTCCTTGGGACGATTGATTGATTGGTTGAAGAACGGACTGATAAAAACATTACCCTTCTTTTAAGAAGTAAAATAAATACAAGATAAAACTTTTTTAAATACATATTAGAGTAAAAGTTTCATATTATTGTCAGAATGTGATAAGCTTTCTTTAGTTATACAGTATACTGGTGGTTCCAGCAGATTTGTAGACTTGTTTTTTTAAAGCCTTAAAAAAATTTACTGATCAACCTACATAAAATAGTGATGGATCTAAAAAGCTAAAATAAAATATTATTACAAAACTAAATGGTAATTTAATTTGTAATATTGTGAAAACAATTTTTTGTTATATTCTCTTTTACATAAAAAAATATTACGTTTAGGCGATGTAAACCTTAACGTATCTTATGCGATACGTTACAAGCAACGACAAGCGAGTGAAATATCATTCGAAGTAAGATTTCGTAGAAACGATTAAAATTTATAAATGCCTTCACTGAATGATTTAAAGTGATTTTCCAGTATGTTAGAGTGCAAACTCATAACAATGAGGACTTCGACGCCCTACATAGTGTAGAATCATGGTAAGCGGGGCACGCTCGCAATTTCCACGGCATATATTCGTAACGGAAACGAGGTCGAAATAGGTACATATTGCAATTTTTAAGTGAGGTCAACATTGAATTTAACTTGCGTTGACATATGAGACGTATGTTTCATTAGTACTTAACATAATTATAGTAAATAACTATTTGTTTTTTTTTAATAGAGATTGATAGGTAGTCTTTTGTTTTATTATTTATTGTTTTAATTTTATATTACTAAAATCTACTGATAATATAACTGTAGAGAGATTTTTACAAATTTCTGCTACCCAAAGATTCTACGTACAATCTACGTACAATCGTTTGGCAAGAGAGAATGTTATTAATTAAATACTTTTAAACATTTTTAAAGTGTTAACACTTAGGAAACATAAAAAATTTTGAACGCAGCGGTATTTGAACCCGCGCCTTCATTCTTTATATGTAATTTTTATATGGTTCAAATCCCGCTGTGTTTAATTTTTTATACGTTTTCTAAATGTCTTTGTCTTTGTGGATATTACGCTATGTGATACGCGGAATTCATTATTAAGAAGTGCATATTAATCACATCGTATAATAGTCTTTTTTTAAATTGATTTGTGCTTACCCAAAGTTTTTTAAAAACTACACAAATATATATAAATAATTTTAAAATTTATAATGTTAAAACACTTTATTCAGAGATTGAGCTTGTTGAAAAAAGTAATATTGAAAGCTTGTCGCCTGCTTCTCAACGTTTTCGTTCCAAGAATATTAAAAAATACTTTTTATAGAAATTGTTATTTATGTTATCTTTTCTGTTCGAAGTAGAATATTTAATATTTACTAGTAAGTAGACTTTTTTTAATACAATACGGTTAATGTTAAACATATTGTAGTGTCTAATTAATATATTTTACTGGTTTTTGGTATTTCTAATGCATTATTTGAAAAAAATAGGCTTTGTACACTTCTTCATATAAAATTTTTGTATAAAAAGGTGTCGAAGTGTTTTCTTCAAGTAGAAATCATTGTATTAATATTAATCTTAAAGATGTCTAAAAACCAGAGATTTAATATACTAAAATAACTACATATGTAAATTATATATGGCTATACTGAACAAATAACAACATTCAAGTTAGAAATTGTCATTCATATTGCCTTATCTGATGCAGTACGACATAAAAAGAATCATTATGTTAATTTTAGTCAAAGTTTGCAACATTATGGAGCTCGCTCTTTGAAAATTTCGCTGACAAATTTTACATGGCTTCATGAGTTTCGGATATATGTCGCTTCACGGTGCCCGAACATTAGGGTGAGTCAATGGAGGCTCAGAGTCGCCATAATTTATATACATATCTTAAGAAGAGAAGAGTGTCATTGAATCTTTTGTTATTTATTAAAAATACAATGAATATAATCACTTGTATAGTAGAGTTCTTAAAAAAATGATAGCTTTAAGTGGCACTAATATAAAAATATTTAATAAAAGCAGCCAAGGCAAAGATCTTTATTCATTTGCTTAGTCTTTAAGAATGTTGTTTTTTCAAATTTGCTCCATAATCTGATCACAAAAGATGCACTGTATATAAAAGTAATCACTTAGCAAAACAATGTATTTGAGTAGAAGGTACAATCTTTTCGTAATACTTAAGGGCTAGTTAAATATATTCAATATTATTAGTTAAATACTCCAACATTTCATAGAGATATTTAATTAAGTAGCTGAACTTAATTATTCTAATTGCATATGTATGTACAGTCGAGTCTGTAACCGCAAATAGTTCTGATTTAAATTACCGACGCAGAGCAAAGTTACACAGAATTTATAAAATACTAGCTTCAAGCTTGTTAAATGATAATTTTTGTTTGTGTTACATTTATTAATACAAATAAAAGTTATCATATAGACGTATAAGATTTGAACAAGATTAAAAGAAACTAAAATTGGAAGTTATCTACAGCAACAAAATCGATGAAATATAACAACATCAGGCTGTCGCGTCGAGACAGTGTCTGGCTGAAATGCGATGGTTGTAGGTTCGTTTTCCACTCGGGGGAATGATTAAATTGTTCATATCTTCGCTCTGGTACCTAAGATAAAAGGCGGCGTTCAGTTCCGTCACTTAATACGCTTGGTTTCTAGTTCGAGCGGAAAGTGGAGAACGGTGTGTTTTGACACTATGTTCTTTCTGGTAAACTCGCTATGCGGGAAAAAACTCTTTATCCCACATTTTTCATTTATCAGTTGAATTTGAAAAGAGATAAAAACAAAAATTTAGTACCTAGGTTTCCATTTGCTACATATAATAGTCAGTTTATGTATTAACATGACGTGTTTTCAGACAGTAGACAATAGCCTTCTATGATGGTGAAGACACGCGCTAAAAAGGTTCAATAAAGACAAGGAAAGGGGTGATATAAGTTTTTATGAACGTTGTCCTGACAATAAAGATCACTTCTTGTAAATTTATGTTACCTTTAAACTACTTTGTTACACATCGTTTAGCATGAAGTTGCCGAGATTTGGCAATTCAACTAGCTCTCTGTATAAATAAACTTTCAGTAAATTGTTAAACACGATGTGTGACATTTTATTTTTTTA
Organism: Dryas iulia moderata; assembly: GCA_019049465.1. NCBI lineage: Eukaryota > Metazoa > Arthropoda > Insecta > Lepidoptera > Nymphalidae > Dryas > Dryas iulia. The sequence goes on from CM032431.1 coordinate 7,498,937, forward strand.
AGTCAGTTAATTTTTTTGTGGCCAGTCGTGGCCCAGTGGCACAAGCGTGTGACTGTAAACGACTGGTTGTGGGTTCGATTCCCACTCGAGGAGTGGAAATATTTAATATTTCCATTTTCTTCGCTCTGGTGCCGAGGTAAAACGCGGCGTTAAGTTCCGCCACTTAACACGCAATGCCTCCGAATACGGCGGAAAGTGGGAAACGGAGTGTCTTAACACTAGATTCACTCTGCCTATCCTGCTGTGTACAGGATACAGTGTGAAGGTATAAAAAAAAAAAGGTATAAAAAAAATTTTGCACTTAACGTAATTTATGTTTAACCTAATTCATTTATAATTTATACGTATAATAATATTATAATTTGTAATAAGTTTTTTTTTACTACCGATAAAGCATAAAGTTACAAAAACAAAAAGTATACTTTTAATGACTATATCTGAACACAAATTGTTTTTATTCATAATTTAATTTTTCAGCGCTTTTCTTTTACCGTAACTGTACCATAACATTATCTGTTTAAAATTAAATTTGGACTATTTAGTTTTAACGACCTTTAAGACATATACTATTTCAATTAATTGAAAGGATTGTTGCAATATTGTATATTTCAACAATCCTTTCAATTAATTTAATTTTAACCTAGCTTCCCGCTTCAGCTTCGTCCCTTGAAATTTTTCAAAGAGTATTTAAAAAAATATTTTTCATTAACTCATCAGTGAAAAGATATGTTTTGACATGATAAATTGTTTTTACTATATACAAAAGTCGCACGATGTGCTTTACGACCGTGATATTTTGCATCATCATCAGATTCGTATTCGTATGCCGTCTAAGGCACTTAATTAAATAAATGCTTCTACTTTTTATCATTCAGGCGACGCAATAAGCAAAGGGTAGCAACTTAAGTAAGACATAGGATACATAATTTAAATGAAACTTTGGGATATCACTTAAAATTTGAAAACAAAAACGCTTAATACTGTCTCAACATTTTTAAATTTGAATATTTTAAAGTAGATTATAACAAGTACTCCAAAAACTTTTTCTTGATTTTCTTAATTGCTTAATCTTCGCTTAGCCATAAAGTAAGTAAAAAAAGCAAAATTAAAAATTTTGAAAAAACCCACGACGGTTTAATTGTAATTGATAAAGGATAAAATAACTGTAAATCCCCCGCCTAAAAAAATATATGTAACGAGATGATGGGGACGACTCCGTCGGGGGCTGTCATTACTTTAAGTTTGCACAAATCTTCTCATAGGTTTTCTTGCTGTTAAGACAGGTTCCCAAAAAATTAAAATATTAATATGAATTTACAGTTTTGATAACTGGTATTTTAAAAAACTTTAAAACGAAATCTATACTGTTAGCTACTATATTTAAAATAGGGATTGCAACTGGCAGCCCCCGACGAAGTCGTCCCCATCATCTCGTTACATATATTTTTTTAGGCGGGGGATTTACAGTTATTTTATCCTTTTTCAATTACAATTAAACCGTCGTGGGTTTTTTCAAAATTTTTAATTTTGCTTTTTATTTTAAACTTTTTAAAGTGAATAGATACACATTATATATTATTACATAATATCGAAATACTTTATATTAATCTTCATGCAAATCCAAAATAAATTATAAACCCAATGCTTTCTGGTTATCAAATGCTTATTGCAGCGCCTGGCAGATTGTCACCGTAACATTTCCACGAAACTTAAGTCTAACCAAATCAGTGAAAATCACAAAACCCAATAGTAGTTTTGATTTTGAACAAACTAATTTATACTGGAGCGCCCCGTGGTAGTTCGTGATATGGCATATAAAAACACGCAGTAATTAAACCAGAACCTATCACAGAAAACTGCATCTAAATAGGTTTCACACAAAAAATAAAAGCAAATGCTTACTGCAGCGCCCCCTGGTGAGGTGTCACCATGACACATATACGAGAACACGCACTAATTAAGCCTGATCCTATCTTTGATAACTGCATCCAAATTGGACTTGTAGTTTTAGCTTTGCATAATTAAATGTTTAATGCACCCCCTGGCGTGTTCATAACGTTAAAAAAAATACCTAAAAACTTACACCAAGTAAAGGTAACTCTAATACTAAAAACTCTGCGCAATCGGACTAGTAGTTGTAGCTTTGCATTAAATATTACAAACAAATGTTAACTGCAGCGCCCCCTGGTGAGTTAACACGATAAAACATATCCAAGAACATGCAGTAATTATACTTGAACTTATCATTTTCACTGCATCCAATACAAATTCGTCATTTTATCTTTACACAAACAATATTTTACTGCAGCGCCCCCTGGTGACTTGTCACTGTAATATAAATTTAAAAACATGCTATAAGCAAAGCGGAATCTAATACTGAAAACTCTTTTCAATCGTACTAGTCGTTTTGGTTTTTCACAAAAAAATAGAAGCAGCTACTTACTGCAGTGGCCCCTAGAGAGTTAACACATACATGAAAATATGCACTAAGTAAACATACATGACACATATATGAAAATATGCACTAAGTAAACTTGAATCTATCATTGAAAACTGCATTCAAATCGGACTCGTAGTTTTAATTTCGCACAAACAAGTGTACTTACTGCAGCGCCCCCTGGTGAGTGATCACCGTAACACATATATGAAAAGATGCACCAATTAAACCTAAACCTATCGTTGAAAGTTTCATCTAAATCGGACTAGTAGTTTTTGCTCTGTATAAACAAATGTTTACTGCAGCGCCCCCTAGTGAATTTTCACCGTAACCAAAAAACAAAAATCTTAAAATATGCACAAAGCAAAGCTAAATCTAGTTCTGAAAACTCTAGCCAATCGGATTAGTAATTTCGGTTTTAGACAAACAAATACCAAGAAAAATTTTGGTTTTACACAAAAAAGTACAAACAAATGCTTACTGCAGCGCCCCCTGATGAGTGGTCACTGTAGCACATATATAAAAAGATGCACCAATTAAGCCTGAACCTATCCTTGAAAGTTACATGTAAATCGGACCAGTAGTTTTTGATTTGCATAAACAAATGTTTACTGCTGCGCCCCCTGGTGAGTTTTCCCCGTAACAACAAAAGAAAAATCTTAAAATATGCATCAAGCAAAGATGAATCTTTTTATGAAAACTCTTTTCAATCGGAGCAGTAGTTTCGGTTTTAGACAAATAAATACAAAAAAAGTACAAACAAATGCTTACTACAGCGCCCCCTGGTGAGTTAAGGCAATAAGACATATCTAAGAACATCCACCAATTAAACCTAAATCTATCACTGGAAATCTATTGAAATCAGACTATTATTTTTTGAGATAATTGAAAACATTCGTTTTCACGTAAAATGCTTACTGCAGCGCCCCCTGGAGAGCTAAGGCAATAAGACATATCTAAGAACATACGCCAATTGAACCTTAACCTATCATAGAAAACCGTATCAAAATCGGACTTATAGTTTTGGAAATAATTGACAAAGTAATTTGCACAAACACACAAACAAACAAACAAACAAACAAACAAACAACCTCTCACCCCAAACACATATACAGTCGCCGTTCCGTCGCGGGTAAAAAATGGTCTAAAAGAACTTTTACTTTCAAATGACTTCGAGCACAAATCAGCACCTACGAGATTGCTTAAGTCAAAGTTCATTTTAAAAATTAAAGCGCTCTAGGGCTTAATTTGTCAACTCCAAATGTGATTAAAATCTTAGTTGAAAAGACAAATACAATTAATTTCAGGAATCTTGAAACAAAACGATGTTTTTCAGCTTTTGTATTTATAATTTTCATCAGCATCCCGGGGAGGGAAAATTATATTTAAATTATTTTCAATTCCTCGTTCTCGTAGGATAAAGCGTGGCGTTGAGTTTCACCGCTCAGTAGGCTGTGTTTCGGTTTCGGACTGAAAAAACGGAACCTTTTTACATTATGTTTTCTACGTAACGTGTGACAAATTAAATTTTAACATATTTATTTCCGTAGTTGTCTTTTGATTCATTATTTATATCTGAAATTAGCGTGTACAAAGATACAGACAAAAAGAAAATAAATTTCCCCAATAGTAGTTTCTCTCACATATCTATCACACACAAACAGTGATCAGTTATATTTTCGTTATTTCTATGAATAAAATATTACCAAAATACTAACAAGCGGCGACGACACACAAACGATCTTGGTTTACCTCGATATCCAGGTGCCGTGAAATACCACATATCCGTTTTATGCAGTTGCATATAAGTTTCAAATAAAATTTGTTTGCTATAATTTGAAAAGTAAATTTGAAATTTAAAGCCATTTTGGTACAGTGTAACTGTATATGCGATGCACGCGAGTTCGATTTGTACTCTGAGGAAAGTTTAATACATACGGTCTTGACCCCAGATTCTCTAATCCTTGAAATGATTAGGGAAAAGGTAAACCTGTAAAAAAATAATAAATACATACGGTCTAAGTTACAACGGGTGGCTTTACAAGTTGTTAGATATAGGTATCTACAAAGAAATGATAACGTGAGCTAAGTGGTCCTCCTAAAAATATTTTTTGAAAAATAATACATATAAAATCATAAACAAAAATAGTTTTTGAAATAATAGATACATTTTTTATTCTATTCTTAGATTTTTGTATGTTTGTTTTATATCAGTTCTTGTTTCTTTTTGTGCACTTTAATTGTTTTTTCCTCATAATTAGAAGTGGTCGTCACAGGGTATTATAGAAAACAAAAAAAAGGAGTTAGTGGTCACGTTCAGTCATTGTAAATTGACAGATAGGCACATAAGCGAATTAATTATATATTTGTGAATTGTTACTCGTTAAAGTTATAAAAATGCAAAGAAATATCAAAGTAACGTAACCTATATAAATAAATACGTTAACAATTAATGATTTTAAGGCAACTCCATGAACAAATTGTTCATTTTTTACTTTATTAAAATATTTGTACGAAACGATCTTTTAAACGAAAATCATTTAACATACTAAACGATTTATGAGAATTTTTCTCTTGCAAAAAGGAATCTTCATTATCCCGAAAACGAAATATAGGTGGGATGAAACGATATCATGCTTAATTTTCCGCTATCTTATTTTCCTGAGTTTTGTTACTATTTTTAAAGTAATATTTCAATGCTTTTTGAAGGTTGGACGATCAGAAAAGTGTCTATATTTCAATTTAAAATGCTTTAAATTGTAAATTTAAATGTGAAACGATTTTTTCAGCTTTACGTTGCTCGCGCATACTCAAAGAGAATCTAGTGATCTCCAAGTCACTCTTTTGAAATAAATTCGGCAGTGAATTCAGGCGGAACTCATCTCCGCGCTTTGTCTTAGCAAAGCGGAGAAATTAAAATAACTATATTTTTTTCTCTGAGTGGGATTTGATCCTACAACTAATCACGTTTACAGTTAAATGATGTCAGACGCGCCACAATGGCTGCCTGCGCCATGCCAATAGATAAAATAATTATAATATACATTATATTCTATATATCATAGTAGACAACATATAACCGATTACGTATGTTCCAAAAAAAAAAATTAAATGATTTTTGGAATTTTATTTATCCGATTCCTACCTACAAGGTCAATTTTAAGTTTTTTTATTTTTTTATTTTAGCTAATGTTTTCTTTTAAAAATGTACTTGAAATAATTGAAATTACTATTGGATATTATTTAAAACGTATTACTTTAGGCATACCTATTTTCAATTGTATGTGTTATATCACACATAAAAGTATTAATCGCTACAGTTTAATTTAATTAAATTTTATGAGGGCTAAAAGTTTGTTTTACGTGTATATTTATTGTTGTCAAGGGTAATAACTAACAAGTGAAGCTAAGTAAGTGCTTGTAATACACACTATGATATAGTACAAATAATAATATTTCTTTCCATGAAGGGCCGCCCGAGGAAAGCTTTTACGAGCAACAAAATGGCTGGGCGAGCTCGTTAAATTTAATATTTAATTTATTCGCTCGTTTGTCTTTTGCGACGGACTGTGATAAAACAGGGACTGGTAACAGTAATTGCAAAATATTTTTGCATTTTTTATGTATCTTTTAACAATTTTTCTAACGTCTCACTTTGTGTTTAAATTTTGTTAACCTCAAGTTTTATTTTATTTTTTATTTATATTTGACAAAAACCTATAAAAATACTGTAATGCTACAAAGCGATGATGTTAAGAAAGTGATAATGTTAAAAAATTAAGTTACTCGTAGTTACAACTTGGGGCCAGTCGTGGCGCAGTGGCACAAGCGTGTGACTGTAAACGACTGGTTGTGCGTGGCGTTAAGTTCCGCCATTTAACACGCAATGCCTCCGAATTTGGCGGAAAGTGGGGAACGGAGTGTCTTGACACTAGGTTCCCTCTGCCTACCCTGCTGTGTGCGGGATACAGCGTGAAGCTAATAAAAAAAAGAAAAAGTTGCAATTTTAATATTTCCACGAAGGATGTTCTAAATACTAATTAAGCGTAAACTTTCATTTTTAATAATATTGCATTTAAAAAACTCAGATTGAATCTAATGTCAAAACACTCATTCATTCAGGACTTTGTTAAGCTAATACTCAAATAAAATTTCCATATTTCATTTATTGTATATGAACATATAACTCTTTTATTGTCGTAGAAACTAATAGTAAATATAAATTAGTGTACATTTAATTACCCTTTGAACAAACCCATTTATAACTTTCATTTGATGCGTGCATTAGTCAGAATTTACAGAAACAATTACCGACATAGAGTTACTAACGTGGACGTTATTGTATTTTGTACAGATTTTGAGTACATATATATATTTTAAGTCATTTAGTACTAAAAAATGTATAATATAACTACTTATCTATCAATTAACATAGATTCTTCTTCACTCATCTGGATGTAGTACATTATCTTCGTATTTTTATATTCAAACAGATTATAACCGAATTTTAAACTGCTACTCTTTCTAGAGTTCAAAAGTTGCAATTTTGTGAAAATATATGCAGATAATTCGTTTAAAGTAATTTAATTTAAATTGTGTAAATATAGTGAAAGCTTTAAAGTGTTATTATATCATTGAATTCATAACATATGGTAGTGCGGATGCCCCGTGAGACGCATTTGGGCATCAATTTATTAACAAAACCTTTCCGGAAACTACTCATTAACAGTAATTATTTAAAGGTGTACGAAAAATAAGTTTGATGTGTAAATATCATACAGTATAAAACTAAACGTTCGATTTTAAATTGTTTTTCTAGACCATATTTTGCTGTGTTGACCATAGTATGTTGCATGGAATATATAGAAAAAATATTATTGGGGGCATTTATCAATGCACACAAAATAATTTGTTTTAGTTTTTTTATGTTTATCTCTTTGTTTGTGCTCGATAATCTCTTAAACAGCTTTAACTGCAGTTTAGGCTATCGTATTTCCTTAAACTTTTCTTAACATTTGCTGTTTTTTTCTATCGGTTCAAAAAAGTTGCAACAATTTGAACTATAAATTTAAGCAAAACTGTTTTTGATTTAAGTGCAAACGCGGCAGACGGGACAAAACTAAATACTCGTAGTTACAGTCGTGTAGTTTACGCAGACAAACCTGCGAGCGAGTTGCTAGTTTATTCATAACATGTTTCAATAACAAATTGAACGGAAATGTGAAAACACTATGTGTAATAACTCTTATAGAATCCACATTAACCCGCTGTGACTTGTAAAGCTTTTGTCTTAGTGCGGCTTGCCTTCAGGGATAGCCGTCATTATTTATTTTTTCTTTTATGGTGAAAATTGGAACTTGGCTTTTACTCTATACTAGTACTCCGCTCTCGGCTTCGCCTGCGCGAACTATACAACTATTTCCCTACCTTAACTTATAGCCACGCACCAACGAGTCAATATCACATTTGAAACTTCTAAAATTATCAGTGTTTCTCTACTATATTATGCATGTATTCTCTATGCGTGTTTTCTCTACTATATTATAAATTATTCTATCTATTTAAAAAAAAATCATTACGCATCAAAAATCCATTGCGTAGTTTTGACGATCTAAGCATATATACGTACAGAAAGACGCGAGAAGTGACTTTGCTTTATACTACGTAAAGATATAGAATCGTCATCTGTTTCTTTTTAATCATGATGGGTGTGAGTCTTATACTTACTCAGAGAATGAGTAAAATCTATTTACGTTTCCCCGCTTTACTTAGAAAAGCATAGCGTTGAGTTCCAACACTTGTCACTCAATGAGACGAAATATGTCCAGGCTACACTAGCCGGCTACTTTACTATAGGTATGGGTAACAGCTCCTAGCTGTTTTTGAAGTGAAAACTTCTTTAGGCGCGTTGAGCGTTTTGGTAGAGGGTAAAATCCTCGGTTCGCGTCACCGACATGCAAATGATAATAGTATTGAAATTGAAATTCGTGTAAATATAAATACTATGTATAATTAAGATAATTGTATATTAATTATTTTTTCAACCACTTTGTAATTATATTTTGTTCATGATTTGTTTAACCCATCATATGTAACTAATAAATAAAACATAAAAAAAATCATATAATTTTTGCATATAGTTTTAATTACACTCAACTTAATAGTTCCGTTTTCACTTCTATCGTTTTCTCTTTACCATATATGATCTTTTCATGATATTTATGGTAAAGTTACATTTTTAGTGTAGAGAAAAATTTAATTTCAATTTTACAATTGATCAATTGTTTGTGCGAAAACTATAAATAATAATTAATATATTGGTAAATATAATTTTTATGTGATCCCCCACAAAAAATAATGAATTGTTAATATTTAAATGTCAATTGCAATTTAATTTTGTCCAACAGTTAGTGACAGTTGGACTTTTATTTAATTATTTAAATATTAAATGATGAGGCTCCAAAACATTTTATAGCATTTCTAAAATGACATTCAATCGTTCTATAACAATTTATACTATATTATATAATATGTACTTAGATCGCATACTTATACGCTAAAAGCTATGACTGCAATTGCAATGTAAAAAGCAAAAATACACGGTTATTGTAAGCTGGATGTCGTGCAATTTAACAAGCACGAAGCCATTACGAGATGATTCTTTGTGAGGTCACAATAATATGTCAGGTGTGTTGCAGTATTGGGTTTTGTTAAGCACATAATGTATATATTTGTGTATGATTTGCTGTTGACCAATAATTTTAATAATTTATAGATTAAATGCTTTCTATTTTCTTTCTTTTTATATATTGTTTGACTAGAAAACAATAGCTATGCTTAACCAGTAGCTAGAGTGGCAATCATCTATAATTATTTTAATTATATACCAAAACAGTAAAAGTTGAGACCATGAACCATGTCATGGCACAAAATGTGATCGTGTATCGCGATTGATTGTGGGTTCGATTCCCACACCTCTTTTTTTCGCTCTGGTCGACACCAGAGGCAAAAGCGCGGCGTTAAGTTTCGCCGCTTAATATGTAATGCCTCCGGAATTCGGTGGTAAATGGGGAGCGGCGAATTTTAATACCAGGTTACCTCCGCCTATCCCGCTGTGAGCGGTATAAAACTGAAGCTATAAAAAGCATTTTCTTCTAAGTCATTTACCTAAAAACAACTCGAAAGTATGGCTATATTGCAATAAAGTATTAATAACACTTTACATCATTTTTTATTCGTAGTTGTACTCGTATACGGACAGGTTTTCTAGAAAAAAATTCTATAGTTCCATTTTTCGATTTTTTATTAGTTTTACTTTCATATATAAGAAAAAATACGGCTTCACGAGGCTTATTTCGAGCAGGATAGTCAGACAGCATCTAGTGTCAAGGTACTCCGTTCTCCACTTTCCACCCGAAATTCAAACTTTGCGTAATGAGTGTACTCTTCATCACCAGACAAGTAAACGAGAAATATTTAAATTATGATAATTTCACCCAGGACGAAATCGAACACACAACCAATTACGATGGCACTCAACATCAGTCCTACTGCGTCAGGATGGCCTCTGAAAAAAAAATCAATTTTATTAATATTCAGAATATCAATTCCACTAGCATTTAATATTTGCGCAACTATTAACTGTTACAACTTAATAGGATTAGAAAACCGTTTAATATGATAATTTAATTGAAAGCCTAATAGCAGGTGGAGTGTAGACATGATAGCAACACGAACTATATATAATAGATAGCGCAGCAACTAAACATTGCCACTTAAAATTGTATTCGATTTAATTTAGCATAAAAGGAATTCAGTATTGGAAAGTTTTGATACGAGGCAGCTTCACACTTTTCGCGCGGCAGTCAGAGGAACCTGTGTCAAGACACTCCGTCCTCCATTTTCCGCTCAAAATCGAGACATTACGTGTTGAAGGGCAGAACTCACGCACTTTGTCTTTGGTACTAGAGAGAAGAAATGAAAATCGATTTAATATGCAGATATGGTAATATTTTTAAAAATTTGTCTGCATTCATACACATAAAATATAATTTTAAAAAATCCCTGAAATGACGCTTTTGGTGAACAGAAAATTAATAATTGCCTAATATTAACGTTTGGTTAGTAAATTTCGTGATAGCTAACGGGATAATTAGAAATGTTCGTCGTAACATGACAAAGACCCGGTGACAGGTATTAACGCTGCGATTCGACCACATTTGCATTTCTGAATTCTAGCAATTAGCTGAATTCACTCAAGTGATGCCTAATAGCAATAGAAGACATTTATTGGTATGCAGATCTATATAGTATTATTCTATAATTTCTAAAATATATAATATGTATATATATTTTTCAGCGTCACGCTTTTTCCGTTATCAGCAGCAGAAGTGTCCAGAATAACACTAGGTGCCAAGACACTCCGTTCTCGCCCTTTTGTCTAATATCATGACATTTTGTATTGAACGTCGGGTTTATTTGCTTTGGTAAGCCAAGGCAAGAAATCGAAAATTATTTAAATTATATTAATATAGACAAGATCGAATCGACAACCAATTGAGCTGACGGACACTACCCTCCTGCTCTATAAAACCTTCAATGCGTATTATATGGTATGCGTGGTACATAATAGTAATCGTATTTAAAGTTTATAAAATTTATAAAATAAAAGTTTTTCATGAAGGTACAATATAAAATATAACCTTAAAAAATCAAAATTCAGTAATGAAGCTTATTAGTTATTATTTAATATGAGTCTAAATATTTTAAATGTATTTTATCAATAAAATTACAATTTTATGTAGAATATGAAGACAGTTATGAGTTACAAGAGGAATTTATATGTACCTATATATTATGAGAGAAACAACAAACAAGGCCAGTTCAGCGATACAACTCATTTATTAAATAAACCTAACTACCCACATTCAACCATATAGTAAATTTGATCAAAATTTAATTCATAATTCTGTAGAACAAACTGCGATATATTTGAACGGAGATAAACGGTTATATAACGGATATGATACGCTATGTTTATTGTAAATACAATTATATTAACACAAAATGAATACAGTAGTAAATGTTCAATAGTTTACTATTTTATACTCACAAGGTAGGTTCATATTAAGGGGTCTATTTGTAAGAAATTTATCTTTTTTAGAAATAATGAATGTGTAGCATATATGCTGTGTATGTTTATAGTTCTAAGTAATATTCTTGTTTTTTTTAAATATTACTTCATAGTATCTGGAATATTTTAATAGAAATTTAAGTAATGTAAGAATTGCGTTAATATAAAACAATTTATGCCTATATTTTGGGGTACACAGATCAATCGAGTATTTTTAAATATTTAAATGCTAGAAACTTACGCTGAAATGGGAAAACATTTTAATCTTTGCCTGACTAGAACAAGTACATTAATATTATTTATATTATTACTAGTAGCTGCCCGCTACCTTATTAGCGTGGACTTAAATGACTCTTCCCTTGAAAACACCTGCCCAAGTTTAAAAGCTATACGACGAAAAATGCTTCATTCATGTAAAATTTGTCCAATAGTATTGAAGATGTACTGAAAAAAACATTTTATACATAAATATATATAATTATTCTGGTCAAACCTTCAAATATTTCGAAAAGAAAGCGGAGAACGGAGTCCCGACATTAGGTTCTCTCAGGCTACCCCTGCTTGGCAGGAAAATACGTAAAGCTGCTTTTATTAAGTTTTTTTCTAAATTTTATATTACATATTTGCTTTATATTCAAAAGCACTTGCTATTATGTTGAATTAAATTAAGTTTAATATACAGATATTACTACACAATATATTTTAAGAAACATTTTTAATGGAAGTCGGTAACGGAAATGTTCATACATAACTTAACTGCTACGTTCGGATAAGCGAATAGTCCGGCGCGACGTATAACAGATAAAAGAATTTATAGAGTCCCAGGTGACAATGGAATCCTGAAGACAGCCGACAGGTATATATAACAGGTATATATTCGTATTATGTCTTAGGCTATGGATTCTACCTTATTTTATTTATGAATTATTGGTTTAAATGTGCGAGAAAGGGTCGATTTATGCCTTTAATTTTGCAGACCCGTTTCACTGAACTGTCAAAATTTGATTATTTCATTATGCTAATTATGTTAAGCTTAAGTTAGATCGTCGTTGCCTTTTATTTTATATAGGTACGATTCGAAAACATTAAATAATCACCTTAAAATGGTTTAAAACATAAAAAAAATGTTATACTGCCTTGTATTACCTTGTTATTCGGGTCGTCCGAGTATCAGGTGCTTGTTATAAAAATATAATATTAACATCGGATCCAGACAAGTGAGCAAATTTTTAAGGAAATTCGAAGGTAAAGTGATGGTCAAAGTGACGCTGTAAGATTTTCTTACTGTAGACTATACATAAGTCATAGAATAACAAAAATTTAACTCATAAAGAAGTAATAAAAAAGCAGCTGCGTCCTTCACTTTCCACCAGAAACCGAGACATTGCACGTTGGTTGGCGTAACTCAACGTCTCACTTTGTCTTAAAGTGGCACAAAGAAAATAATATATAATCGTGTCCCCGAGTAAGCATTGAACCTAAAACCATCGCTCTTACAGTTAGACGCTATCCCAGTAACATTGGCTAATATAACATGTTAATAAAGACATGCACCACTTTATCATAAAAATAAGGAAGCTAATTATATTCTCTAAAAAGCTAATTATTTTCTGGTCAGAGATCTTAACCTATTTCAGTTCGTGATAGTACAAAAACATTTCATAAATACTACCACTGAACCTCTATGGCTATAATTAATTAAAGGTTATAAAGTATAAAATTTAATAAACGTCAATTATGAAAAGGTATTCTCAGCGAACACCTTTACTTTCGTTCAAATTATATTGTTTTATCGCAATATAAATTACAATTTAATACCTATTCTTTTGTAATATTTTGATAAAATACAATACATATTAAATAATAATGAATGTACAGTATTGACACACTTTTGAAGAAAATAATAATTGTTTTTCTTTAAGAAACGTCCACGTGTAAATTACATTGGATTCCCGCGGGATCAGGATTCCTTCGAAATTAAATTGATATTACAAAAAATAATAAGACAAATGCTTATGTTAAGATAAGACGTCTCACAAATTAGGTAGCTTAATTGTAAAGGTGCTTTGGTAAGAACCTGATTACCAGTACTTCTATTAAAAAGATAAAGATACCTTAAAGATATCTGGCTTCATCAGCTAAACTCTTTTTTTTAGTGTCAAGACACACCATTCTCAGCTAAATGGCGGCGCTTAATGCCGTACTTTGTCTTCAAGTGAAAGAGCGGAAAAGAACTCATAACCAGCGCTTACAGTTTAGGCAATGCTACATTGAGCCACGTCGGGCTTAAAAATACCTAAATACGTATAAAATTATTAATAAACTATACAATAGTCAATTTGAATAAAAAGAGCTTTAAAAAATACTCGTTTTATCTTTTGTTCATGAATAAATTTGAAATTTTAAATGAAAAGTAGTGCTCGATCGGAAATAAATTGCTTGGTAAAATCGGGATAAACCAAGCTTAAAAACTTGCATCACTTATAACTAGCGGTAGGTCGCGCCTGAATAATTAATTAGATTTTAGAACTCAGCTGAAATCTTACTTGACTAATGCATTTTACGTTTTCCTTCATATAAAGAGAGAAAATATGCTCATAAAATGCACCATTATAGTATTTTCTTCGAGGGAGATGGGAAAAGAGCTAATTTGGAAGTGTGGACAAAAAACTTTTACTGAAACTGTTTCCAACTTTGCGAAAAATACATGCAAAAGGAAAACTTTCTATTTGACTTTTGTTATAAATTTTTCGGCCAGTCCACAAAAATAAAACAAAATAATTCAGAGTTCATTAGTATTCTGGTTTTGCGTTTTGTATTGTGTCAACTTTACCGAAAATGGGCTCACAGCCACTCGTTGAATGAAGGAGTTAAGCGAAAGGGTTGAGTTTAGAGAATATAATTAAAAAAACTTTTGATTGTGTTACAATTATTTGTCCCTAAGTTAATTGTTGTAAATATTATTCATCGTATTACTGTTAATGATAGATAATAATTTCAAGTTAATTCAAAAAATGGACACAAAAAGATTTTTCATAAATACAGGACATATATATAGAAATACATCGCGGCTCGTACATAATAAGTGAGTCTGAGTCTCATTCTTTCAGTTAAAAAAGAAAAATTAAATCAAGATAAATAACAGTAAACGACGCGAACGAAGTATGCAAGGATCGTAGCATTAGGTGCCTTGTTCTCTCTGACCACCTCACAGTGGATAAGAATTAATATATATGTTTTATATATATAGTGCTGCTTTATTAATCACCACTTATTGTTTATTTAAAATTATTTGATACAAAACAAAATTGTGAAACAAGAGATTTTTTTGTAGCCCCACCACACTTATCGCATAGCAGCAGGGTAGTTAAGAAAATTTAGTGTTAAAGCACTCCGTTCTCCACTTTCCACCTGAATTCGATTGCTCGTTGAGTGGTGGAACTCAACGGAGAAACGAAAAGAATATAATCATTAGAGACTTTACATTCATTAATAATATTTTTTATAAAAGAAAAAAAAGTATTAGATAATCTATATTAGTATTTATCAAATGACAATTCAGTATATAGCAAAAATAATAGTTTTACAGGGTTAACTTAGGTCTGACAAGGACGCGGAAAGCGGGGCGCTCGCCCGGGGCGGCCAGGCCAGTACCGCGGTAGTCGTCACTCAGGCCATTCGCATTTCGTAGCCCCGTTTCGCGCACTCATGACATTTTTCCCGCTATATTTAAACGATACGAAAGCTTTTAAAGTTTATAATTGGTTGTGTTGTGCACATTTTAATTGTGTGAAGATATAAGTAAGTTTTATTTTATGTACATTATTATATGTATGCTATTTGCTTTATATATGTTATTTGAATAGCATGGCAAATTATTTGATATTTAATAAGAATGACTATAGCTCTGCGGTAGTTAAATATAAAAAATATAATTTTGTAAAACATTATATCTACTTGATGTATTTGAAAATTAGACAACGTAGACTACTTTAAATCTACCTTTAGTGCAAATTTGTGTTAGAACAAAAAATGATTGTGGAATAACATAAGTATTTGATGACAACTAATTAATGGTAATTAAAACCCACTCAGAAACAAAAGGCACATTTATTCAAGACAATTAGAAAATTTAATTAGACCAGTACGAAAGATTATGAAGCTCTATGTTAACGTTGTAAAAAGAAATGGAGGCGTATCCACTCTTTAATTAAATGCGATGAATGTAATGATCACTCTTCTTTAAAAGGCGTAACGCGTTAATGTTTTACTTTTGATTATTATTTATTTCATGTAATAATCCCATTATAAATTTAATAAATTCAAATACTTATTTATGTAAGCAATGCTTTATATCTGACAAATAACGATTATGACAAAAAGCCGTACATACTAAAACATTTTATAGTATTTTTATGTTCTATTCCCATATGAACATCCGCACTTCTAGGTACAAATTTGTACGAACATATACTTGTAGCGCTTAAAACCAGTAGGCACTTGGGGAATACAGCTTATAGCTCAAACGCCTATAACGTTTGGACTTATAGGCCAAGAGTCGATGCTACTAACCCTGTGATCTTTCTTTTTTTTAAATATAAATTAATCATATAGTTATAGTTACACATTTTTAAATTTACAATGTTTAGGAACAGTCTATAAAAATAGACAATTACAAGATCATGTGTCTTTAATCTCATAAATATTAATAATTATTAATTCCTAAATTAATGAATTATTTTTTTTAAGCCGTCTTGGCGCATTGCGATGGCTTCAGACTGTATACATAAATATGGTTGTAGGTTCAATTCCCATTTGGCACACTCCGTTGATAAGCGTGGAGTTGAGTTGCGCCATTAAAAAGTGAAGGCTTTGGATTCAGAAGCGAAGTAGAGTATGGAGTATACTAAGTTCTCTCTGCTTACCTTTCTATGCGAGCAAATTCCAGTAGTTAAAAAGTATATATTAAATACCTAAAAGCTACTAAGTACAATAGATTTAATAATTAGTTCATTTCGTACGCAGCACTTTCAAAGTTTAAAAAACTCATTTGGCTAATGTGTAAAAAATCAGTTAAATTAAAAAGCATACCTATATTCAAATGAAATTCTTTTCATAAAGTAATTTGTAAAGGCGAACTGCGTTTTCCAGTTTCCTACCTTAATCACCTTCGTGTTAAACGATTCGAATATATTAAAGGCAGTTAACTGAACAAATTGAAATTTAATTAAATTTTTATATATATAAATATTTAATGATTAAAAATTGCATTATTCTTTTAATTTTCTATATGACTACATAATTAAGTTTAATAAATATGTTAAGTATTTAGTAAAGTCGGATAATATGCTTAGCGTTTATATGGCTTAAAATACTTGTATATAAAAACTCTCCCGTTACTTACTGAGTAACTATCAGATAACGTACAGCCAAAAACGCTAGAATGAATTAAGCTAAAATTCGGCATATAAGTTTCTCGGAAAATGTAGAGCATCCCTAAGAAAGAACTCCTTGAAAAATTCTGACGAGAAAAACGGGATTTTGTTTTAGACGTATGGAGTTACCAGTACAAAACCATAAAGTACATGCAAATGAAGTTGCGGGCAATTCATGTTACACATATATTTGTTTTCTGGCATCGTGGTAAATTATTTACTTGTCTTTACCTACTCCTGGTTTGAGTTATAGTCCTCTTACGGCCATGATTCATTAACCCTCCACGACGAGCAGCGAAATGGGCAACCAAATGTTTATATCATTTACTTTTGTCTAGCAAGAGCATTAATCTCGTATATTGAGGTAGTTTCGTACAAAATAAAAACCAAAGAACAGAATGTGTTTCAGAATATTTATATATGTACTTACTAATGCAAATTATAATATATTTATTCAAGCTTCTAAGAAACTGAAATATTAAACTGAACCCTGAAACTGTTTCAAGAGCTAATGTAACAATTTAACAATGTAAGACAAAATTAATTTTTCTTTCTTAGTATTTCGACAAAGGACATAGGATTCCAAAAATACGTACCTACTTAGATTACTATCCTAAACCTACGACTACCTACAGTAAGTACTACGTGCTAGATGGCGGAACTTAGCACCACTATATAACTACTTAAAAATAACTATAATAAAACACAAACGATCAATCTTCGAAATGTGGTATGAACAATGTTCTTAAAGAAATATTTTAATATAAAGAGATTAGGCCTTCGGTAGTCATTCTTTTAGTCATTATCAGTTATTATTTTTTATATAACACAGGTGAAATCAAGGTTGAATGTTAGCTATGAATATTATAAATAGTCGGAATGCAAAGTGATCTAATTATAGAGTAGGTATTAGTATAGCACAAATAAAGCGTGTCCTATTTTAAAATATTTTATAAATAGGCGGCAGCGTCCGGTGATAGTAATAATCAAAGTATTTTATTGTGTACGAACAGTTTATGTCAGTACAGTCATTAACTATCATTGTCCTACATTAGACTTATATTCATGTTACTTTCCAAGGTTTTTCAGAGTAAATAAGAACATTTATATATAATTTATCATTCAATTTGCCTTTGGGTTTATAGATCTAGGTTATGAATCTTCATTACTTTTGTTCACATTTATTATGTATTTACATTTAAGCAGGATATTCATTAGGCAAATGAGGGTCAAGCTTTTGAATACTAAGATAAAATGTGGTTAGAAGCGTTCTTAAACTTTAGATTTTCGTAACTCTGTATAGGCAAAACAAATACGTATATGGCCACTATAAATATTTGAGCCGTGTCGAATTCGGAAACAGGACTTTTAGGCGAGTAAACACGTAAACTTAACGTATTTGCTTTACTGTATCCAGTTTACTCAATCCACGAAAAAATAACTAACTGTCTATATGATAAAAGAGATAGTAAAAAAATACGAAAACATTGTAATTTTTTTAATTTTATTACTTTAGTTTTGTGATGTTTTCAATCATCTTAGTGACATTGCGTGTTGGGAAATCCAACACTGACCTTTGTCTAAATAGACCAAGGAAACGAAAATGTTATGAGCAATTTATATATAAATAATTCTTCATCTTCCATTCATGTTGGAAGTAGGAAGAAAAAATACGTGTAAAATACTATATAGCCTACGTTACCGTAGTCGTAACATTCTGTACTAGAAGTAATTCACACTGTTTCTACTGATGGCCCATTATAAAGGAGCTTCTCGCAGCTTCCCACATTAAGCGGGGTAGTCAGAGAGAACGAAGTGTCAAGACACTCCGACCTCGCTGTTACGCCTGAAGTCGGGATATTGCGTGTTGAGTGGCGTAACTTAACGCCGTGCTTTATTTTAGGTACCAGAGCGGAAAAGTTAAATTATTCCCTCGAGAGGAAATCGAACCCATTACCGTCGAGATTACAGTCAGACAATGTTCCACGGTGCCACGACAGCCTCCATTGATTATTATTTTTATTCCTCTGGCTTAAACCATCGTATTAATAATCAGACTCAATACTCGATGCTACACCACTGTGCCACAAAGGCGTCACATCTATTTTCTAATAACAGGACAAATTATTCTAATGATAACATTGTCGAAAATCACTTTGGACACGCTCAAAAGCCTTTTGTGACGCTTCACTGGCCACTTTGATTGTTCTAAATTAATGAAATGTTAGAGGAAATGAAATTAATTGAATGGTACTCTGTAGTTATCGCTATTTGTAACTCAATGGTACTTACTTTCTTTGTCTTTATTATTTTTTGTATTATATTTACTTATTATATTTAAAAGCATACTTATTTCTCAATAATATTAATTATAGGACTACTGAGTTAAGATAAACTAAGATAAACTAATTTAATTTTAAACTTCCTTAAGTTCTTAACGCTTTTAACTTTATAATCGTTTTGTTAAAGCTGAAATATATAATAAAATAATATTTGGCGGGTAAATGAGAAATTATATGGGTTGACGCGTAATTTATTTCTCTCGGGAAAAAGTCACATGTGTTTCATATTTTCGAGTGACATTTGTGTATTATATCATTTTTGGGGACACATAAAGTAGCTTAACGTTTTTCCCTGCAGTGTGAACACAGAATTTAGCGTTAAAACACTCCTTTTTATACTTTCTGGCGAAATTCGTGACATGGTGTGTTGAATGCCGGAGCTCAACGCCGCGCTTTGTCTTACGAGAGTGGAGAAATGGACATAAAAATGTACCGCTCCAACTGCTAAGCTAAAATCTTAACGAGTGTCAACACATAGCTTAGCGCTTGGAAAGTTTCCAAGAGGCGTGAGTACGAATCCCGCTGCGTTCACTTTTTTTTTTCGTTTAGTTTCGTTTTAATAACACTTTTAATAATACCAAAATATTAGAAATGGAAATAATTTGAAAAAATCATTCACTGAGCGAGGATTTAACCCAAAACCATTGGAATTTACAGTGAGTCCTCTCTTATTGTGCCACGATTGCGAAATGAAACTACACATAGGTATTATTATAAATAAGTTTTTGTCAAGAAAATCGAAGTCAAAGTAATATTTTGAGCTTGTTCGAGTCCTTTCTTGAACTCTATAGATGTTTAGTAAATATATTGCTCTCTATTCTAAAAAAAAATCATATGCTATAACTTAAATCATACTCGAACCTAGCTGGTTGGCTGGCTTCAACCAGTAACAACCTTCGCATAAGATATAAGAATTAACTTTCTGGTTTATCCTACTCTCGTAGGAACATTGAGAAATCTTCTCTTTGGGTTTTAGTGCACTCTCCAAGCAATCTAAATGAATCAAATTTCAGGTTGTTACGCCTATTAGTTTCTGCTTTGTATTGTCTGTGAGGTAGTCAGTTACTACCGCAAGGGCTTCGCAATATAGATATTTAAATAAGAACATCTCTTTTGATGATACGCCCAAAAAGAAAAAAACGTAAAAAGAAATATAAAAAACTTTTTTGTTTCATGTATTCTGCATATTTGGGCGAAATTGAGGATTTCCCTACAGTATTACGTACGCATTTCCGTTGTGATAGAATATTTATTTTTCAAATTGTACCGACTTAAATTTTCACTTCTACTGGAGAAATTGAAAATTTACGAGGAGAGTATCATGGGGATAAAGGATAATACTTGCGTTGCTTGTAAAATTTATTGGTTTTGATACAAAATATCGTCAGCTTCTAGTACGTACAATGTAGTAGAATATTTACATAGTTTTTTAATATGTTTCAGCCAAAACAGGAAGTCCAGATATTATATACACAACTAGCGGCCCGCTCGCGGCTTCGCCGCTTGAAATATTTTGTTATATTGCAGCCCTCGGGAGCGCATTTTAAAAAAATAAAGTAGCTTATGTTAAGGCTTAGATTATTAACTATATTTATGTCAAAATTCATTACAATTGGTCAAGCGGCTTAGATTTTTCATATAAACTTTCATCCCTCATTTCAACCCCATAGGGGTTGATTTTGGAAAAAATAAGTAGCCTATGTTAGGCCCAGTCACTTTTACTTTTACTTTCATTCTAAATGTCATCCAAATCGAACCGGTAGATTAGCCGTGAAAGCGTGACAGACAAACACACAGACTTTCCCATCTATAATATAAGTATGGATGAAGACGTGATATGTACACAATATTTTATATCTACTCTAATTTGATTTAATAGCATTTGTTAATTACTATTATTCATAATATCTTAGGCTCAATATTCCGTATATTACAAAAAAATGTAAATTAAAAGTAGTTTTATGTTATAAAAAAGCTTGAATTAGTTCTAGATCATGATATTAAATAATAAACAAAATTAAGCAATCGACAGATGAAAAGGTATTTTATATTATGGCTTGCTGTAAAATGAAAAAATAGCTGTAAAAATACTATCTGGATTTATTTATTACGGTGGCAGTAACCTATCTATTAAAAGAACTCGTTAATATTGTATAACACAATAATAACGAAATTTAGTTTAACTGAGTACTTTAAGTTCAAAACCTTTGATCTCATTAATTACAGCTTTCTGAAGCACGGACTACTTACAGTTAAGTACATAATGACAAAGTAATTGTATTTTCGTTTTAATTTGCCCCTAATAAGAGTATATTTACAATTTGTGTTTGTAACTTGTACATTCAAATTTATAGATACGTTTATTGAATAAAATATAAGCCTTATTATTAAAGTTATTGTAATTTATACTAATATGATAAATGCAAGAGTCTATCTGTTTGTCTGTTACGGCTAATCTACCGGTATTTTAATGAAATTCGGAATAAAAACAGTAGAAAATTTAGGGTCAAATATATGCTACTTAATTATAAAGAATTTACATTTAAATTAACTTTGGAATTCACATCACGCAACACCACTACTAGTATATTTTCTATTTTAAAACATAAAAATCGTAATAAATTTGTAAGCCTCCAGAAATTTGTTTAAATTCAGGTCAAAGAGTGCACCGTTGTTGTCCCTTATCTTACGTTTCCACTTGGATACATAGATTGAATTCACCCATGTTATGGGTTGAATATAATTTATTGCTGTTTCATTCAGAATAAAATGTCATTATCTATACATAATGAAAATGATCGCTGTATGTACATGGAAAGTATATTACAAAAATTATTATTGTAGACATTTATCAATGTAATAGCGTACAAAACTATGCTTTTCAATATTTTTCTGTTTGTTAGTACATTTATATACGCTAATCTCAAAAACGGCCGATTTAAATGCAATTATTGTGTTTTAGTAATTTTTCTTAAAATTTTGGTGATTGTCTTAGTAATTTTTCTTAAAATTTTATGTGAATATTTTATTTCAATCGGTTCATAAATAAAAAAGTTACAATATTTTAAATTAAATTGCGAGCGGGCGAAAAAAACGCCTATTGCGTTTTTTTAGTTAGCCGTGTAGCTTACACTTAAAACTCCTGGGGCTTTTAGTTTCTCCTACTAAAAATTCTTTTGTATGACTAAAAAGGTTTTCAATTTAGAAATTGAGCCAGATATGGTGTCAAGTTAACATTAACTATTCTGTTACATGCAGTAGTCACATGGATATCTCTTTTAAGCTAACATAATATTTCAGTAAATTATAAAAAAAAATCTTTTTAAGGTACTAAAAAGGATTCAAATAGATAAATCAAGTACTTACCTCTGTCAACGGACACCTGTGTAACAGCAAGCTTAAAACTTGAAAATTACAACTAACAAGCTAACCCTGCTTATTATGACTTTTGTTATAATTCCCTTACAATTAATATTATGTATATGTAAGTAAGTATATCTTTTTATAGTTCACGCTTTTTGTGTAATCAGAGAGAATTTAGTGTTAAGACACTCCATTTTCTGCTTCACATTGCGTGTTAAGTAGCGGAACTTAACGCCGTACTTTTGCTTTGGTACCAAAGCGGCTAAATGACAAAATAATTATATATAATCGTATTCCCGAGTGAGAATCGAGCTCACAAACATAATTTAGTGCCTGCACTGCGCCACGATGGCCTCCTAGAAAAATAAGAATAAGGAACATTTTTAAAATAGTTTTCAGACACAAACATTATTTACCATTAGTGTATAAATAGAAAAGTTCTTAAAGAGGCTTGGGAAAGTTTACCTGATTGTAGTGTGTATTTGCTTTAATTTTGTTTTCTTACTTACTACTTTGTTTGTAGATGTTATTTGAGAAGATAGCTCTATAATCGTCGGTGAACTTAGTTGCGGGCTTAAAACAAGATCCTTGTTAAGAGCATTGACGGTGATAACGTCGTACTTACAAGTTTAATTAGAGTGTTTCGGAAAATGAGTGCCATTTGCCGACGCAAAGATACCATTTTCTTTTCATTCAAAATGTCAATACGATTGTGCGATAGCAAGTTCAATGACAGTAAGATCTTTTGTTTTCCGGATTTTTACATATTTTAAAATGAAATTATTTTAACGGGATTAAACACTATATATAATAAAATTTTAGTATTTTAGAATACATTTAAGAAAAGTCACTCAGTACTTGTCACCATGAATTACTCTAAAATTTTCGAAACGTCGGGTTTTCTAAAATGAAATATAGAAAATATACGCGATTAATCCGATTAAAATAGCTTTGCCTTAAAAAGTATAATGATAAATTATTTATACTCACCGGTGCGTGTTTATATAAAATTTAAGCGAATTTTAATTTGAAAATTTGATTACGAAATATTTTATTGAGTTTTAAATAACCAACCAGGTAGTAACGGTAATAGTACGCCGTAAAATAATGAGGTCCTTGCATACCGACTTGCGGGCTGTATGTACTCATATCAACTAGTATCTAACATTTGTCGTTATTTTCACCTTTTATATGAAATAGGTTTGAGTTTATAATTGACAGTTTTCTTTAAATATTCTATTTTATTTATATTAAGATAATAAGAATAATCATTGGGCCAGTCGTTGCGCGATGGCACAATGTGTGACTGTAAAGCGACTGGTTGTGGGCTCGATTCCACTCAAAGAGTGGAAATATTTTATACTTTCATTTTCTTCGCTCTGTTGTTGAGTCAAAGCGTGCCGTTATGTTCCGCCACTTAACACGCAATCCCTCCAAATTCGCCGAAAAGAGGAGAAGTGAAACGGAGTGACTTAACACTACGTTCCCTCTGCCCTGCTATGTGCGGGTTACAGCGTGAAGTTAAAAAAAGTTATTATCAAATTATTGTATTTAAACGAAATATTTTTGAAGATGTACAAGTAGTTGTAATCTCTATCTCTTCTCTATATATAATAAAAGAGTAGAAAAGTCAATTCTGTACATGAAAAATTTCAGAAAAATTTTGATTGGGTGCGTTAATATATCGATAACAGAGGCCAAAAATCCACTCAGTAGAATTTTTGTCTGTCTGTCTGTCTGTCTGTCTGTCTGTCTGTCTGTCTGTTAATTTGTTCGTCAATCACGCAAAAACTACTGGATAGAAATGGATGAATTTTGGTATGGTGATAGCTTATAGTCCAAAGGTACATATAGGATAGTTTTTATCCCGGTATTCAATGTAGTTTTTTTTGGAAAAAATAAAAAACCGATATAAGTAAATCATTTGTATACTGAAATCTACCGGGTAGAAATTAATGAATTTTTGTATGGAGTTAGCTTAGAGGTTAGAGCAACATATGGGATAGTTTTTATCCCGGTATTCAACACAGTTCCCGCAGGAAAATAAAATTAAAAAAAACATTCGAATTATGTTCACAGTTCACGAGTGAAGCTAAATTTGTTTTAATATCACTAATTAAAATAATTATAAAATAAAATAAGCATAACATTTATTATAGATACATTTGACCGGTCTATAAAACTTTATATAATCTGTATGCCAGCAGATGTAACTACGTTTTCTGGAACGGGTAGCGCCATCTGTTATTATATAGTTGACATTGTATTAGATATATCCGTACTCATTAATATTATTATAAAAATGCAAAAATCTATATCTATATCTTTTATGTTTTCACGGGTAATCTACAGATTTCGTACATATATACCAGATGGTATATATGTACGAAATCTGCTATCATATAGATATACTATGATAGCAGATTTCGTACGTTTTCTTACTATAACAGTTATCGCTATATGTTATCAAATAGTATAGACATTGTACTAGATGTATCGATGATTTTCTCAAGAACATAATTAGTGACGCAAGGTCAAATATAGACTACCCCCTTTTATAAAAAAAAACAATCCCAAAGAGCAATAGAGGATGAAAGAGGCAGTTCACGTGGCGAAGCCGCGAGCGGGTCGCTAGTAATATAATATTTGTAAGACAACTTCAACAATAAAAAAAAAGAACCAAATTTTTGTCTCTTAAAAAACATCGAAACTGTCTCTAAGAATAACTTTTAAATTTAATGTCACTCTTGAATACTTAATTACATAATGAAATAAATTTTGGTTGCCTCTTCAAATGTTTGACATGCTCCTGAATATAGAGCAAGTGCCTATCAACATGTGACAGTAAGCGTTAGTAAATTTGCTTAGGGAAGTGTAATTTGATGGCCATAATATAATTTTACTAATATTCTACACCGCGTACAATAATAATTTTATCCATTTAGACAATATTGTGTATGTAGATACACTACAACTAATCATAAAAACGTAACTAATCTCTGTCTGTACATGAAAGATATAAGAGGAAAAATATTGTTGGGGGCATTCATGTAATGTAGTAGAACTTAAAATAATGATTTTTGTTTTATTTATGTTTGTCTATGTGTTTGTACATATTTTTAGGCGTATGTTACTAAACTTCCCTGAATATTTAGCGCTTATTTTATTCCAATCGGTAAATGAACAAAAAAGTTATAATAATTTAAATTATAAATTTAGGCAAAGTTTGTGAGTTAAGTGGGAACGCGAGCAATCGAAATTACGAAATAATTATAGTCGTGTAGTTTTTGGAGGTGACACCGCGAACGGATCATTCATTAGTGATAAAATAAATTTACCTTATCATTGTATTAAAAACAGTGTACCTTTTATATTTAAAATGGGCAGCCGTTTAGTTGCTTGCCGGTTTTTCTCACCAGAACAATTTTACAAGCTGGCCAACTTAATGTTCACTCCACGATTGAGAAGTGCATGTCAAACTCTATTAAAATAAAGAATATTGTAAATTGAAATTGCTTGATATATCAATCAAATTCTTAGTAAAATATAACGTCTTCTAGAGTAAAAGTATCGGCAGAATCGTAAGTTCTATTTTTGGTTAAATTCTCATCATAAATAGAAATAAATTAGGAGCATATTTATTAATAAACTTTTGTGCTGTGAAAACTTTGACAGATTGTATGGAATTAATATATTGTTATACATATGGTTATGTCTATCATATTTATAATGCTTATTTATAAAAAACGTTTTTTATTTTTTCTCCACATAAGTTCTAATAGTCAGTATATTGACTATACAATATACAATATGATATTCTTTAAGTCTTAGTTTTAAGTACTGAAATTGTAAACAAAAAATGTATTGCATATGTTAAAGAAGAATCATGTTAAAAAAGGTACGTAGGTGTCCGTAGAATTATAAAAATAGAATTATAAAAAAAGTCAGTATTTCTGCAAAAAAGGTCCAAAGATTTCCCTTCACATATTAATATAATGGTATAGAATGTGGGTATGGTACCGTAGTTTGTTGTTTTAATGATGCGGCTAGGGAAGAAGAATGTGAGGTGAAATAGTTGTGCGTGCTATTAGTTAAGTTGACCCTATACTTAATTATATGAAGCCAGTAACGCAGTCTAGTCGTTTCAATGATGATAATATCACACAATAAATAATAATACAATAAACATAACTTAGATACTAGGTGAATGATTTAATAATGTTAATATTTTTACAGCTAAATTCCTTCATACATGGCAAAGTACTCAGAGAGAACCTAGTCAAGATGTCAAGACACTCCGCTCTCAACTTTCTTCTCGAAATCGAGATATTGCGTATAGAGTGGTGGGACTACTTACTTTTACATGTAGGTAGAGAAAAAATTTAATTATATTAGAGAAGAAGTTGATCTTTTAACTTTTAATTTAAATCGTTGATAGAAAAATTAACAAAACACATTATTTGTCATACAAAAGAGACAAGACCCATAACGTTAAGTTAAATAAAACCTCTTTGCTTTTTACGTTATTGTTTTGCATAACGTAGTTTTCCTGGGCGATATAAGGACACAATTTATACTCGCCGTAAAAATGTCATGTAATGTTTCCATAGTAGTAAATAACAAAAATCTGACGCCTTATTTGAATTCTTATAATTTCCTGGCAATAAATGCGCAGTCATTTAAGAATTCGACCCTCAGGAAGTTTCGTAAGTTAATTTATACCATGCCAGTAAATTCAAAACGACACCGTGACTCATGGCGGTAACATGACAGCGCGTTGTCGCGAATAATATTGGAAAATCGAAAAAGTTCTAATATATTTGTTTTTATATAGTTGTATGAGACCGTAGTAGCGCCGTCCAACCGTGATGATGGTGGGTTCGACTTCCACTTGAGGGAATGATATCATATTATTTTCATGTTTCTGCTCTCCTACCAAGAAAAAACACGGTGTTAAGTTCCGCCACTTAACACGCAATGTGTTGAATTCGTCTGGAAAACAGAGAACGGAGTTTCTCGACACTAGGTTCTCTCTGATTATCCTGTCCTGGAAATCTGAGTGTGTAATTTTGTCCTTTATAAATAAGTTAATTCTTAACTTAGTACTAGAGTTCTTTCAAAGAGATGTCCTTTAAAGTATGTTTTACTATTTAAATGAACCTTTTTGACTTAAAAGATATAATAGTAACTTTATTAGACAGCAAAATATAACAAAGACTTAACAATTACAATGTAAATTTTTGAACTAAATAAGGACTAAAGTCTTTGTAAATTTCATGTAATTTTATTAAGTGTTTTATGTATACCACTTTAATCGTATAAATGATAACGTTGTACGTTGTATGTTCGAATTAATTTTTTCACCAGCTATTTGTATATTATGTTGGCAGACCTCATCAATAAAAAATATACAACTATAAAGTTAAAAGGCAAAAGTGATATAAAATTTATTTTTATAAAAATTCAACAGTTGATTCATAGTTGAAAGTCAATTTAAATTTTCTATGAAATAACTTAACTCTTTTGATATTGCTTTCTGTAAATAAAAATTCATATTTCTAACATAAAGCATACTTTTAGCATACGTACAAGAGCATAATTGGATTTCCTGTCGTATAAATCCGTTCGTCGTGTGACTATAAAGAAGCGGCCTCTCTGTAGGGCACGTTCATATTTATTTTGCACGCAATACATCTCATTTTGTGGCGCCCCGCCTGGTTATTTAGGCCGATAATCTCGTCTTCGGTAAATACAAAACTTTCCGCCGAAATAATAGCCAAATATCTACAAAGTTCCTATGAACGATTTAATTTATTTGTTAACCTTATGGTGAAAAGATTAAAGATTAACGATTACAAAAATCATATTAGTATCTATATACGTATCTAGTTTTGTACATATATAGTTAACCTTCATGTATACATGTAGTATCGAATGCTCTAATTTGTTCTTCAAATAAAAAGCCAAAATAAAATTAAAGCCTTTTTAAATTTATCCTTATAAAAGAAAGAATTAGAAAATGAAAAGAGAATAAGAATTTAATTTTTTATTTTAAAAAAAGAAATTAGAAATATAAAAAAAACCTGAAAATGTAATCCAGATTGTTATTTGATATATACCGTGAAAATGAATGTAGTATTTAACTGAAATCACAGGAATGTTTCATAACACCCAAAATGCTCTAATCTTGATCTATCTGTCTTGATGTCTGTTTATCTCTCGTTTCACGTTTATGGACGTAATTGTGAAAATTCAGTAATAAAAGGATTGATATGACGTTCTAAATAAAGGAAATTTATTTCTTTTATAAGATACATCTGATAAAGTTTATTATAGGCGATAAAATAATTAAATTTATAATGTTATCGAATTATACATTTTATAAAATTATATAAAATTCAATTTTCAAGATAAATACAGAAATCATGGATAATTTAGCTCTTAAATAGTGAAAGAATTTTTGAAATTGAATTGGTTACTTCAGAGATTTATAATATTATTAAATTAATAATTTTATATCTGTAAAATTGGGAAAGGGTACTATAATATAGAAATATTACATTACTTCATTTAATTAAACATAAACTACCCGTAAAAGATACTATTATTTAATTTATAACACTTACAGAGAAAATAATCATATGGATAAGTATTGTGGCCTCATTTTGAAAAAGCACTTAAGTGGCAACTTGTGGCAGTTACGACTTTATAGCCTTGGGGTGTCAAGCTATCATAGACTTCACTCGATAGAATTTTATCCGTGTCGATCACGTTATATTGTTAATCAGTTAAGAGATTTGCTAGCCAAAGGTACTTATTGGGTACTTGTAATAAATTTGATATCTGGATTATATGTATATGGCTCGAATAATTTTTTGAGTTAACTTTATATATTTATTTAATTAGAAAAACCTTCGAGCATCCTTCAAGCTACTAAGTATGATTAAGTTTTTATAATGAATTGTTATATTCAAGCCGTCATTAGTTTGAATATTGTAACAAGGGCTTGAGTTTGTTTATCCATATTTATATTATAAATCGAAAAGTCTGTCTGTTTGTCTGTCACTCTTTCATGGCTAATCTACTGGTCCGATTTGCAGAAGTTTAAATATGAAAGTAGTAACAAATCCTAGTTTAAATATTGACTACTTATTTTTTCAAAAATCAACCTCTAAAAGGTTGAAATAGGGGATGAAAGTTTATATGAAAAATCTAAGCCGTTTGACCAATTGTAATGATTTTTTCGATAAATATAGTTAATAATCCAAGATTAACCATAGGCAACGTTATTTTTCAAAAATTCACCCCACCCCAGGGTAGCAATATAACGAAACACGTATGTGTTAACACTTACGGCGGCGAAGCCGCAAGCGGGCCGCTAATAAGGACAAAAATTAATTGGCATAGACAGTTGAAGACTACGGATTCCAATAATACTACGTTCAAATATATTTCGAAAATATTTTTAATCACAAAATATTTTGATACAATACAAAATATATTTTATATGAAATTAATTAACAAAACCTCGTGCTATGACGCTTAGAATCCTCACTTTAAGGACACATTGAAGGACAGGACAAGGATTAAAGTAAAAGTGGCGCTATAACTATTGCTCTGGCACTATAATTATTACTGATTTACAATTAAAGAGTAGAATACAATGTCTAAATAAATATTTACATAAATAGTTGATATTACAAAAATAAACCATTATGCAGAGAATGATGAAAAGTTCACTGCATTTCCATAAAGCTCATATACGTCTCGTAAATCATAACGCATTTTGCATGGAACTCGGCAAATGGACATGAGGGCTTGTTGTTTTTGATTGCAGTGAATTACGATATGTAAATTATATCTGAATCTGGGACATTATATATTGTTTGAGTTGATCTGTAGATAAAAGTAATAGCAATATTTACCTTTATGCATCGGAGATGCAAATGAGCATTTAATGTATAAAGAGAAAATATAGCGATAATTCATTTTAAATATGAATAATTTTCTTTAATATTTTAAGTACGAAGTCTACTATAGTTTCAGTGGAACAACGAATAAAGGTGATGGTTTTGGGCGGGATCTCCACTTAGACGAAAGTTCTGCCACATAACACGGAACACCTTCAGAATTCGGCGGAAAATGGGGAACGGATTATCTTAACACCAGTTTCTCTCTGTCTACCCTGGTGTGTGTTGGATACAGCATGAAGATCAAAAACGTGTTTCTCGTAAACCCTCATATTGTGGTTGAAATGCGCTCGCTCTTTTATAACAAGAAATGAAATAAGATAAGAATATCTAAAATGTATAATTTTAACATAATCTAAATTTTAGAACTAAACGATAAAATGTATGTATAAACAGAAAATTTAGAACAAAAAAACACTTTCTCAAAAGTTTCTGTTACACCCTTTCTTATGTAAGAAACTCTTTGCAATTTATGAACATTACTACACATTTCTATTCCGTAACTATACACTTAAGCCTAGAATCTGATGCCAATACGATAAAGTTTAGCTTCGTAATGCTAGTATCATTTTTTATTGTAACACACTCCCCGAGGGCAATGCTAGGGTGCTTGTATTCTAAATATAACGATATGAGATCAGTTATTGTAGAAAATAACAGCGAATGTGGGCATAACCATTAAGTTATGTGTTTATATCAGTTGGAGTGTGTTTATTAAAGTGGTAGAAAACACTTCAAGGGAGACTTTTGCTTTCGTTTATGCATAAATAAACTAAGACAATGGTTTTAGTAAAAGATTTTACGAGATTTTCGTGTGTTATCTTTATTATATGTTAGAGAACTTTTACAAATATGTACTTGAAATTATAGTGGCGAGTTGCTATCACGTACTAGATGCTCGTAACTAAATAAAAATAACTGAACTGAGTTCAGTTCAAATGTTAACACTTAAACTTTACACCGTTCTCTATCTAAACGGTTTCTAAAGACCATATTTAATTATGGAAAAGGTTTGCAAGGCTACCCGCAGGGCACTCACCCTTAAATTACAAGCTGAATATATTTTTGGTGTAATAAAAATATATGGAATAAAATTTTACTTTGCATTTAATAATTTTCACTAACTGGTTTGAAATAATTGGAATAAAAATATAGTCTGTTTTCAGTCTTTATTAATCTGTCAATAGTAGATTACCGCGTGATCTACTCGCTGGATATTGGCAATTACATCGACTTGATTGGCGTATAGACGAGTCATGACTATTTCTAGATGAATGGTTTAGAGCTGTAAAGTTTTGGTCTAAATTTTCCTTTAAATATTGCAAGCTGTTAGGAGCTAGAAATTGAAAGCTAGTTACTCGGTGTACCGTAACGGCGACAATTTTAATTGGCACAGTCCTCATAATACTACAATATTCCTATGTCTATATTCTAAAACAAATTATTCATACATTCACGAAAATTTGTACGATATGTAACAATTTCCCTATTTCATTGCTTATTCTTCATGTCTATTGAATTTAACTTCTTTATCGTTTATTGGGTTACTGTGCAATAATTATCATTTTTTATTCAATTACCAAAAAATAATAATATGTGTTTGTAATATGTTTTGGTTTTAGTGTTTTTTTTCCTAACACACGTTCTGAAAAGTTTAGAATCAATTTAGTTCCTTTTTTTTATAAAATAAATAGGACAGGAAAATATATATTATGGTAATGCTTTAATAACTTGTCATATCTAAATTTGATTTGATTTGATTCCAACGGTATCCTCACCTCACGCAATTTTTCTTTCATAAACAATAGGAGAGTTTGAAATTTGTGATCACAGCTAATTTTAAATATCCTGAAAAAGTATAAATTGCACCATGAATCTCTGAAATGGGTTTACCCGTTTCGCAGATTAGTCCGAACCAAGAGACAGAACGAAAAGCCGACCTAGAGTTAAATAATGTAAATGCGTGCTTCGAGTTTTATATATGTATTACTAATTTTCTTACTTTCCTCATATTTACGTTTTAAATTATACTTGTTAATAGTTTATTATCATATCATTTCAGTCTGAACATAATCTAAAATGAACGTACCTTAGTAGGTATGTATATTCTCAGGAATCAATTATACAAGTAAAAATATGTAGACAGAGGTTGACCTCAATAAAATGTGTGTTTTCACTTGGTTAATTTCGTGGCGCAGTGTACGTCGGTGACGGCCGTGGTTGCCGGTTCGAATCCTTCCCGAGGGAGTCATTATATATTATTTTTATTTTCCCGCTCTGGTACTTAAGACAAAGGGTGTGCGATTTAATACTGAATGACTCAATTTTAGGCGGAAAGTGGAGAATAGAGTGTCTTAGCACTAGGTTATCTCTGACTGAGGGAAAACGCGTGAACGCGAAAAAACAGATTTATTCATTACTCATCTTCATATGTATGTTATATTTGTGTAACTTATTTATATATTTAAAAGAAAAAGCAAATCAATATTGCAAGCAGCAAATTCGTTATCCTACAACTCGCTACTACGAAAGTTAAATACGGTTGTCACAACAAGGACTTTTTTATTCGGAAAAGGTGTGGCGAAAAATTCTACCGCAACGTTCTCTTGAATTGCTTATTTGAATTTTACATGTTTTAATAATGTAATAGAATAAAATATAAAAAAAAAATACGTGTTACCATAATATTTATTAATTTTTAATATTTACAAGGATTGTGCAATATTTATTTACAATATTTAATGGAATTGTGCAATTTTTAGTAATTCATTTAAAGCGTGGCGTTGAATTGCATCACACAACACGCAATGTCTCGATTTCGAGCGGAAAGTGGAAGACGGAGTGTATTGACACTAGGTTCTCTCTGACTTCCCCGCTATGCGATGAAAAGCGTGAAGCTAAACTAATTCTTTTACCTCATTCTTTCAACGTTCAACAGATAAATTATAATGTTTTTCAAATATATATTTTTATATATTTAGAAACGAGGTTACGATAAGAATCGGTACACATAATTTAAAATATACATAGTTCTGATGATAGCATCCAAATGTTAGAATAAATCTTCCTGTTTGTGGAAATTGTATCACGAGGCTAAATAGTGTAGGCGGGGAACAGAATAAATAGAATTAGGTAACCTAGTCCACATAGGGACGGCTGTCTCTGATATACCATAAAATTGCGATTATATCGCCGCTCAGATTGGAAATGTGCCCGGAGCAACAAATCTATAGCTAAGCTGACCTAAAGACCTAAACCTACTTCTAACTCAGATTGAAGACAAACTTTTGTTTTTCATCATCTTGGCTATGTGCAAACAGTCTTGTTATTTGTTATTTCTTCGCATTTGTATCATTACAATGATGGAACAAAACAATATTTGGGAGTATGTTGGCTTAGGTTATTGAAACGTAGTTTAATATGATTTAGTAAAAGTATTGAATTTAGCTCTATCTTTGAAGAGGTACACATTTTTTTCTATAGAAAGTTAATGCATGTACATTTTTGATATGTGTTCGTTTTAGTATTTAGGTATGTGGTTATAGAATAGCATACACTCTCTACTAACCGCCCTTTGTTAATCAAACACCACCAATTCACGATAATTTGCTCGAAATAAACGTTAGAACTTTAATAAACGAATTTATAGCACGATATAACAATATAGATAAATATTTCATGTCAAAGTCTTGTGGAAATAAATATATTGTGTAATTCAAACTAGTTTCCGGTTGGCAGTTATACAATGTAGGTACGTGTGTTTTTATAAGGGTGAGTCGGACGATGCGTAAATGTGAAAATTATACGGGTGGAGCGATAATTAATTATTTTTAGAGAGGAAAAAGTCAGAAGCGTGCCACAAGTGTTCTTTTCATCCTACAGTCCTGTGAGCTTTTTTCTGAACGATCAAAGGGATAAACTTTATAAAAATATAAAATGCAAGTTAGTCATGATTACGGTAGGTACTTGTTTGGAAGCAAGAGAAAATTAAGTTGTTTTTTTTATTTTATACTTAAGCATTTATTATATAATTGTATGTACAAATTGCTGAATATAATTCATGAAATTCTTTTAGATTAAATAGAAACAATATCTTTTCGAATATGTGAATGAATAAAATTTTTACACGACTGTTAATGTGATCGTCACGCAGTAGGACAAAGCGCGTCATTGCGTTCCGTGACATCATAACAAACAAGGTCTCAATTCCGGGCTGAATGTGGAGAACGGAGTGTCTTGACAATCAGAGTAAATTTTTTAAAACTACCCTGTTATACGGGAAAGAGAATGAAGCTCGTTGTTTTATATTAGAAGTAAAATAAATAATGCATGTATCCATTCATTTTTAGCGGAGATGAGACGACACATATTTGAGGCCACTGTTAATACTAGTATTTTATATTACGGTAGCCGTTTTCATACGAATATTATTGATAGTTTATAACGCTGCTATATAATTAAATCTGTTAATCATATTAAGAGACAAATTTATCAACGCAACATCATATAGACGTTTTGTAATTCAGGTATTTTTAGTGTGTTTATCGTTTTATAAAATACTATATCATTTTTGATAATATTGGTAAAAAAAATATTTTCATAAATGTGACCATCCAAACCGTCCATCATTTTATGAGTAGATTTTATATAAGTAAAAGTAAATATACCATTTACTTTTTGATGTATTTTGTCTCTATACGATATGATATCTGTCACATTCATTCCTATAAGCACTGCACCATAACACTTTCAGTGTTAAAAATATTTAAGAAATAGCATTCTCTCTTGCCAAACGATTGTTCGTAGATCTTCAGGTAGAAGAATTTTGTAAAAATCTCTCTACAGAGATGCTAACAACAAAAATAAGTTGTAATAAGCGTATGAGAATTTCGATAGAGCTGATAGTAGAACGCATGGCTTACCGATCAGAGCACCTGGTATCCAGGAGGCGCGGGTTCGAATGCCGCTTCGTTCAAATTTTTATACGTTTACTAAACGTCCTTTACTATACCATAATTTCAAACTGTTCAATAGATATAAAAAGTCTTACATATATAAAATTATGCTTTTAATATCAAAGAACTTTAGTTCGCAAAAATGACATTTCTTTGTATTGTGTTATACTTTAATTTTAGCATCAACTATATTTGTTACCATAAATGGTAGGTTTGATTCTTAGTAAGAGTAGGAGTTTATTTTTTAATTATTTTTATTTACTCAGTTGATAGTCGGCTTGTAGCCTACTATAAAGAGGCAAATGAAACATAAAATAATAATACTGCAAAACAATAAATACTCTAGTTGCCTCTCTAAGTACTCCGTTAAGGATAAAGCGTGAAGCTAAAAAAAATACTCTAGGGGATCATTACTATCCTTTTTATTTTGTCGACCCAAGTTTCTTCTTTCGTCTTAACAAGTAGAATCAGACCTAAATAGATCAAATATTTCCACGTAACAGATACCCCTTTGATATAAAAACTTCTTTATATGCAGAGGGGTTTGGCTCGAGGTGTAAAGAAGCCATTTTCCGATGCAAAAAAATAGGTGACATGACGAATTTTATTATATAGGCAAAATGTGCTTCGTTAATGAAGATTATAGTATTATAAGATATATATTTATATAATAGTTAATTTAAATTGATAACATCTTTTATTTGTACAGTTATATATATTGTACCTTTAATAAAACTTTGTTTTATATAAAAAAGACCTTGTGTACCTTTTAAAGTAGACACTTATATCACACATGGACTTACTGAAATGTTTATTTTATGCTTCTTTATTTTATGCGTTTCTATAGTCTCTTAAGATGAAGCACGGCGTTGGGCTCTTTCATCCTGCGCGTAGGCTTACCAAATACAAAGAGATCCATGATAAATCAATTGTCTCTTTACCTTCCGTGGATTCGATAAACCTTTATACCGGGCGAAAGAACTCATCACCGCGAATCATCTCAAGACACTGTGAAAACATATTTTGAATATTGTATTAATATACAAATTACATTTAGTAAAAAATAAGTACGTATATTCCGCTGACTTGTCATACTTGATAATTAGTTAAAGGAACATAGCAAACATAAAAAGGTTGAAATACGTTTGATAGAACGAAGCTTCAGGAAATAGCTACACGATAAAACGGCTGGAGCTACGTTTTACATAACTTTGCGAAGCAAACCGTGAACCGGTTGTTCACATTTAGCAATTGAAATTCAATTCGCTTGATACTCGTAGCGTTAGCCAGTTTATGCACGAAAATATGACAGCATTATTTTCTTTTTCGTTTTTAGAAAAATATTGTATAAAGGGATAAAGGTTGAAGAAATAACCTGTATATTGTACCACCTGGAGTATTTTTAAATTTTAAAACTTATAAATCAATGGAAAAAATATTCAGAACTCCGTCACCTTCATCTTTGGCTGAAGGACTTTGATGTTGAATCTGTCCTCATGTTTTTTCTAACCAAATCGGCTAAGGGTTTCTTTGTTTGAACTTCCCATCACGAGAGCTTTCGCATTGTGCCTAACGTGACCAAATTGGAACCATCCCAATTTGAGTCTATCTCAGCTTCTGTGGCTGTCAGACATCACCGCCCTTATCCATGTTTAAAAGATGTTTGGCTTAACCATTAAACCAGACAATCTTAAAGCTTTTATTAAGGCTTCATCGCTTGTCAAGACAGGTCTGAAAATGCGCCAGCGCATCTGACAAACGTTCCGATAAGTTAGACATAGCATGAATATTTCACGGTATGTCAAAAGACCCTTGTTGGCGCTGCCTTGCTGTACATCTTTCTACTAGTATTTATTAGTATCTTTCTGTTTACTTTATAACATATAAAAAATAAGAAAGGAGGAAGAAAATTCATATTGTTTTTATTAAAAACATTCCAGATCTCACAAATGTAATATAAATAATAATGCAATCGATTTTCTTATGTAAACAAAATATAACAGTGATTTTATAAATCTGAACCTGCATTTTATGATAAGTATGCAAGCCTACAAAGTGGATTGCGATTTGCGGCAAGAGTGATGTAAAATACATACTCGTACGTTTGCGCCTAAATGGTGCTAGTGATGTTCGCTTGAATTTTTGCACCCGAAATATTAAATACAACGTTGGGTAACTGGGCAATAAAACTAGTGGCCCTTTCAACGCGTAAAATTCACGTCGCCTTGCCAGAGGGTATGTCACTTTTTATAAAAACTCTATTTCTAGCACATGTTAGTACAGACAATATTTATTCTATTAATAACCTGTATTTTCAACGACTTTTGTAGAAAAATATTGGCTTTATTCAGCTCTTCTAAATATAAACTTTAACTATGCTAAATCTCGTACTCCTTCACCCGCATAAATTTCGTGGAAAGGATGTAAAAAGCTTTTCCTTCATATATTAATGTACTAGCGACCGTTCGCGGCTTCGCCTATGTAACTACACTTGCTTTCGTATATAAATATACTACACATTAGATATATTGCATCTTTGTAGATCTTATACATTCTTGCACATGTGAAAGCTAAATAGCTTAAAGAGAAGACCGTTGAAGGATTGATGGGACTTGTAACTTTCTGTAACATACTGCTATAAGTCTTAACCGAGAGACAAAGTTTAACTTAGGTGTACGCTTAAATTACCGCGCTACTCCATGAAGCGATATAAGTATACCTAACTAAATAATTTGAGAATGTCGTGGCATAGTTGGACCGCGTCTGACTGGAAACGCTGTATACGGTTGTGAGTTCAATTCCCATTAAGAGGATGATTTTATATCATTTTCTGTTTTGATAAGACAAGGCTTGATATTAAGTTCCGCTGCTCAACATGCAATGTTTCGATTTCAGGCCAAAAGTGGAGAGCGAAGTGTATCGACAAGATTCGAAACACGAACTACTTCATTTTTCTTAAGAAAATTGTATACTACTACTGTAGTATTTATAACTATTTAAAAGTACCTAGTACTACATGCTTACGATTATTTTGTTAAAGATCTTAGAAATACTAGTGTAAATTGTTTAGAAAATCATTCATCATTCATTAATAATAATAACATGTCCAAAAATTAATAACTACAGTTCCTTATACTACTGCTAAAAAAAAAATCTTTTGTCCTGTACATAGAAAAAAATATATGTGCGTGCATTTGAAAAAGCTTTTAAAAACAAAAGAAACTACTACAGAACCATCCACATGTAATGTTTCATTCAAATTCGTTCAGGTGTTAGAGCTTAATTGAGTTACAAACGAACAAAAACTTTTGTACTGCATTCTGCTTTTATCTCCAGCTTAAAGAGCTCCGGTTCGTATGTGCGTGTTTTTGTAAATATTCTAGGCTTTTATTAATATTTTATTTAAGTGTAATTTATATTTATATTATATATATAGTTTTTTTTTTTATGGAATATATAGTTTTCGATACGTCCTTGTTGGTGTTTTTTAATGCCGTCGCCGGCTGCCTCAATATGAGTGATAGAGATTAAACTTAACCGTTTTTTTTTGCAAATTTTAAAGTATTACTCATTCACTTAGGGATTTGAAAAATTTTTTGTAGCCGGTATTGTAAAAATTGTACAGACGCGGTGAAGGAAAAATTGTACAGACGCGGTGTTTTAAATTTGCGACTGTAAAGCGACTGGTAGTGGGTTCGATTCCCACTTGAGGAGTGGAAATATTTATTTCCATTTTCTTTGCTCTGGTGTCGAGGCTAAGCGCGGCGTTTAGTTCCGCCACTTAACACGCAATGCCTCCAAAGTTGGCGGAATGTGGGGAACGGAGTGTCTTAACACTAGGTTCCCTCTGCCTACCCTGCTGTGTGCGTTAACATAAAAAAAAATATTGACATATGAATCTTAAATATAAAGATTATTCTAATAAAATAAAATGTTATCTGTGTACACGGTATTTTTATAGCCAATTATTATGTATTAATATTATATAAATCCGCCACCAACACTTGTTTTCGCGTGAAAATGAAGAACACAGGTCTCCCTGATGACCCTGCTATGTAGGGAAAAGGGTGAATTAATGTACAAATAGTGTTTCCAAATAGGAAAAGGCCTTATAAGCACATTAAGCTAGTTTTAGAAAAAAGCCCTAGCGACAGATGACGTCATAAGCTACTAGCGTCAGACAGTTTCATATCTATTCACTATAGTAGCCTCTTTGAAGCGTAAAATGCAGGTTGCTTTAATATCCTATGTATGGCATGTGCGATTTTATACAACAGATTATGTCAAACATTAGTGGCACAAAAAGAAACTAAATGCTCATAAATAAAGTTATTATTTCCTTTTTTATTTACTGTCTCATTTGTCTTAGAAAAAAAATATAATTAAATATTTTGCGCGACTTTTCGTGACGTAATTAGAAAGAATTACGTGCCTAAATAACATATTTGATCTCAAGTCACGATGAGGAAATATGCGAAGGTGCGAGTGAACATAACACCGCATATTGTTTCACTTGACTGAGGTAATATCTATTAGATTCAATATACAAACTATCGCCTGCTATTGACAGTCTGATGCGACATTTTCCAATCTCCCCAAGACATCTTTGAGATAACACATTTCTTTACTACTATTTTATCCACATTTATAGTAGGTATTTCTTGTCAATAAATAATTACATCCAAGATGTACCTACATCAATAAATGTTTGCCTTTATATCAGATATTGGCAATTTCGGAGTGTAACGTGACGTTGACGTGGGAATAGTTCAGAACTTGAAAGCCCTTGATACCGGCCTGAAGATCGGATATTACGTCGTACCGCTTGCATAAGCAGCAACTTAAGGAGTTCTTAAGAAAGAGGTCACAGTGGCGCATTTCTAATCAACCGTTGAAGTTTTTATTATTTTTGCAACTTAGTTATACATAAAACACATATGAGAAAATGGATTTTATAGTGATTTTTCTTGTTTACGAAAAAATAATGAATGAAAATTGGATAAACATTTTACGAAACTCAACAAGCAACTGTGTCAAAAAAGAGTATAATGAACAAATTCTGCCTCCTTCCTGAAACTTGTGCATACAACTTTTAAAGATCCATATTGTAAGCGTACAAAACTTCGGAACGTAGCTACGGTATGTTGATTGAAAAAGTGAAAATGTACCTAAGTATTTTGTTTAAGATAAAAAGCTGTAAAAAATATATCTACAAAGGCGAAATGTCAAAATTACATACATTCACAGTATCGCAAATTTAACATTTGAATTAAATAAAATCTGTTCTATATTCCCGTGATTTACAATTTTGGGGGAAAGATGATTGATTGCGGCTTAGGTCAATGTCTAGGGCTCTTGACGCGGGAACGACCAGATATGTATACAGAGAACTGCTCGCGCAAGCACCTACTCAAGAGATTCTGAAAAAAGGAGGTCACAGCGGCATATTTAAAATCATTTGCTTTAGCTTCATATGTGAGAATATTGTAAGAAAATATCTTTTTAGTTGTGTTAAACATGAAATGTGTAGCAGTTATGTTGGTACTTGGTCTGTATAGCAGTAGCGATGAAAACTACTAAAGTTATGCTCGAAAACATTTTCTAATGTAACAAACATTTTTTTACAGTTTTAGTAGTGAAAGTAGATATACTTTCAACTACGTTTGTATTTTGATTAATTTTCTTCGAGTACAGGTAACAAAAATTATCACGTCAATGATAAACTTGAAATTCTCGTATCTGAAGTAGAAAAGAGTAAAAGGTTTTAATTTAAATACTAGTATTTATGTACAATATTTAAGAACTTGATTAATGTATTTACTGAAAATAGTAATATACTGGAATTAGTGGTGGTAACTAATATTTTTTGTATGCTAATACAAAAGTTTTAAGATATGCCGTTCTCTATTTTTAGAGATACTACATGTTGTAACAATACATACTATGTATAAATAAACATTGGGATATAAAAAAATATTAAATAATATAATTTAAAAATAATAAAAAAATATATACAATTTTATAAAATAGTTTAAACAAATAATAAAAAAATATTTTATTAATATTTTCAGAAAAAGCAACGTTGGCTGTATGAGTTGCTGGCATATTATAGTTTATGATTTTTTAAAAATGGAATAGAAAGAGAAAGGGAGCATGGCGGGAGCGTGGCGTCGGTAAAAGTGACGCTTAGAAAATTATTGATATTAAATTGCAAATAATATAAATTGAATACAAGGAAATGGATATTTAATAAATATATTTAACATATTAAATGCAAAGTGATCGAAATATAATAATTTCATGATAATCAAGTTTGGTAAGATGCCTATTTGTTAATTATGAAGAATTTCTTGGTGAGTTCTTATTTCACATTAATAATATAAAAATAACAAAGCGAATATTGAAATGAATATTTAAATAATAATAACTAAATAATATAATA
This sequence comes from Dryas iulia moderata, assembly GCA_019049465.1. NCBI lineage: Eukaryota > Metazoa > Arthropoda > Insecta > Lepidoptera > Nymphalidae > Dryas > Dryas iulia. The sequence continues at coordinate 7,541,014 of CM032431.1, forward strand.
GTATTAAAGGCAATAAATATTTTAAATATTAGTTCTATGAAAAAGAAAACTTATAATTTGCAGTACAAATTAATTAAAATATTTGGCGTATGGCGGCGCCATCTTAAAATAGTGTTGTATGAACACTTTAGTTTACATTTTTCTAAATATTATAAATTTATAAATTAATTGAAAGTTGCGAGTGTAAATAATACTTATTAAATAAAAATAAATAAGGCTTTGGATGATTAAATATTTTATGGCAAATATTCTCATACGAATGTATGAAATTTAAAATAACATAAATATGTACTACATGTATAGGGGCGATGCATGTAGTACAAATAATAATAATAATAAGATATTAATATACAATGCGTTTAATAGCTGGATATTTTATGGCAATAATTGGCACGATCTCATACGAATGTGTAAATCTTAAAAAAACAAATATAAACTACATGTACAGGGGCGATGCATGTACTGTCTCTCGACTGTCAGGGTTCGGTTATAGCTTATAGCTTACTGATAAGCGATGTCAATGACACAATCAATGTAGCTTTGCAGCACCGAGGCCGACATGTTTGGTAAAGTGATCCGCTATAGCGACGTTGGTTTGTTGTATCCTTTCTGATGCTGTCTTGCGTTGCGTAAGCGATGCTTGTACAAAGTCGGATTGTGGTAAAACGTGTGACATGCGACTGTCGTGGGTTCAGGGAGCTTATAGCTTACTGATAAGCGATGTCGGTGACACAATCAATGTAGCTTTGCAGCACCGAGGCCGACATGTTTGGTAAAGTGATCCGCTATAGCGACGTTGGTTAGTTGTATCCTTTCTGATGCTGTCTTGCGTTGCGTAAGCGATGCTTGTACAAAGTCGGATTGTGGTATAACGTGTGACATGCGACTGTCGTGGGTTCAGGTAGCTTATAGCTTATAGCTTAACCAGTGACATTGGTCTCACAAACCATTAATGTATATCGGCTTAACAACCCGACGAATTCATTGGTCTCACAAACCATTGACGTATATCGGCTTAACAACCCGACGAATCCATTGGCCTCACAAACCAGTGGCGTATATCGGCTTAACAACCCGACGAATTATATTGGTCTCACAAACCAGTGGCGTATATCGGCTTAACAACCCGACGAATTATATTGGTCTCACAAACCAGTAACGTATATCGGCTTCACAACCCGACGAATTCATTGGTCTCACAAACCAGTGACGTATATCGGCTTCACAACCCGACGAATTACATTGGCCTCACAAACCAATGTACAACTAATTAAATATATATAATAAGCGTAACAAGTACCTTTGAGAAAGATCACACACAAACTTAACAAACATGACGTGACAGCTAACTAATAATTGATCGTTTGCAAAGGCATCGTAAGTATCATATACGTGAACTGTTTCGTTGTGTCTCGGAGGGTTCAATATGATCGGTCAGGTCTGCGATCGGACGGAACTCACGGCAAATGGCGGGGCGGGGCCACACGGCCATTTTTCTCTTAATATAGCTATCTTGCATAGTTGTAAGTGAGGGATAAATGAGACGATCCTAGGGCTTTTCCTCGGACGAGCTCTGGGTGATTGCAACGGATAGTTTGTGTTAGATACTTGCATGTCTAGATCCCTTCTGATGGCTAATTAATATATAAATGAGTCTATACCTTCTGATGGCAAACTAATAATTAAGAAGGAAGACCTTCTGATGGCAAATTTATATATAAAATGAGTCAATACCTTTCTGATGGCAATTATAATTAAAAAAGATTACCTTCTGATGGCTTATTATATGTATTATTTAATATATTACACATAGAATTTCTTGACACTGTTACCTCTGAATCTCAAAAAGAACCTGAGTTACTTACATACATAACAATAAAGGTCCTAACCACAAGACGTATCATGAGCCAAGGCATGATTTGATTAATATATTTTCAAACATTTCAGATCGATGAGGTAGATGAAGGGAAGAAGGGGGGGAGACCAGTTACAATGTTAGGTGCTGGAAACCAACTTAAAACTTGTCTAAATAGAATATAGCCATTCTCTTGAATGGTTTTTAAACCTACAACCTTCACAAGTGTATTCAGACATTCTCATTGTCCTGCGGAGATGTCAGTCTGTAGTCTAATCATATAATACTTTTTAATCAAAATTCACAGTAAAAATAAAGTATGTAATTAGAAATCATTTAGATTAAATTGCATATACATATATGATTAAGGAAAATCGATTACTTGAACTTATTATTATTCGGTTTTTTATTTTTTTTACCTTCACGCTGTATTCTGCACATAGCAGGATGGGCAGAGGGAACCTAGACAAGACACTCCGTTCTCCACTTTCCGCCGAATTCGGAGGCATTGCGTGTTAACTGGCTGTACTTGACGCCGAGCTTTGCCTCGACAGCATAGCAAAGAAAATGGAAATATTCAATATTTCCACTCCTCAAGTGGGAATCGAACGCACAACCAGTCGCTTTACAGTCACACTTTGCGCCTTTGCACCACGACTGGTCCCAATAGTATTATTAAATACAATCTTATTTTATTTGTGAGATAATTTACGCCTATCGTTGGCAGAATCCGATATCGCATTTACTCAAGCCACAGCGGGAAAACAATTTTAAATATAAATATTCCCGAGAGTGAGATTTGAATAAACAACCCCCCGCGTGTAATCAAAAAAACGAAAAGTGCAACGACGAGGCTGTTATAATATTATTATCGATATTTTACTGTCCTATTTTTTTGGAATTGGAAAATAAATGTTCTTTCATTTACTATTTTCAGGTGCAAAAATATTAAAGGAAATTTGTAAATATATTTATATGTATATAAAACTCTTCCGGTACTAACAGATAACGTACATACGAAACCACTGAGTGGAGAACGTTGAAATTTAGTATGTAGATTTCTTAGACAGTGTATCGGACACCAAGGAAGGATTTTTGGAAATACCTTCAGGAACAGGAAAAACGGGATTTTATTTTATTGAATGTAAATTTCCGTGTACACTAAGTTGCACTATTTGTTGACTTTTCTAGTATTTTCGGTTGCAGTAGGAATTTCGAGAACTCGATTTTAAAACCTCCGTCATCAAGAAATCTATATGACAAACGCTAACCACCATAAGTTACAAAATATCACAATGATTACCAGTAAAGATTCTTTTTACTTAATATTTACTTTCCCAATATAATAGGAAATATTTAGGTATATTATATAACTATATATAGGAATGTATATGGGAAGTTCAATTTGTAATTATATACGTGGTTACGTGGTATATTTTACAAATGTGTAGACAGTGTAGACACTGTCTCATTATAATATTAAATTAATCAAATTCAACTAGTACAGTCGTAGACACGTTTCATATGCATTACCTTATCAACAAGTAAGTATACTTCTTAATACACTACTATATTTTAATGACTGATGAATCTGTTGAGCCTGTGACTGATGAATCTTATATTTTTTTCTTATTACAATCAAATTGTTATCTGCATGTTATAATATAGACATTCTGTACTCATATAAATTGTGGCATAAGGGAGGTTTTTGTTTCACGTATGTTTATATAGCTTTATGAAATAATACGAATATTTATAATAATATATTCGATGTATCGTCTTTGGTGGCAGAATTTAATGAGCAAAGAATTTAAAATAATACTCTTATATCATTCCCCCGAGTGGTAATCGAACCGTCCTTTATCGACGTATAGACGCTTTCCCAATACACTATGGAATATCTATTTACATTTTTTTTAAGAAAAATCATTTATCTTATGTTTATTTTATTTCTGGATTGTTAATTAAAAATCTCATATAAGAGATTTTGAAAATTCTACCCCTAAGTTAGTGAAGTAAGGGTTGAAAGTTTGAATGAAATTCTACCCCTAATGTAAGCAAATGGGGGTTCAGCATTTTTATAGAAGTCCGTTGATGTTAGAAATATGAAACTTTGTCTATTGGCTAATGAGTAAAAGTTAGTAAATACGTATTTTTCCGATTGTAAAAATAATTTACCCCTAAGGTAGGGAAATTAATGTTGAAAATTTGTTTAAAAGCCCACCACTTTTTTATTGAACATTCTTATTTGAAGTATGAAACTTTATTTATTATTTCATAACAGCTAGTTATGCGTAAAGACCTGTATTTATTGCGGTCATGACTTATAAAGAATAATATACTAACATACTTTTTAATTTTAAAACACAACAGTTATACTAAAAGTTACATAATCTAAAGTCTAAGTTACATAATAGCCTTTCTTTATAATTTTGTAGATTTCGACTCCTTAACAAACCCTATATTTATTAATATTGTCTATTGTTAAATAAAGAGCGTTTACGGGCAAATCACAATTGTAGATTACAGTATCTGTAACATCCGTAAACAAAACAACTCATGTGTAATATCTACATTACATATAAGGGTACATATCTACATATTATTCTAACGTAAATACTTGTTGACTTGCGTTAAAAATTCAAGAGGTAAAAATAGGCAAATAAATAACAAATCCGTAAAGGTATTGTCTTATCTCGCATTTCCACTTGGATACGTAAGCCGTATTCACTGACAGTATGAATTCGTTAAATGCTCAACCTATTTGTTTTATTATGAAGTGTGACGTTTTTGCTACGCGTAGAGAAATACCTTTCTTTGTTATTCAATATTTACACAGGATTAGCACGTATTAGGATGAAACTCATATATTAAATCTTTGAAAGAAAATCCCACATTTTCTTTTTATCTTTTTTCAGGTTCATACCAGAAAATAGTTTAAAGGTAATTAGTACATTCAGCCATTTTAGTTTATTTTTTTCTGTACGGTTTCTCAGCTTATCAGGTTAGCTAAGAGAGAGAATCTAATGTCATCCCTTCGATGCATTGCGTGTTGTGTGGCGGTTCTCAACGCCACTCTTTGTCTTATTCACCAAAGCGGAGATATTGGGAGTAATTAAATTATGAACATACCACAGTTTAGTTTAGCAGACATTGTTTTACATATTATGCTGCCAGTACAAGGAAGCCAAAAACTAATGCTTTAATAAAATAGTTTATTTTTAATAGTTTATATTTTTATTAGTAGGTGTATATAAAATATATATTTTACTAGCGGCCCGCTCGCGACTTCGCCGCGTGATCTACGTGTATATTGCAACCCTCGGGGGTGGATTTTTCAAAAATGAAGTAGCCTATGTTTAACCTTGGATTATCAACTATGTATATGTCAAAATTCATTACAATCGGTCAAGCGGTGTAGATTTTTCATATAAACTTTCATCCCCTATTTCGACCCTTTAGAGGTTGGTTTTTGAAAAATAAATTGCCTATGTTAGAATCAGTCATTTTTACTACTTTCATACTACATTTCATCCAAATCGGACCAGTAGATTAGCCGTGAAAGCGTGACAGACAAACACTCAGACATTCGCATTTATAATTTATATATTTATAAAAGAAATAATTTTAAAAGGTGAAATTTAAATTTCACTATTATTCATTATTAATTTATGAGGCTTACTCTTCCTATTTATCCAGTACCTACATATATTTTCTAACGGTACTGCTTTAGTAACTCATGTTTCAAATTCACAAGCGGGTAAATTAATTGAGCCGCAAGCGAGTATGCTAACAATAATATCGGTCAAAAATATAATACGCGTTGTGTATCTTAGTGTTGCTATCTACTAATATTCAATCTATGCACTTTAAACTAAAACTTTAACTTTATTTAAAATATTAAATAAAAATTATTTAAAAATACAATATATAAATGTCATTCGGCTGCTTCTAGCCTTTAATCACGACTGTCCTCATTTTTACACAGATATTAAAAGTTCTATCTTCTTATAGATCTTGATTCTGTCGTTTCTTTCCCATTCTTATCAAAGCCATTTGTGCCCTTGATGCTAAGCACAGAGCGCTAGTTCGTGGCTATGAGCCTTTTTGAATATTCTTACGATATTTTTTCTTATATTCAAGCTTATTTGTCGTATATAATGTCGTTATCAGCCGTTGTGGCTAAATAGGACACTCAATGTTGAACTGTAATCGTAATACTTGTAGCTTCGGTTCTAACATGCACAATTGAATAGGTGCATTTAAATTACTTCTATTTCTCCGTTCTGGTGAGAGGAGGAGAGGTCTGGTGTTAAGTTCAACCACTTAACTCCACTCGACTCGACAATATCTCAAATTTGGGCAAAAGACGGAGAATAGAAATTTTCTAAATTCATCATGATTTATTATTTATTTTTGTTATTTTATGTTTTATATTATTTTATAATTTACATTATCTTATTGACGTAGGGCACTGAGCTTATTCAGAATAAGTTTCTCTTAAAAAATAGTTAGACGGTATACAGACTGTTTTTTTTTCTATAGTAGTTTTATAAAGACGAACGTTTTGTATTTCATTTTTTATTTTTCTTCTTCAAGTCTTTGCGCAGTGAAGTTTTTAAAAGGCTTTCGTATAATCTTTTAAAATAAAATTATAACAACTACTTAGAAATCTAGTTGTGGCCAGATGTGAATTCTTAACTTAGAAAAGGCACTCATCCATGTTATATAAATACTACGAACAATTTTTTATTATATAAAATAATTAAATTATGTCTTAATAAAATTGCTTATTAGTTAAGAGTGTACAACAACTTAAAACATTATAAAATAATTTAATTAATTAGTAAGCTGTAACGTTCTTATTCACAATCTGCTGAAGACTAAAAACTTTTAAAGTAGTATAAAGTAATTTCTAAAAGAACATTTGAAACAAAGATACAGTTGAAACCAAATTTTGGGCAAACAATAAAGAACTTTGGCTAACCTCCATCCGAAACTTGAGAATTTGAGAGCTGTCTAGCTTACGCGTGAATAGAGATTCAAAGGAAACTTTTCAAGTTACTCTGTTTTCCTATTTTTGTATGAATACAGCACTAACTTCAACTAATACTTAAAAGTGAAAAGTTTATTTCAAGTTGTTTTTATTAAGTTAAATAATAAAATAGGATACTTTTAGGAAAATAAATATATTTTTTAACATTTTAGTGCTATTTACACACTTAGGAAATGAAAAAGACATTTTTAGTAAACGTATAAAAATATGAACGTAGCGGCATTAGAACCAATACCTCTTCCAAAAATGTACATATAACAAAATAAAAATAAGTTCATAAAACAAGTTCATATAAAAAAAAGTTGATACCACTAACGATAAATGTATCATTTATTATAATATTTTATCAATAATGCTACGAACATTAATTATTCCGGCTTATTTTTCTTAATCTTCAGAAGCAGATAGTATCCCGTAATTATACGAGTATGATGTAATAGGAGATTATCCCTCAAACACAACAGTATAGGTATAGACTAATCTTTTATCTTCGATCGAGTATAGAATAGAGTTTTAAATTGCTTGTATTTTAAGTATCCGGCCGTTTTAACATACTTCAGTTAGCTTCATCTGTCAGCGTCATCAGCTGTCATCATCATCACTCGTCACCATCATCACCTGTCACAAGCACTATCTGTCATCGTGTCATCATTTATCAATAAATCAATGTAAGCAGCTCATGCAACTCCATTGTAGCTTTTTGCCGTCTGATTTCTTTGAAAATTTGCACTGATTTCGGACACATGTCCAAATCACATAGTAATGCAATATTTTCTACGAGAACTTTTTAATCTATGAAGGTGAATTTATTCTATCCCAGTTTCATTGATAACACTGTATTGATTTTTTCTCAGGGGTTTATTTTTAGTGTCGACGGTTTAATAAAGACCATACTTGTTATATATAAACACTAACTTTCCGCTCGCGACTTCGTCTGCTTAAACTTATTTAAATCACAAACTTTGCTTAAATTTATAATTTTAATTATTGAAACTTTTTTATTTATGAACCAATTAAAATAAAGCAAACATTAAATGTTAATAGAAGTTTATCAAGACAATACTTAAAAATGTATCTAAAAGCCATTTCAGACATTAATCTGCAAAAACGCGCAGAAAAACAGCAGGAGGCAAATATAAAAATTATTGTTTTGGGTTATATTTAATCGATAAATGCTAATAATGATTTGTCTCAAATATCCAGATACAGATAGCTATCAGATACAGATAGCTATATGTATAGAAAACACACACGATTACTTCATTAAGTTTTTAACGTAGAGTAGCGTAATTGAAATTACCACCTGCCTTTATAGTACGTTTCCACTGACGTACAAGCATTTTAGAACAGTTAGTCTACTTACAATCTGCATTTTAGCTCGCCAAGCTCTAATTAAAGTGTGCCTACATAAACACAATGCACGTAATTAAGGCGGATTTTGTTTGATATAATCATTAAGAATGTCACTTAGTGTAACATTTGTTACTTTTACAAAACAAAGCTCTTTATATTGTACATATGTATATGTACTATTGAAGTATATATGTACATAATTTGTAATAAGAGATTCGTCATTGTATGCGAGTACAAGATATCAACATACATTTTCAATTAACTACGCTTAATTTTGAATATGACATACTATAAGGTACGTAAGGCCTACTGATAATAAGTCGAAGTTTTATTATTTAATTAAAGACACTAAGCAATAAAATAATTTGAACCTATCAGTAAACCCAGTTAGGCCTTGTATGAAAGCACGTTACGATTGTAATTTTAAATATTTAAGATTGAATTTATATAAAATTGACTGCTAAGGTTAAATATTAATAATTTGATAGAAAATAATTATATATGTATAATAATTATAATTCAATGAAAACCATAATTATTTTATGAAAAATAATCTTATTAAAAGGTTTTGTTTCTACTTTATGTCTCGAAATTTTGAAATCATTCTTACTTATTCTCTTGGAAAAGATTTAAATAAAAAAGTAAAGGTTTACTTTTCTCTGGTTACTTAAATTAAATAAAAAAATCCTTTTACGTTTCCAGGATCCAATATTTGCTGAATTTGATTGGAAGTCGCTGTGAAAGTTTACAAATAAAAGATCTGTATTTCTTTGAAGCCAGTATAAAATACATATAAATGTGAAATTAATTCTTCTTTTTTTCTGTCTGATGTTACATAAAACATAAATTTGTTTTACAAATACAGTAGTCCACCTATATAATAGCTTATATAATGTTTTAAGTATTAAGAGGTAAAAAAAGGAAATATGTAGGTATATACATATATATGAAGACAATTTCATACAATGACTAAACGAAAATAATAATTAACAAGTATTTTCCAATTATCACTTAATTGAATGAAATAATTATTTCGTTAAACATAATTCTAAGACAGAAATAAGAAATATATTTTCGTTTTCTCATAATAAACAGCTTTGATCAAAGAAATATTATTAAGGCTTCGATTTCTTTTGTACGTAAGACTCATTTACTAAGGCGAAGCCGACATTTCAAATACCATTTCTATCGCATCATTCGGATTTTGTTATGTGGAAAATAGTCTAGTTGTGCTTGATGTGAGTGGTCTACGCATAACATTTAGGAGTTTTAGAAACTTATTTTTCTTTCACTTTCAATACATTCATTCATTCAGCACCTTACGATATCGCCAATAAAACGTTCATACAATTTTCCTCTTCGCGGAATATCCAGTTTTATCACCGCAGACACTCAACAACTTAAATCAGTTACACGCAGTTCATAAATGTTTATTATTTTCGTCCAAGGCTACGGATGAATTATTTGCTTCAAACTTCGAGATAACATAATTCAGTCGTTGGCTCAAGCCTTTTATTTTCGGGAAATAGGATTACTGGCTCCGATAATAAAGGGATGCGGAAACGCGACTGAATGAGATGTATCGCTTACAAAATAAATAGAAAATAGGTATTTCAGTAGATGTTAAGAGAGCTGTTTTATAGTAGTAGCATTGCGTCTTATAATAAAATTGTCTCCCCGGAGTCTATATATTGATTTGATTGAATAATATTACTGGTATGTGGAATTTACTGTCCGTTCATTGCCCAACTGCTTCCATTTCGACTCATAGTGAAGCCTTATTTAAGAGTAAAAGTATTTTGTCCATTTATTTTGATAAAATGGTCTTTATTGACAGGGGGTAATATTTTACAATAAAATTAATAAAGTACTAAAATATAGAAATCAGTAAAAAGTTGGTTATGATTTTCAACATAAATCTCCGATAGACCCGTTCATAGTATTCAATAATGAGCTATCCTTTTTCATGTCCTCCAAGCTGGCTATCTTTTACGTTCTTCCTTTATCGAATCTCACTCTGTGACATTCTGACACTCAAAAAGGATTATTATTGCATATCTCATTTGCTTGAGTTGATGCAAAATGAAATTTTTGTTATCATGAAAAAGCGACCGACAACTCGGAATCGAGAGATCTGCCGCTAGCTGACAAGGAGACCCGACTCCACGCGGGCAGGAACAAGAAAAAAAAAAAGGAAGTCAACCGTATTTGATACTTATTTTCTTAAATTGAGGCTGAGGTTGATTGATTTTTACCATTTACATAAAAGAAGAGTAACCTAAGTGCAACGACAATGGTTACTTTATTACCCAAATTCCCCATAATTTATTATATTAATATACATATATAAGACATAATGAACTGCTCTTTGAGCAGTTCATTATTTATTACTTAGTTCTCTATGTCTGCCCTATCGTGTGAGAAAAGCGTTAAGCTACTTTTTAAATAAATATTCATATGTATATAACATAAGATTTATTATTTTTATGAAATCAAATTTTATTAAAAGCAATAAAAACTTTTTTGCATCATCACGTTTTCACAATTTGTTATTTTCCAGTATAATTTAGCCTTAGTCTTCAAAGTTCTTTAATATTTTATTCACAAAGCGTTTCAAAAGCTTCACCTTTATTATTATAGTAATGGTTCATTCAAGTTCATTCGTGGTATGTATATTCCGATGAAATTTAAATGAAATTTATTTTATAATAATTAATAGTATTTTCCGAGAGTGATGGTTGTGGCGAATTTGGAAGCGTTAAACGTGATGGTTGTGGATTCGATTTCCACCCAGAGAATTATTAATTTTTAATATCATTTGTCCAGTCTGGGATCTACGACAAAGCGCAGTGTTGAGTTTCGAGTTTCAAAACGTAATGTTTTGGGCAGAAATTGGGGAACAGATTGTTCTGACACCAGGATTCTCTCGGTTTACCTTACTACGCGGCAAAAACATGAAGTACTAACAAAAATATCGATAATATATATTTTTTTACAGAAAAAATGTATTTGATATTTTTGTTAAAACTTTAAAAAGTGCCGATTCATTAAAAAGTTCTAATTTTAAATTACATTCAATATAAAGTTTAAAATTAAGATACCTTATCCATTAGAAAAGGTAATTTACGTTTAAAAAAATTGAATACTGATTACGATACGATTGTACTACTGTTTTTGATACATAGTATTTAAAATAATCTACTTGATTGATGTTTTCAAAATGCCTTGAAAAGATTCTATTGAAGTACAAATCTATTCATGGTTAAAAAAAAACAGTTACAAAACATTGTAAGCACTTCCTTTGTGAAGATTAATGCTTTAGACTCAAGAGTCATTAGTGGAGATACTTAGTCTTTTTTGCGACCCAGCACTTTCGATTAGCCGAGATTGTGACGACAATTAATTAAATTGACGGAATTGTCAAAGTAAACGTCGAGTGACAATGATGTTTTTATCTAGCATATACCTCGTAGATATAGAATATTTTTTTTTAAAGAACAATGTTGTTTATTTTGAATGCAAGGTGACATGACAAGGGAAAATGATAAGTGCTCAACTAGCACCATAACTAAAGAACTGAACTATATAGAATGTATAGAAATACTCAGTATTTACTTAGTTAAGTAAAAGATATATACTTTCCTATCCTGAATTTACATGACGTGAAATAAAAAAAAATAATATTAAAAATTAAAGAAGTGCTTTAAACAAGAAAATACATGTTAGAAGAATTCCTAAGAGCTTTTCACACTTCAATCTGCAGTGTAGCAGTGTTAGAGCACCTAACATTAATAAAAGAGGATCTTACCGAGCGACATTTAAAATCTAAGTTAAGTTTGTTTTTATGAAATAGTTGAGCATAGTTTAAGTATCTAACATAAGTAACAAATTTTCTTAAGAGATTTTCATAAATAGTTTACATTTGCTTCTTTTTATTATTAAATACCCAGATTTTTAAATTGAATATTTTTATCTCTCTCACAGCTCGAGCTTCTTCATCTTTACACTTTTCGCACATAACAGGATAGGTAGAGAGAATCTACTGTCAATACTTTCCATTCTCTACATTCCGCCTGAATTTCAGACGTCGCCTATAGATTGCTGGATCTCAACCCCAAGCTCTTAATACAGCGAATAAATGAACATAGTTTAAATATAACTATTTCTCTGAGTGGAAATAGATCCCACTATGAATTGCGTATATAGTCAGACGCTGCGCGACTATCACTATCGTAGCAGCACTATTATATCCTCTTCCCCTTCCTTTGTTTTGCAAATTAATGATTTAAATCGAATGATATTAGATATTTTTTTTAGCTTCACGCTGTATCCCGCACACAGCAGGCAGAGGGAACTCATTATTAAGATACTCCATTCCCCACTTTCCGCCGAATTCGGAGTATTAAGTGCCAGAACTTAATGCCACGCTTTACCTCGACACTAGAGCGAAGAAAATGAAAATATTAAATATTTTCACTCCTCGAGTGGGAATCGAACCCACAACCAGTCGCTTTACGTTCACTCTTTGTGCCTCTGCGCCGCAACTGGCCCTTTATTATTTTTTTCATATTTTAATTTACATAAATAAATGCAATAAAATTTAATGTCATATATGTAATTCTACTATTCATACAAATATTTTAGCTTTAACTCTTAATAACAAGATTTTCGCAATTACAGTTAAGGATTAGCGAGACAAGTTAACTATGGAAATTCTGCTTGAAATGCGTAATTATAAGGATTCAATTACTCTAGAGACTCTTAGCGTTTTATTTATTTTTTGTTATCTTGAAGTTTCTTTAGTTCGTAGTAAATAAACTTCTTTCACTTCTTATATTATGAACCGTTGAACTATTAAATAGATTTTTACCATTTTAAAGCGCTATTCAGACACTTGAAAAATGCTTTTTTTTTCTTTTTCGTAAGTGGCTGAATTAGATAACGTATAAAAATACAGCAGGATACGAACTTACGCCTCTTGGAAACCGTACAAGCGCTCTTACCGCTAAACCATTCGTTCTACATACGACTGCATCGAAATTTTATACTCCTATTACAACTTATTTTTGTTATTAGTATCTCTGTTGAGAGATTTTTCTGTAGAGAGACTGCCTAGGACGCATGTTCGAATTTCGCTGATTTCAAATTTTTACACGTCTCCCAAAATTTTTTTTCTATTAAATCGGTTCTTAAAAATATTAATTTTGTAGTTAAGATTTTTGTTAAAATGATTTTGAAAAAAATACTACATAAAATTAATTTAGAATAATGCAGTAACTACCATACAGCAACATTAATATTCGAGAAACATCAATCCCGTCTTCTATAAAAGCTGCTTGCATAATTTTCTCAAAGACGTCGAACCCTAGGACGAGGAAGACATAGGCTTTGTTTGCCTGCCTTCCAATTTCCTACTAAACTAAACTTAATTAAAGTCAGTTTAAATCCTAACGGATACCTATACCTAACATGAAAATAAAGACTTTCGCAGATATATTTATAAATCGTTAACAATTCAAAGTCAATTTGAATCATAAAACAAACCGAATATGAAATGCTGAAATTCTAAAATTTGAATAAAAAAATTGCAACACTTAATTGCTTTTATTTGAATAGAACACGCTACAGTACACCAAAAATAATTCACTAGAATAACACGTTTAGTGTGTTAGGAGATATGTAAGATTTCTTGTTTTGTGTGTTAGGAGATATGTAAGTTTTTCATATTGTGCAGCAACTAAAATTGTATTTTTTACAAAATACGAACTTGTTTCCTATTAAAAAGTGTTTATAATAAGCAGCTTTCAAAATTGTTGAAGGAGAATGATTAGGCCACAATACAATACACCACAGTATATATAGGTCAATTGCGAAATCTTTTAGTTCTCCATAGCACCAACCGAAAGTTTTTTAAACATAATGCCGCCGAGAACGTGTTAAATAAAAATGCCAATTTTAATGATATGTGCATAATAATAGTAAACCTGTCTCGTTATTAAGTGCAAAGAATTAATAGTTTCGTGGGTGCGAGTCTTTGTGGAGCTACCATTGTTCTGATACAGGCGTGGTCGTCTCCGCCTCTTATTCAAATATGTATCGCCTCATATATTCCTGTGATGGCAGTTATAATCTCTCATATTAATGTTGCTCATTTATGTCAGTACTTCAAATGTACAATAGGTGTAAACTTCTATACTATTCAAATGTAAAGTCATGTTTTAAAGAATTAAACAGTAGTTAATAACTCTCATTTTCATAAATATATAGACTAACTAGTATCAAATCTTTCCGTTCTCCACTTCCCTAAAATTTAATTATTATATGTTAAGTGGCGAAATTTAACACCGCGTTTTATTTTAGGTACCAGAGAGAATAAATGAACGTATGATATGATAACATATATAATCATTCCTTGAATGGGAATCCAAACCTATAACCATCGTGATTCCACTTAGACACTGTCACACTGCCTCTACTGTACAACGGCCTCTTATGTACTATTTCACTGATATCGAATTAGGTGTTGCAAGTAAGATTCATTTAAAAGAACAACAATTTACCAACACGTTTGATTTTTTCAAAATCTTAATTTGAGGACTAAATATAGGCACTTACGTAAATATTGTATATTTACAATTTTTCATCCACAAATGAAAAAAATATATATTTAAAAAATAATATTGCAATAAAATTACGATTTATATAGGTACATATTTTTTTTTAATAAATAACTTTTGCTTATTATGGTGACAATATTAATAGTGCCCGACTATCACATACGAACGAATACTAACTTTTTTAATCAAAAACAGAATGCTTACCAATATTTTGTAATAGTTAAAACAAATATTGCCAACATAAACGAATAAAACTTACTTTCTAAATAAAATATGCCGATGTTAAAATGATTTTTTTGAAATTTGCTTTAACATTTTATGTCTTTATTCAATTACCGCACCCGTGGGGTTTTTACCCGTGGGGGACGGGGTAAGAATACAATTCCCCTCCGCCGCTGGGTAGCGTCCCGTAAAAGGCGGGTAACCCAGTAGCTTGGTGGTAGGAGATTCGTTCTCCGACTGGCTCGCGACCACTATCATGTCAAAGACGAACCGCCAAATATCTGAAGATGTGTTCCGGTTCGATGGCATGTAAGCCAGCTTTCCCTATCCCCAACATTCCCATCCTTACTCTTTCCTTCTGTCCTACATCCCTAAGGCTGGCAACGCATCTACAACTCTAATGTTGTGGATGTCTATGGGCGAAGGTACGACTTAACACCGGGTGGGCCTTCTGCTCGTTTGCCTCCTTTATTCCATAAAAAAAAAAATAATTTCTATTCTTATAAACCATCAAGGTTAAGGGTACGATATACATTCAAGGGAATGATTACGTTTAATTTTTTATCGTTTCGCCCCTCTTGTGAGATAGACTGCAGCGTTAAATTTCGCTAATCAACATATACTATCTTGAACTTACCTGAGCAACGGAGAATGGAGTAGCTTGCCACTAGATTCTCTACGCCTGTACTTCTATGTAGGAAAAAGGGTGAAGCTATATTTTTACATTTTCAATAGAAGTATAACTAGCAACCATAGCGACTATAAAACCAGATCCCTCTACTTAACCTAAATCTGGTTTAATAATCATTAATGTCAGTCATAAAGTTACATATTAGACAGTGAAGTACTTCTTCAGTCTACATTATTTGGTTATTACGTATATTAATTTTCAAATTGAGCAAATCGCAAAATGATAGACTTTAGAGGTGCTTCGACGAAGTTTAATATTTTTTTTATTTAGTCATATATGACTAAGTTGTACACTCTTTTTACTTTTATGATTATATCAATCGTGAACAGAAGGTACGATAGCCTACGGGGTTTACTAATTTATTTCAGTTATATTATCTAAATTTTCTTATAATATTTTAAATGGATATTAATAAATGTCACGTTAAAAATAAGATTTTTTTAAAAATCAGACAAAATTTAAAAAAAACAAAGTCAAATACATAACAAATTATATTTAAAAAACCAAACCAAACCAAAAAAAAACAAATTTAATAATAATAATTATTTCAATTGAAATAACTATTATATAAAGACATAATAACTTATAAGCGTTAATAAGCTACTAAGAAGAGCTTATTTGATACAAGCATTAGTCTTCATTTATTTTAATTTAACCCGTCAGCGATTCTTGACAGAGCTTTATGGATTAATATCCTTCATAGAAACTCATTACTTTGTAGTACTTACCTTGAATGACAATCTCCGTAGCGCAATGAGTTACGAGTTTAGTGGTTTCTCGCATTTTGCGATGTAGGCTTTGTATAACTTGTCCATCAGTTTATTCCCCACGTTATTCTCATTAAGAGCACGTTTCGTCTTATGGAATAAAATGTCACTATTATATAATAAATATAGACATAATAGACCATCGTGGCAGTGAGACAGCAATCTGATTGTAAACGCGATTGGTTGTGGGTTCGGGTCACACGTGGCAATTATTATTTTTAATGATTTTCATTTCTACGTTCTAGTACCTAAGACGAAACGTGGCGTTGAGTTTAGCTATTCCACGTAAAATATCTCGATTTTGGGCGGAAAGTGGGAATCGGAGAATCTTGATACTAGAGTTCTCTCTAACTACTTTGTTTGTTTTTGTTAAGTGGCGGAACTGAACGCCTCGCTTCGCCTCGACACCAGAGCGAAGAAAATGGAAATATTAAATATTACCACTCTTCGACTGGAAACCAAACCCACAACCACTCGTTTACAGTCACACTCTTGTGCCTTTGCTGTACGGCAAAAAACGTCAAACGCGAGAGCAGACATAACCATGGCGTAAGGCACTGTAGTCACTTATAAAAAGCAAAATATATTACCAAAACCGTTAAAAAAATGCTTGTAAAAATATAAATTTGTTTTGGAATTGATTAAAAACATAAATATTTCTGTAGCATACATTATTGCTGTGGTAAAGTAGGCCTGTCCTCGCTACGCTTAGATAACTTCTAATGATTATTTCCATCAGAGTGCGTTGGCGGCAATCTTTTACCTTGACTTTATTTACTAACACAATTATACTAAGTTATTATAAATAACAACACGCCATATTTTATTGTGTGCAATGTATAAATAGTTATTATTTATTTTCTCCTTATAAATGTGAATTCAGAAATAAATTATTTATTATTGTAAATTAACTTTCATAAAAAAGAGGACTATCCAATTTGACTGACTTTAATAAACTGATGATAGATTAAACGGTTATTTGAAGCCCTTTAGCTTTAGCGAAGGCAAGTTCTGCCACGCAACGCGTTCTAACACGCAATATTTCGATTTTGAACGTGAAAATACAGAACGCAGTGTCTTGATATTAGATTTTACTTACTACCCTGCTATGTGAAGTGGAGGCTGAGAAAAGGAGATACTAAAATTTTGATATATACACCAAATTTTTCTTATCGTAAATATTTGATAACATATTATATAATTCTTTCACAGTTGGCGGTAAGCATTAGATTTAATACTGCTCTCTGCTTTAATATTTATTACCTGAGTACAAAATTACGTGTTCAGAGTTTATACGAGAGAGAGTTTAAATTAATAAGTGAGATACATAAATTATTATTGTAAACAAAAACCTGAATGTATGATATTAGTAGTTTTTTTCTCCATTTCTCATAGTTGCATACTTTTAGTACGTTGAAACGAAAATCAGTTTTCATATTTTCTCTAAGACAAGTAAGTCTTCTACAAATGTAATGTGTGTAAAAAAATGATTAAAAGAAAACCCGATATTGGAGCATCACTCGGCAAAAAAAATCTTAATCAGCAAAAACGGAAACCGACACTTCCTGCCACGTCCTGTGGGAAATAGCGTGTAACATTGTTGTAATGAATATTTCACAAATGAATACAATAATAATATTACACGCTTACATTTAAACGCAGCTGTATCGACATGTAAAAATTTCATATCACGCCCGTATAAAACACCTGTGCAGCTATAAAATTTCTGGCAAGTAGCCCAAGTTAAATAAGTAAACTTTGTACTTTAGCTATCAGAAAAATTGAAACCAATACGG
This sequence comes from Dryas iulia moderata, assembly GCA_019049465.1. Lineage (NCBI taxonomy): Eukaryota > Metazoa > Arthropoda > Insecta > Lepidoptera > Nymphalidae > Dryas > Dryas iulia. Next base: position 7,559,371 of record CM032431.1, read on the forward strand.
TTTTCTTAATAAAGTATTAAAATAGAAATTTACAGTGTAAGTGTTCATGTGTCAGTTTATTTATAGGTATTGCGCCGAATAAAATTTTAATTGTTGTAAATTTTTACTTATGAACCGACCGGTATAAAATAAACACTAAATGTTGAGGCGCGGCGCAGGGGCAAAAAGTGTGATTGGTAAACGAGTGGTAACGAAGTGTATGGTGGTTCCGATTCCCACTCGAGGAATGGAAATATTTAATATATACATTTTCTTCGCTTTGGTATAGAGATAAAGCGTGGTTTTAAGTTCCGCCACGTAACACGTAATATCTCCAAATGGGAAACAGAGTATCTTAACGCTAGGTTCCCTCTGCCTGCCCTGCTCCGTGCGGGATATAGCGTGAAATTAAAAATAAAATATTGCCTAAACACAAAAGTCAAAACTGAATACAAATTAGTTAACCAGTTTTGAGTTAGCGTGCAAAAAAATAAAAATCGTCGTTTTCGATTCTGTTACATTGTTAAATGCCCCCGATAATATATATTTTTAGTACAGACGACGACAGACGTTACGTTACATTTTTACTGTATGTATAGATTTTTATAGCATTTACGTCGCTGTCACTACCACTCAAGTTAATTAAAATGGAAAACCGCTTACTTAATAAAATATTCAGTTGTATCAAGTGAATGGCTTTGATATTCTCATTTCCAACTTACGTACGCCTTAATTAAAGAGTGAAAGATTCTTTTTCTCGTTAAATTTAAAATTGATGCTATTAAAAAGCGGCCTTTTCGTTTCTAACTTAATTGATTCTATACATATATAACGAAGTAAAATTTAAAGTATTTAATATAATGGATATTTGGTTACATTATGTGATTAATAACTTAATAAATGCGTAATTTAGGCTTTTTATCCATCGTTACACAGTGGCTGTTCCACTACGCTACGATATCTGTAGTCACAGTTAATTGTGAGTTTCATTCCCACTCTAAGGAATGATCATAATTTAATTATTTTTATCTCATATATCCGTAAGCAAGATAAAGTGCGGCACGTAGGTCCACAACTTATGAAGCATTGTCTGGAATTCGGATGGAAAGTGGAGAACGGACTGTATTGACACTACAGTCTGTTTGACCACCCTGCTGTGCGTGAAAAAATGTAAAGTTACAAAAATAATACTGTACAATTAATGATGAGTACTGTAAACTTAAATAGAATACAACAATAGCAAATGCTAAAGTAAAGTACTCTTGGTATGTACTATTTTTGACATGGAAACTGAACGCATACGAAGTAGTAAGCATAAGTTGTTCGACATAACGTATACAGCAGCGTAATTAGAGAACTTTGTCCAGCGAATCTATGTAAAATTTCATCTGGTGTGCCAAATACATACATGGTAACCGTAGGAACCATATATTATGTGAAAATTTTGTATGTTTGAACATTTTCTATCCACAGGCATTTTTAGTGCTATAGTTAGTAAAGTACTTGGTAAGTGAGTAACTGTCGGTGATAGGTTCAAGTCCCATTAAGGAATGTTTAACTTTGCATTTATACTAAAAAGCACGCATTACGCGGCCTAGAAATAAAAAGTACGCCGTTGGCTTCTATCCACAATTGGTAGAAAAGGTAACATAGTGTAAGCCATATTTGGTTTACCTATTCAATTTTTCACGCAAATTTTTATTGAAATCGAAATAAATATTATAAGTCCGAATGGACAATTTTCTGCAACTCGTATAAAAATGTCTATACGGTTGACCTGAATATTTACAACGAGGATTATAACTGGAATAATATGTGAATTACGAGTCTGTTCTGACCGGCATATGAGGATTTAGCTGGAACAAAATTTACCTTCCCATTCAGTATTTTAAAAGAATTGTAACATATTGAATTTTGGTATAAAATTTTAAATACATTGGGATTAAAAACCGCGCCTAGACAGCACGTTTATTCATAGGCATTTTATAGATTCATTGTTTCTGCCACATTCCGAAATTCCGGTAAACCGAGAGCTTACTTCCTGGTTTTATTAATTTAGATTATTTTATAACTTTTAGAACTTAAATACCACTTTAATATCGAAATAAAACATAAAAGCATGTTGATATTTTGATATATTATAATAAAATTACTAAAAGAAAATATTGCCATTTTGTACATTTTCTAATATTTCGGCAAAAATAATGGTTAATGGTGAAACAAAATGTATAAAAATATGAACTTGACATAATTAAAATACTTTAATATTACATATACGTATATATAACTAAGACTAAATACGGCGTTGAGTTTCACCACTCGATACGCAATGTCTGTCTTGAATTCCAGCGGGAAGTGGAGGATGGAGTGTATAGACTCTAAGTGCTGTCTCACTATTCCACTATAGAAAGCAAAAGCAGGAAGCTGAGAAAAATGTACTTTAATGGCAACAATATTATATTTGCAATGGAAAAATACATATAGGTACTTCTTATTTCTGTCACAGTTGGTTTAAAATTAATGTGCACAATTTATAACAATTTTCCAACGTAATGGTACGTTCAAAATGTGTTCTAGCTGTAATGGAATTCTGAACTCCGAACCGAATTTCCGAAGTCTTTTTATTATTTATATTTTTGAAAAGATACACTACCTTTATATTTATACACACATTTTAAAATTAGTTTCTTAGTTGGACTTGCAATTTCTTTCTCTCTATTTAATACATTAATAAATATCTATAGATCATTTAAGGTGATATTCAAACACTTAGGAAATTAGAAAACCCGGACCCGTAAATCGAATCTCGCTCCGTTCAATTTTTCATATCTTTTCTAAAAATGTTTATGAATATTCTAGGTGTGTGAATAACCTGAAAATGTTAAATATTTATTAAATAGTTTTCTCTCTTGCTAAGCGATTAGTTTTAAAATAATGTTTGGGAAGAAAGAAAATGTAAAAGTCTCTCTACGGACATATCTAACAACAAAAATGGAGGTAATAAATTTATAAAAGTTTCGATGTAGCCGGATATATATAAGAATTTCGATGTAGCGCACTATGCCAAGGCTTAGTTTTAAGAGCGCTAGGATGGTACTGGCGCGAGTTCTAATCCCACTACGTTTAAATATGTACACGTTTTCTAAAAAAAAATATTTGTATATATATATCTTACTCTTTGTGGCCAGTTGTGGCCCAGTGGCACAAGAGTGTGACTGTAAACGACTGGTTGTGGGTTCGATTCCCACTCGAGGAGTGGAAATTATATTTCCATTTTCTTCGCTCTGGTGTCGAGGTAAAGCGCGGCGTTAAGTTCCGCCACTTAACATGCAAGCCTCCGAATTCGGCGGAAAGTGGGGAACGGAGTGTCTTAACACTAGGTTCCCTCTGCCTACCCTGCTGTGTGCGGGATATAGCGTGAAGCTATTTAATTTAATTTTTTTAATTTTATGAAAAGTAGTGAATAACTTAAAATTAATTTAGTTCTTTGGAACTATATACAGCCAAAAAGTCCCACATAACGTAATTGGATGTTGAGAAATTAAGCAAGTTGTACGTGTCTATAATATTAAGGTAAAACTTTTCCCATACATTAACTGAAACTAACGTAACAAGTTTATAGTAAATTCCTACAGGTTTGGATGACATTTATGGAAAGCTCATATATATTCCTACTATTTGACCGTCCTCTCAAGTCGCATTAGAGCACTCCGCATTGAATGCAAATTCTACTTCAACTCCCACGTAATAATATTACGCTTTTGTAGTGAACGTACGTATAGGAGACAAAAGAAATCAATTTTAATCTTTGCTGAGATGGCTTCTTATACACATACATATATAAAATAATTTTACATAGAAACTATATAAGAAATTTTGATAAATATTAAATTGATTCAACGAAAATCACTTAGCAGATAGATTCTAAATACTACTAGAATATATTTGACAGATTTTAAACACGATTGATTTAGAGTTCGACTCTCACTTGGAAGAACAATTATATTAAAACTATTGAAATTTTTCCGCTTAGGTAAATAAGATAAAGAAAATGGAGAACGTAGTGTTTTCAAACTAGGTTCTTCTACCTTGCTGGACGGGAAAAAAACTATTCGTATAATATGAGTTTACAATTTAGTACAAAACATTTATGTTATATCTTGTTTCAAAATTCAATATTTCAATTTAAAGTTAGTATATGTATTATTCAGAAAAATAACTAGAAGAATTACTTACGTTAGCTTTTGTTTTTCGTTGGAGAATAGGTTGTGCATATTAATAAATTATTTCCAAAAAAAAAGTTATATTCTTGTTCAGCAAACACTTTAGAACAAAACTTAAACAGAGTATTTCACTTTTGACATTTTATATTAATTTCTTTGAATAACATTCAATTTTGGGGTTATAACATAATTCTTTTGTAATTAGATAACCAAATCTTTGCCTATGTACGAATTTAGTTGAACTAAATGAGATTTTCTAATTTGCAGGTATTCAAAATGCGAGTACACATGCCTATAGCAACTCAAGTGTAGTGAAGTGTTAGTGTCGAAACGTGGCGCGAGGATGCGGAAACGGCGTGCGTGACAGAGCGACTCGGATGCGTCGCGGCAGCGTGTACAGTGTGAGCGAGGGGGTGGAGCGGTGCACCTGTAATAGGTGGGTATTTAGTAATTATTTAGTTTTTTTTCTAGTTTCACGCTGGAAAGACCCGCACTGGAATAGTTATACGCCCAATATCGAAAATCGACCTTAATCCCCAAAAACTGCAACCTTAGTTTGATTTAGGAATCTATTTTTTGAGTAAAGCTTCCCGACAATCAATCAAAGGATTGCATATCCAATCTCTATATGATATTCGGCGACAGACAATATAGAATCAAGATATTCCGATTTTTCGTCAAATTTCAGACACTGCGCGACAAGTGGTGGACCATTGCGGTTTGTATTAAACATCAGAGTGAAGATATGAAAGTAAAATATAATCATTCTCCCAATTGGGAATAGAACTTACAGTTATCCTGTTTATTGTCCGACACTGTTCCACTTTACCACGACAGCCATGTTATTCATTTTTATTGATAATTATTTATTAATATTAAATCAAATTAAAGAACGGTATATAATCTTATAATAAGATTATTACGATAAAATTATCAAATTATATGGTCGTAACTAATTTAAATCTTGATCTTGCCAACGTTTATTATATTATATAAAACATAAAACAAGCAGTTAAAGAAAAATGCACTTTGTTTTTCTTATCACCACTTTTTATCAATCGCTACAGAATACAGGAATGTATTATTAGAACGCCTACCACAGATTGTGTGGAACTGTCAATCGAAATTAAGATTGATCATAATGATAATATTACCAAAAGAAAAATATTTTTATACTTAAACAAGGTTTCATATCTATACATATAATATAAAATATAACTGATCGCCGCCTGTACATTGAAGATATATGGGAGAAAAACTTTCTTTTAAAATTCCTTATTCATTCCATTTATCAATGTAGAATAAACCAAATTAATAATATTTTTTTCTGGTCACCTATTCATGTGTGTCTTTTAAAGCTAATATTCTAAGATAAATATCGACGTAACCGATTTAAATAGTGTTTTGTCTATTGTAGTTTGGCAGTTTTCCTTTAAAAATACTATTTATTTTATTTAAACCGGTTTATAAATAAAAAGTTACAAGAATTTATAGATAACAAAATTGTTACAAATCAACCTTTGATTAAATTGGCTGAAACTTCAATTTACGTAGACGAAGCCGCGAGCTGGTCGCTATTGTTAAATTAAAAGATGAAAAAAAAATATGAACAGCATACGAAAAGCCAAATGTATTTATAATAAACGCTTCAAACCTGTTGCTCTGTAGAAATCATTAGACAGCATCTAAAATTTTACCTGTGCCTGAAAATTGCTCTCGCCTTTTAGTGGCACATTGAAATTAATAGCTTTCACGCTTACAAAATATATAATGGCGTTTTTAAAAGAAAATACTGAGAACAATGCTGTGGCAATAAATGTTTTACTTTTAAGAATTAACTTTAAGAATTTTGTGATAATATTCTTATTACTATTATATCGACGGGTGCAAAGTAAAAAAAGTTATCTGCAATTTCACAATTTTTCGATTATTGCGGTAACTTACTTAAAATATTATATTCTACATTATGGCAAAAAAATAAATTAAGATTTCACCTTATTTATTGCAATTTTAATACGTCAAAGAAGACAACTACTACTGTTTCGTTAAAATATACGATGTAGATGCGTATAGCTACCACTGTCCGCGTGTGCGCGGGACGCGCGGGGACGTGCGATCAGTCGTAAGACGTTAACAGTCAGATGACACGTGCTTCGCCGGCCGACAATCTTATTCTTTCATTTTAGGTGGTAATATTTTAAATTTTTGTACAAAAATATTATAATTATAATTCATAGATTAGGTATATAGTTATAAATATGGAAAGGCGCAAGTTATTAGTAAATTTAGGCAAAACACGACGACAATATGCTGTTATGAATCGTGAAGAACTATTAAAATTAATTGATAATGAACGTGATACTACTTCTGGTACGTATTATTTGTTATAATAGTATAGTGCAAACGTTTTCTTTAGGCTTAGTATTTTTTAGTTGTTGTTATAGTAAAAAGTTTATCATTGGTACTTGTTCAACAAGAAACGATGCATAAACGACCACCTACCACATGACTTTATTTACTTTGATATTGTATGTAGTTGTCTCTATTTACAAAAGTAAATTGTCATTATTTTTTGTGATTTTTACATAATCCTTTTATTTTTTTATTGTTAAAGTTCGCTCCATAAATAACATATTGTTATAATTCAGGTCCAGAAAGTCAAAAATCATCTTTTGATGAAAATGAAAGTCTACACAACATAAGCAATGGATTTTTTGAGAAGAATTCTATATTGGCTGATGATATTATTGACAATCTTATAGAGGAACTCGATATATCCGCAATGAAGACAAGTGAGTGCCAGTTTACGCCAGACATTGAGTTGCCCACTTCGTCCGCGTCACACACTAAGCCTGTCGTACCTAATGACCTGTGGTCTAAATCACTTTATTTTGATTCTGATAATAGAGATACCAAAAGAAAATCATCGATTACGCCAACACCTTCAACATACAACTCCTTTTCCTCAACTCCACCGAATCCGTTATCCGAATTAAATTTAAATATTTGTCCACTAGATTTATGTAAGCCATTGAGTGTGTCATTTGTGAGCCACTCTTCAATACTTAATTCCAGTGATGCTTCTTCGGCAGTAGAGGCATCAAGTGAATGTTCTACACCTTCTTCATTAAAGAGTAAAAAAAGACGTCAATATAATATAGATAGATCAAAGAAAAAAAGATTGACAAATAAAGATAAGTGGATTGATACGAAGCGTAAATTACTATTAAATACAGGTAAACAACATTTGTCCAGAAATGGAAAAGTGCAGTCTGCGAAGCAAATTAAGCCTGCATGTAATATTTGCAAATTTAACTGCAGTTCAAAGATATCTACTGAAGACAGAAAATGTATTTTTGATCGTTTTTGGGACCTTGGTGACCACGAAAAGCAATGGATTTTCATTGGAAAATATACTAAACGTTTCACAAAAAAAAGATCAACGACAGAAAGTGATTCAAAACGAAAATATAGTGTATACTATTCACTGCCCATTGACTTACAAGAAAATAGCCCTAGAACTGTGAAAGTCTGTAAAACTATGTTTAAAAATACTCTGTCTATTAGTAATCAGTTTATACAGAGTGCCTTAGATAAATATGACAAAATGACTGGTAACTGTATAAAAGATTTGAGAGGGCATCATTGCAATAAAAATAGAGTTATTACAGCCGTCACAGTAAAAAATGTTTGTGATCATATAAAATCGTTTCAGCCCGTAGAATCACATTACACAAGAAAAGATACAAACAAAGTTTACTTGGCTGACTTAAATTTTTCAATAATGTTTAAGTTATACCAGACATGGGCAGAGGAGAATAATATTGAGGAGAGAGTACAGACTGTACGCCAGTACCGAGATATAGCTAACAGAGAAATGAACATAGGCTTTTACGTTCCAAAGAAAGATCAATGCGACGTATGCATAGCATTTAAAAATTGTCCTTCTTTAAAAGATAATGAACTAGAATCGTATGAAAAGCACATACAAAATAAAAATGTAGCAAGATCCTTAAAGAAACAAGATAAAATTGATGCTGTCTCTAATCCCGAAACTATAATTTCCGCTACGTTTGATTTTCAAAAAATTCTGTCTACACCACATGGCGAAAGCAGTTCATTTTATTATAAACGTAAACTTTCTGTATATAATTTTACTGTTTTCGACATGGGTCTCAAAAAAGGAATTTGTTATATGTGGCCCGAAACGATAGCTAAGCGTGGTTCCAATGAAGTAGCTAGTTGCCTTTATAATTTTATACAGCAATCATCTGAAAAAGGTATTAAAGATGTCCGCCTCTGGTCCGATAATTGTGGTGGTCAGAATAGGAACCGCTCCGTGTTTCTAATGTACGTGTACTGTTCTCAAAAGTTTAACATTAATATTCGTCACAGGTTTTTGGAGAAAGGACATACCCAACAAGAAGGTGATAGTGTTCATGCACTAATAGAAAAATCATCGAAAAGAAAATTCATTTACTGCCCACAAGAGTGGTACACCCTCGTTCGATGGTGTAAAACATCTGGAGATCCTTATGAGGTCATAGAAATAACACCAGAAGAAGTATTCGATTTTAAAGTGTGTTTAAATGATATTAAATTGACAAAAAATATCCAAAATGAAGTTGTTAAATGGAGCCAAGTGAGGGAAATAGTAGTTAAAGCAGAGCATCCTCACACAATTTTTTACAAATACGACTTAGATGACGCAAGTCCTAAGCAAATTGATTTGGTCCAAAAAAGGAATACTAGGTCTTGTCGTAGCTCTTCAATTATAGATCCCAAAAAATGTTATGATAAACCAATCACAATAACAAGTGCTAAGTACAATGATTTGTTAAGCCTATGTCAGCAAAATCTGATACCTTCTAGGTATCATAATTTTTATATAAATTTAAAACATGATTCTCATGCGGATTGACTGATTATTTAAAATTATGTATAGTAATATTTTTTCTACAAAAAAATTTTTTTTGTGTCAAAAAGATTATTTTTCTTTCATTTAAAAAGTTTTTTAAACAAATGTTTATTTTTTGTTATAAATATACTTTAGAAGACTTATTTATGTTTAACAATACTTTCGTACTATATAATTATGACTGTGATTATTAAATTACTATAATAGATTAGATTATTACACTATTTTTTTGCTAATTCTTATTATGATTACTTTTTTCTTAAAAAAATAAATAATTTCATAATAAATATATTTCATTTGTCCTCCTTTTAAATTGTGTTCCGTGCATTAACATCAAGATGTAAAACAAGACAAATGCACTATTATTTTCTGTATATAGTGTATTTCATATTTATCGTATTCAAGAGGTTTATATTATAACAGTAAATGCCTTATTTTAATTATTTACCATTTTTTTTGAAAAATACTTCCCTAAATGTATATTATTAAAGTTCCACGTAGATACGGTTAAGTAGTAGTTAACACAGTTGCCTTTTTTTGAAATACAATGTGTATGCAGACAATTGCTTTATCTCGTAAATTAAATATAATTAGTAAAAAGTGAATATACACGTGTATGCCTTATTAAACAATAAAGTAACGACAAAATTTTCAAAAAATATGCTTCATAAATGATAAAACGGGAGCATTTTTTACTGTTATGCTCTCTCCTGAAAAGTAGCTGTTTTGTACATAACACTTTTTACTTTGCACCCGTCGATATGAAGGAAAAACTTTTGTATTCTTCTTACGAAATTTATGCGGACAGTTTGGTGTAAGTATAGTTTATATACAGAACAGTACAGAAAGCCAATGTTTTGCATTAGTATCTATTTAAGAAATATTTAACTATTTCGAATACTATTACATTTTTGACATATACTTTTGTATAATGTGACATACATGTTGCTAAAGTAACGCGTATGTTATGTGTCAAGGTAGTAATAGTGTCCCCACACTAGTCCTCTCATTATTGTAGTAGATTGACATTTTATACCTCATCATTAGCGAGTTCTCAACTATCTCAATTAAAAAGTTTTTAACTTTATGTAATTTATAAAGAATACTTATGGAGGACTTATATATAATGGAGTAAAATATTTATTTTAGTATTAAGGCATCCATCGCATAATGTAACGTAGGCGGAAACCTAGCTACAATAAAGCAACGGCGCTTTATTTCATATTTTTTGTCCAACAAGGATACCGCGTTTTATGCAGCCAGATTGAAAGAAACAAAAATATTTTTTGCATAATATCTACTATACATTCCCTCAAACATTCTCTCAAGTGATTTTTTTACAGCTGCACATTTTTCCCCGCATAGCAACGCCACGCTTAGTCTTGACACCAGAGGGGAGAAATGAAAATAATTAAGATATAATGATTTCCCGAGTCCGAGAGAACATCATATTATAACCATGAGTCAGTAGCTGGTACACTGCGCCAAGATGGTTTCTGCTAAAGCTGAGATTACCTATAATTTGACCTTTTTCTTTATTCAATTATACATTCTAAGATTTTTTTTGGTTTCACGGCACACAGCAGGCTAGGCAGAGGGACTCTAGTGTTGAGACACTTCGTTCCCCACTTTCCACCGAATTTGGAGGCATTGCGTGTTAAGTGGCGGGACGTAACGCCGCGCTTTGTGTCACCACCAGAGCGAAATAAATAGAATATTAAATATTTCCACTCCTGGAATGGGAATCGAAACCACTACCAGTCGCTTTACAGTTACACTTTGAGCCTCTGGGCCAGAACTGGCCACAATTTCGCCGGGAGGTGCGTAGCTACTAAGTATACCGGCGACGGCTCGGAGCCGGCCTGCTTCCTTGCCAACAGATATGTTGAAACATTATAAAGCAATTATATGTGGTAATCAAAATTCTGTATATATAAGACATATAAATAAATATAACACATATGTATTATTATTTAGACATGTGATCAGGTAGCGAGGGTGCGGGCGCGGGTGCGGGTGCGAGTGCAGCCATGGCGCGCATAGCGGGCATGGCGGGCTGATGGACGCGGACTGGTGGTCGCCTTCGCCGTCGGCCTCGCCGCCGCCGCCGCCCCGCGCCCCTCCGCCGCGATGCCGATGTCGACCACTCTCTAGCAGCTACAATTGCTTGCCGCATTACGGTAAATTATTTTATATTAATTATAAGATTCAGAACTACTGCTTAGTATAGAAATTTATCCATTTATTTCCTTTTACTAGCACACACATCACATAATTAAAAGCTTAATGAGACTTACGAATAGAGTAAGAGTAAATAAAAACAGTTTTCTCTTTCAGCTTCATGATTTTTTTCGACTAATAGGGTAGTAAAGGAAAACCAAATGTTAAGACACTGTTCTGCACTTACCGCCCGAAATCGAGACATTGCGTATTCAGTGGTAAAACTCAACACTGTGTTCTTCTTCTTCTTACCAGAACAGTCAAAATGAAAATCATTTAAATATCGTTCGTTCGAGAGAGGATCGCACCCTTGGCTATTCATGTTAGCAGTCAGACCTCGTCCTGTTCGCTGCGAGTGTCACTGTTTGACAGTGGTCTCAAATTTTTCATATACATTAATATAATGTACTGTAATGTTAACAAATATAGTGAAAATTTCACACAACTATATTTATTCATGTGCCATTTCATGTACGATTGTGTTTCACAGTGTACATTAACTATTTTTCAAAATTTAAAATTTATAAAGAAATTGAATTCTTAAAAGGAAACGTAAATAATCCACATAATCTACGCAGATGGATGGCCAGATCTAGAAGACGAGTCGACAGGGGGTGCGCTACGTGAGAGAGAATTACGATCTCTCCACCGCACAGTGCCTGCACTGCGTCGCCGTGAACTCGACACTCGCGCTATCAAACATCACTTCTACCCCGAGGGCGGTTGGGGGTAAGATTACAAAGTGCTCCTATTTATGTCCTCTTGAAATATATTTTCTGCGGGCGTGTATAACGTTTTCGTTTAAAATAACTTTTTAAACGTTAGCTGCAAGAACTTACTTGATTATTTTAGAAAAATATATTGTATATTTGGTTAAACAAAAACATATTATAGTACAATAATATTTTTTATTTTGTCTATATTTGGTGCTTAAAAAGAAATTTACGACTTTATTCACGTTTTGTGGAAAAAATACAAAATATTTTAATTGTTTTTATAGTTAATTTCAAAGTGTAAATATACACTTTGTTTGATCTTTATTAAGATGAATGAGGTATATGGGTACATATATGTATGTATAGACACACAATTTCATGATGAAAAGCCTGTGTCAAATTTCATCATGATCGGTTCAGTGAATAAGAATAAATTCTTAACAGACCTACGACGCAGTACTTACTTCTTCGTCGTGTAAATGTGTAGTATATATTTACATAAGTCCATATTTTAAGTTTTATTATTTATAAGTTGTTAACTAAAATATTACAAAGTATAATAAGTACCACTAAAACACAACAAAGTATAATAAGTATATACCTACATACATATATATTATACCATTTCTCTCACCGAATATCTGAAACTGACATCTAATATTGAGCAAAATACAGAAAATTCGAACAGGTAAGTTACTACGGCAATAATTTCCTACTATTATTTCCACGGTCAAGATATTTAGCTTCGGAAAAAACAACCCCGGTGACACCTTAAGAAATATGATACATAAAATAATAAATTTGTCCCCAGTAACGGGATATAGGGACATAACGTGTGTGACGTTTCATCTCCACATCTGTACGCGTATCGACCACTCGTTGGAACCCGCTTTTATTGTTTAGAGTTTTATTTACTTTGTTACGTACGTGACAATAAAAGATGTCACTTAGCGTAGGAAAAGGTTTTCCCGGATACAAGGTTTTACCTTTTTATCTTACCTTTCACAGATCTTTGGACGTTTGCGTGACTTAATTTTTATTATATGCTATTTAATCTTGATTTGTATTCAAAATATTCTACGGAAAAAATATAAAAAGAAAAAAGAAGAAACTTTTAAAAATGTGCGGCTATATCAAACAAAGTAAAATAATGTATTGTAATGTTATATGTACGTATTTATGCTTTATATCATTATTATATACATCGCTAAGAGGTCAGAGTAATTTGACTTTTTCTAAAGGCGCGAGTTCAATAAATGTTTTTCTTTAAAATACACTTCAAGGAAAATATAAAAAGGTCTGTTTTAAAGCGGACACAGCAATTTCTATCAGCAATAATCTCAACGTTCAATGAAGAAATCTTTTTCTACTTAAGAGTGTTTATGTAATATATTATCAGTTTCTGTTGTAGCCTTATATTCGTTGCGACGTAAGTAATTACATGTTACGATAATAAGTAAATAGAAAAGATAATAAATGAGGAAAACTGTTTGATTAAACAATAAAGCTTATTTATTTTTTTTTACACCCTTTGTTTATAAACAAATAAACAAAAAATGAAAAGATTATGAAAATGATAATATTGCGTGTTGAGCAACAGTACTCTACGCCGCGCTTTATCTTGGGTACAAAAGCAGAGAAATGAAAATAATATATAATCGTTCCTCCAAGTGGGAAACGAACCCACAACGTGAGCAGTTAGAGTCCATACTGCCCCACTGCTCACGATGGCCTCGATCTTAACGTTTTTCTGTAAAAGCTTTCATAAATCATACAAGCTTTCTTATATCATTCTTACTTTGTTCAGCCTTAAAAGCAAAAAGAAGTTGTCTATATTCCAATAAATACAATAGTATTAAAATAGTTATATAATTTCAGTTGGATAGTATGTGGCGCTGCGTTCTTGGCACACTTGTTATCTACGGGATTGCAGCTAGCCTACGGCGCTCTACACGTGTACGCGCTTCGACACCTCGGACCAGCTGCCGACCACGCTGGTGAGTTATCGCCATGATTTATGTTCCAAGATAACTTAATGAAAACTTAATGACTGTGTGTATGTATTCTAATCATTCTCTTAACTAAGTACGATTATAATTATATATTGAGGCATATGTAATTTGTTAATTATTATTTTAAAACGCATTTTTACCGTAGGTTTGATTTATTTATCGGGTCCATATATATAATGTAACCGAGTAGTGCTTTGTTACTATGTAATCTCATAAATATAATTATTTAACCATAAAATTATTTTTAATAAGTGTACAATACACGTATTGTAGCAAACAAAATATTCAAGTATATATAAAGAGGCATTATTGCGAAGCTTATGTGAAAATTTTATATGATAAGAAATACTTTATATTTAAAAATGTGAAACGCTTAACAATCAAACGTCCTGTTTATCTTGTTACCTTTGTACAAAAACACATATTAATTATTTTAATTTGCAAACACGGCTATAATATTACACGATTTGTTATTTCCGATGACTACTAATTAAATGCTGTCGAATCAGTTTCCGGATATGTTAATGACTCGATTTTCCGTTTTAAATTCATAATCATGACAAAGGCTGGTGATTCTGGCACGAAGTCCATTATATTCCTACTATTATATTCAACATTCATAGTTGTAGCTACGACTGTTGAACCGCACATTAACGCAGCTTGCGGTAAAGCTCTAATTACTTCATTAGCTAAGTCACGTCTTCGTTTTACTACTACCTACCATTATTTCGTCTAACGGTATATGTTCTAAATAGCTGACAATGTGACAGCAGTACGTTTAGTAACTTCTAAATTACAGGATTTATAACCCTACATTTTCCTTCAATATTGCTTTCAGCGCACTGATCTCGGGCCGATCTGAACTGTCTATATGAGTTATATAAGGCAAAAGTGTTTGAAAGCCTATTTATCTTATGATTATTTTCCACATTATATTTAATAGATATTGCAAAAGATATTGACTTTAACATGGGTCATAGATAAACACACCATTTATAATCGTCTCGTAGCTACAACATGACAGAAACTGGATAAAATTGAAGATTGTAATTAAATTTTCATTCCTCTGCTTTGGTAATAAGACAATGCACAGCGTTGAGTTCCGCCACTCAACATGATATCTTGATTTCAGATGGAAAGTTAATAAGGGAGTGTCTTTACACTAGGTACTGTCTGACTAACCTGCTATGCAGAAAAAAGTGGCGCACTGCTTGTAAAATTCCTAGAAATTAGTCAAGATTAAAATATTGCCACATTTTCACGTATCTCATATGTTCAGTATTTTTAAATAAAATTGAAATCAGAAGTTCTCTAAAGAGGAAATTAAAAATAAATAACAAAGGAAAAGGCTCTTTGATATGAAAAGTATGTTAATATATTGGCTTTATGAGGACAAGAGCCAATTATTCGTTTGTTTGACACATATAACGTATCGTATGTATTAATCATTTCGTAAGTCGCTCTTCGTATACCTACTTTATTAAAATTTTCTTTGTGTGAACAAAAAATATATTTTTATATGTTTTTTTAGCTTGAATGTAACTTTTATATATTCTTGTTATTTTGATCAATACAAATATATTAAAATACTATTTAGTTACTTTAATCGAATTTAATGTTGTTTTATTTACGAAATTAATGCTTTATCTTCGTACTATTAAACTGATTCAAGTTCGTGCTATAAACCCGACAAATTTAATGTGGTAAAAACAAAGCTGACTACTAGTCCTTTGTGGAAACTTATTATTAATAGTTAACTTTCAAAGCAAATTCTAGTCTGGCGAGCTAAATTAACGTGTATTCGTTTACATTGCCAATAAATTTTACTAGAACATGTGTTGTTCTCGAAATTTGTAGCACAAAATATTATTACGGAAAAAAATGATCGTCATAAAGATAACATAAAAACCGTGATGTCACTAATATCCTTTTTTATTTGCCACTTGAGCTAAAACTATTTTAATATAAAACAATGGCAAAGACAAATATAAAACTTAAGCGCCACGTATTTGGATAACTAGTAAAAAATATAATTTGTTAAACATAATGTGGAATATAGTTATGTATATAAGAAAACTGCAAAAGAAAAGTATTTGATATAAAGTAAGGGGTACTTATATATAATAAAAATGTCGCTTTTTCCCACATAGCAAGGTAGGTTTTCCATGAAATTCGAGTATAAAGTAGAGAAGGGAGTGTGACTGTCATCACACTCCCTTCTCTACTTTATACTCGAATTTCAGACGTTTCGTTTTCAGTGGCGGAACTGAACTCTGCACTTTGTCCGACTAGGGGCCCCGAGTGGAACGAAAATAAATAAAATAAAATCATTCATCTAGTTAGGATCGAAACCACAACCAATTGCGTTTACACTCAGAGTTAGTATTACTTAATAATATATAAATTCTTAAAACTGTAAAATAGGCAATTTTTTAATTAACTTTAAAAGTACAAAGCAAGTAATTAATTCTCTTTCATCCAGTTCTTATATTCGTAATTCTAACTCTAAAGTATAATTTTATTGAGGCCATTTTTATAAGATAATAAAAGAACTTAAGTGAAAAATGTACAGTGTCATTTTCATAAAAGGCAAATTTATACCAAAGTGATTCTTGCCCACCCACGCACAAGTCATATTTATAAATCGCAATTTGGTAAGCCAGACCGCGGCGGCAACACCCTTATCTTATAATTTAAAAAGAATGAAATTTTAGACAATAAGGAACAAAAGAAGGAAAAGAAAAAAGAGCTTAGTATTTAATAACTGCGTCATGATTTAGTAAGAACAAAATTAAATTCGGCCTACCTGACAATTAATGTATGTAAACAAAGGCAAGTTTAACGTCCCACAAGAGAAATTATTATAAGGAATTAGATCTATTATAAGATGTACTTTTGTTCGTGAACAGAGTTGAGTTATTGAATTAATTTCGAAAGATTCACGATCCACCCCGAATACTAAGAGGTTCAAGTATTTTTGGTTTAATTTCTCTTTGAGGGTAGAGCGGTATAGAGTGCCATAAATTTATCACAACTGCTTTGAATTGAGTCGTGTCCCTAACAAGCTGTGTTGTTGACTCTCTGACAAGTTATACTAATATAGGACTGACTTCGTTAGGATGCTAAGATTGCTAGTTAAAATAAAAAAAAATAACTGATGCCAAAATATTATCTAAATTGTGAGTACCCACTTTTAAAACTTATTGAACTAGTGAACTTTGAAAGTTGACGTGTTAAACAAGTATGTTCTTAACAAAGTGACACATATACTTATTAAAAAGAATACGACACATCTACAGCATAACACACACATTGTGTTATGTTCATTTTATTAATTTGATGTGATTATATTACATTTTTATAACATTTCATTCACATATAAAATTAAACTTTCGTTCGTTTGTTTGTTAAAATTCGTAGAAATTAAAAGACATACATGAAAATCCTGTACTTATCTAATATATTCAAATCAAGAATTTAAATGTAATAATTTCTAATGTTAAACCAACTCCACAAAAGAGTAATGTAGCTTTCTAACACAGAAAAATTTTAGAAATCGGTTCCGTGGTTTTATATTTAGGTGGTTTAGATTATCTGCCTCAAACGTACAAATTCACAAACACTTGCTTAAACCTCTTCATTATATTATTGTAGACTAATGGAATTAATTAAACGTAACCCTTTATCTACCTTCACTGGATTATTTATTATACTAATCCTTCACTTAATGGCACAGTATATGCATATATGTGACAACATACAAGTCAGCCTTAAGTATTGAACACTTGGACGCTTTGTTTATTTAATTATGTTAATCTTAAGCACCTTTGTGCATAACAGTACTCGAGATATAATCTATTACACTAATTGAGTAAACTATTTAAGCTAGATTAGCCTAACTAGAATTCTATTCAAATGGTCTAATCCACCGTTTAAGAGCAAACGCATAACTAACAGTAGAATTATAAATTATCTTATACGAAAACAAAGCTACAGTATTATTTATAAGACAATGAATTCACCGCCATTGTTTAATGAAACCCTAGAGCAATGCTTCGGCTTAATAATTACGAGAAAAAATATTTGTTAATAATATAGAATTTCACAAGCCAATTAGAAATAAATATATTTTTCAAGGATGTTTTTATAAATTATATTTATAATTAGTGGGCCCCTTTCGGCTTCGCTTGTGTAACTTGCAGTTTCAGCCAATTAAAAAAAGACAATTATTTTATATATGCTAATTTTTGTAACTTTGTTGTAACTTTTCTATTTATGAACCGCTTGGAATATAACTAAATATTAAGAAAAGCTTGCCGAAGTACAATAATCAGAACTGCACTTAAATCGGCTAAGCCGTTTCTGACATAGGCAAGCAAGAACGCACAGACAAACAGTAAAGAAAATTAAATATCATTATTTTCAGTTCTACTGCATTGATACATGGTCCTAATATATTTTCTCGTGTATCTTCCATGTATAGTAATCAATTACATTGTCAATGTATGTGTAGGTTAAATTTAAAAACTTCAGTAAAAACAGTATTAATAAAGTTGCTAATATATTACTTTTTCTATAGTTTGGGCCGGTGCAATTTGTGTTGGCGTATCGCGAGCTGCTGGCGCCCTGGTTGCGGCACGACGCAAATCACCTAGACTCGCTGCTTTGGTCGGAGGCCTGTTACTGCCCCTAGCCTGCCTATTTACATCTTTTGCAACTCAACTACATCAAACTTTACTAAGCTACGGTAAGAACATAGTTTTTTATGTATTTTTATTAAAATTTTATAATAGGTGAGGTTATTTTTGCGCAGTCATACAACGTAAGGCAGTAAGTGCAATGGTTGTGGACTCGATTCCCACTCAAAAGAGAATGATTGTATATTCTTTTCACTTCTTCGGTTTGGTACCTAGACAAAAAACGGCGTTGTATCCCACCACACAACATTAAATGTCTAAATTTTGAGCGAAAAGTGGAAAATTTGTGCTACGTTACGTTGGAATATCGATTATTCTCTGTTCGACTCCGTTTATTCGATTGTACTCCCTAATAAGTGGATATGTGTAATCAATAAACAATCGATTTCATATATTTATTTTACTACTATAAAAATAACAATACTTATATTTAAACATGAAACGTAGCATTTTTTTTAAGGACAACATATAAAAGTTTTAATTTTATTGTAAAAAATCAATAACGTAAGTTATTTATACATAAAATTAATTTTATCCTCAGGTGTAGTTTTAGGTGTCGGCTGTGGCCTAGTTCGCGAAGCAGCCGGTCTCGTGCTCGGCACATACTTTCGGCGACGCCGGCAATTTGTGGAACTCGTAGCGCACGCTGGAGGCGGAGTGGGCATCGCGTTATTCAGCGTTGCTTACAAAGAAGCTGTGGGGTAAATTAAAAATGGTTATTTATTTAAAATTATAATAAACAAATTATTGAAAGTATTGTTTTCTCGCAATTTTATTTTAAATGCAGATTAGGAACTTATTTAAAGCAATGAGTAAATATGTACCTACAAAAAAATAAAGAACTTTCTTTACTTACCAAAATCGTTTTGTCAGTCTGATGCTTAAATATTGATGAGTCCAATTTAGTTCAAAAAAGTCAATACAGTATCGTCAGCGAAGTCACTTAACACTCAATATTAGCATTAGTGGAAAAACAAAATGACGTGAAACAAGATACAATTCAATTACAACTATTAAATTTATTTAATAAATAAATAATATTGAATTCATCTTTAGTAATACGATATAATTCAACAATTTTTAATATGTAAGTTACAAATAATATAAATAATAATATTCACAGGAAGCTTGGTTGGCGTTTAGGTTTGCAAGCGGTGACAGGAGTGCTAGTGCTAGCATTTTTTCTCAGCGCTGTGTATCGTAGCGCTTCCCTCTACCACCCACAACGACGTGCCATTCTACATTTGAAGAACCAACGTAGAAAGGTACGATGATCTTAATATTATGAAAACTTGATTCTTATTATGTTATATTACTATATAAAATTACTATTTCTTATTTTTCAACCTCTAATGACTATACTTAAAAAAAGTTATATTTTATTTCCCAATCACAGTGAAATGATCCAAAAAAAATAATATTATTAATAATCTTTTTATAAAGTCTATAATAAGAAAACGTTACTCAGCATTTTTTTGTAATATTCAGTAATTTGACACTCACTGCTCATTTTTCCGCCAGGTTAAAGCAAAGAAAGGCCTAAAAACGTCCCCTTTCATTGATTTAAGCCCTCTTCACTCGCGATCCGCCAAGGTATTGTTATTAGCCGCTGGGCTAGCAGCATTCGGTCTTTATACTCCAGTATTTTTTCTGGTAAGTGAATAAAAAATTAAATAAGGAAAAATTCTTTGCTCTACTTGAACTTTTTATTCTTTTCTTCCTTTTGTTAATAGGCTCTGCAAGGTTTTCAAGAAGGCTTAGAGGAGAGCGCTTTAGTTTTGCTGCAAACATTTTTGGGATTTGCCGCTGTGCTTGGTTGTGCTGGCTTTGGGCTCGTGCTAGTACGACCATCAGCACAGTGTCTTGTTTCAAAACAATATTTGTGTCAAACAGCAATGCTAGGTATAGGTAAGTGTTGAATTTCTTATAGTAATCAGTTTTTAATTACTTGGGGGAATGATTATAATATATGTTATTTTTATTTTCCGTTCTGGTACCTAAGGCCTAGCGCGGCGTTAAGTTCCGACACTTTACAAGCAATGTTTCGATATTTCGGGCAGAAAGTGCAGGACACTAGATTCTCTCTGACTATTCAGCTATGTGGAAAAAAGCGTAAAGCTATTTTTTCATAATATATTAAACACTTTTTAACATGTACGTTTGTTTTTCTTAGCTTCCTTAGCCTTAGCTTTTTACACATTTTGAAATGAAACTATTTTAACTAATCTGGTTAATAAACCGCATGTATTTTTAGTATTTGAAAATACTATACAAAATTTCTAAACAAATAAATTCTCTTTTATTTTTTTAGGAATATCTATGCTCGCATTGAGCAGCGTCCAAGGCTACCACGGCTACGTGCTTTTTGCATGGATGTACGGCTTATGTTTGGGTGGATTTTTGTACTCAATGAAGATGCTTACTATGGAGAGAGTAAGGGGGCGCCACTTTACGAAAGTTTGGAGTGAGTAATAATTATAATTGTATCCTTTATATTTTTTACAATTTTTACAACATTTTAATTATGACAATAAAATTGTAGGTTTCGTCCAAGGAGCTGAAGCTATACCAGTCATTGTTGGCGTACCGATGACTGGCTACATAAATCAGCAGGCGCCTAGAGCAGGCTTTTATTTCTCGACCGCGGCGACATTAGCCGGCGCGGTATTATTATTTTTCGTCGGCTTCTCGAAGCGAGATCCGGAGCCGCCTCCTCCGGTTCCGGCGCCGACGATATCGGAGGCTTGTTTGTGCGTGACGCCGCCGCCGCGGTGC
Organism: Dryas iulia moderata; assembly: GCA_019049465.1. Taxonomy (NCBI): domain Eukaryota; kingdom Metazoa; phylum Arthropoda; class Insecta; order Lepidoptera; family Nymphalidae; genus Dryas; species Dryas iulia. Next base: position 7,580,911 of record CM032431.1, read on the forward strand.
GAGCCGGCGTGGTGTGCCTGCAGTGCGGGGGGCGCCACCGCGTACTGCGCGTTTCCGGGGCCGACTTGCTCTGCTCGCTTATCCAAGTCGCTGTCCTACGCAGCTCCTTTAGACCGTACCTGCTGTACACCCCACTATCCCGAGTGTTGTCGACGCGCAGCTATACTACGGCCATCCCGCAGTGTCCCAGAAGGCCTAGCACGACGAAGCAGTACGTTCAGTCGCACTGGATCCTGCAAGGCCCCGTGCCATCGTCGTGAGCACCATTTAATAGAGCAAATCACAACCTCTGTATGATATCTATTAATATTTAATATAAAAATTATATAATTGACGATTGAATACGAGTATATTAATTAGGCTCCATTGACGTGTAATATAATTTAATGTAAATATTTTGTCAGTAGATTTTATTAAGTAAATGTGATAGATTCAAATAAGCAATAATTAAAATTGCAAAGTTCCCAATTTTAAACAAATGATTAATATAAATCATGTAATAAATTCTAGTTCAGTAAAATTTATGACTAGAGTAATTCTTGTTTAGATGTGAAACTTTTGAGTTCGTTTAGTCGAATTGTAGACTTTTCATATTTCCGTAATCTGTAGTCTGTACCTGTCATGTTTGTATTTTTCTATCGTATACATATAATTTATCCAAATAATCCGTTTTTATTTATAAAGTTTGTGGATATATATTTTAGTGTAGGTGTTTTAATAAGCTAACCAATTTTTAAAAATACCAATAAAGTAAGTTCTTGTACTCCAATTTACATTTTTATTCTACTTGCTGTCATAAATATGGGACCTCTATAAATATAATGATACTAAATGAGCGTTTAATTCACCTCTAAAGTATCCTACTAAAATCTATAAAATTTTAAACTTAACCTCAATTTCTATTAAATCTGAAATAAAATGTAATTTAAATAAGAAACTATATAAACATACCAAATATCTTAAGATTATGTCAATTTGAAAATATTATTGAACAATATATTTAAAGGTGATTATTTTGAAAACTATTATTTATTATTGTTGCAGAATATTTTACGTATGTTGGACCTCAAATTGTTTGTTGTTTTCGTGCTAAAGGCAATTTACTATTTTATTGATGAAAAGAAATATAAATATTAAGAAGAGTTACGTTGTCTTTTATTTTTAAACGTCTCATTTTATAGTGAACATTTATTTTGTGATCATATATAACATTTTCTAGAGAATACAACATTTTCTAGAAAATGTAAACAAATCATAATATACGAAGGTACATAATGTAAAATTCATTTTTCTGTCATTTAAAATGGATCTCTGAAATATAATTCAGTTATTGTATTATTATGTTTTATTTTAAAATGATTTTAACAGCTTCACTTGAATTGATGTTAGTAAATATTAAATTTCTAATTTTAACCTCTTTCAGTTATATGCCTGGAAATCAGTCTAATATAATATTTTCTTAGAACCAACATCATGTGCTAGCGCGAAAAGGTAAAGAGAAAATAATTAATGAACTGATTTGTTTTTGTTATTTTAATAACTATTCTGTAATTATTTAACACATACACTCGCATTTCATCAGTGGATATGTTGATTTCATAAACAAACAACGATCAAAACAATCTGCGGACGCTTTCAATTGAATTGTGAAAACATAATTTCACGGAAATTTGGATCGAATATTGCTAGTAGTTTGTCATATGAAGTGAATCAAAGTGGAATTAAGGCCTTCCAACTTACGTTGCTATTAACATATGTTAATGATTTACGTTTACCACATTGAAAAATATATTGGGGCCAGTAATTGGGAGTGTACGCGGTGTGGCAACGAGACTACAGCCACAATAGTTGTTGGTTCGATTCCTACTCGGAGGAATCTTTGTATATGTATGTATATTATTTTATTTCTCTGCTCTAATATACTCTGCTCAATCGAAATTAAGTTACTTAACACTTAACATCTTGATTTCGGCAATAAACGTGACAGCTTCACGTAAAAAAAGTAATATGTAATGATGATAAATTCCATAAATTAAATACAATTTCATGCTTTTTGATTTGAACAATTAAGTGAAACAAACTATCGAACTTACTCACACACTTAATATGATAACAATTTAATTGATATAATTTCAATTTAACAACGAAGCAACATCGTTTAAATAACATAATAATGATCTGATGAGAATCAAATGCTTAACAAACAGACTATTGCTTTGTTTATGTGCTCGCCTATAGTATTCTGAATTTACAGGAACATACGTTCAAGTTTCACGAGAGGAAGTTGAGACGAGGAAATTCCGGCTATAAACCTTCAAGACAGTAGATGCGGTCGCAACTGATATTGATTTTCGTATTAAATGGACTTTGGTACCTAAAGATAAGGCTTACTATTGCATAAAATTTTGTAGTTCGATCCCTTCAAAATGGGATTAACTCAGTAGTTTTGCACGTCCACCGATTCCAGATCCAATCCTATCTTTAGTGAAGATGTTATCGTAAAGTTAGCCATCCGAAATATTGCGGTGATTCTTTTAGTTATATATTTTGAAAAATACTATTTAAAATATTTTATTGATTTTCTTTATTTTTTCTTTCTAGGCTTTGGGACCTAAAAATCATTTTTCGAGCGAATAACAAGGGTTAATAGAAACATAGATTTTTAATTGTACTTTCTGTTTATCTGGATGCGTGTAGGCTTGTGCACGCTAATCTCAGAAGGGCATAATCGATTTATATTCAACTTTTTAATTTAACTTTGCTAATATTAAGAGGTTATTTTATTTCAATCAGTTAATAACTACAAAAGGCACAATAATTTATATTTTTTGGATAAAGTAGATATGAAATAACTGTTTTAGTATCTTTGGCAGAAACTTCAGTTTACGCAGGCGAAGCCACGAGTGGGTCACTAGTAATTAAAAATCTAATAAAATATATATTATATCTTATATTTGGTGTAATCCTGTGCAAATTAACGTACCAGGAGGATTAAAGAGAAAACAATCAATGTGGTTTCTCTTTATTGTAGTCATAATATAATATTTACGGAAGATTGATACGATCATTCAATATAGTCAATAACTTCTAAGACTAATGGCCCTTAGCAGAGCTCAAATAAGATAGCTTTCCGAAATAGGTCGCGGTTAATGGATATTACAAATGGTGAACAAATAGGACGCTTTGAATATACTATGTTCCCTTTGTTAATAGAATATAATAGAAATAAATATTTTTCAAAGTCATACAAAAATTTTCTTTAACAGAAATTTACACATTTATTTCCCTATATGTATTTGACAAATTAAAAAAAAATTAAATGATGTAAAAGTAAAATAAGCTGAACTGTTACTTAAAAGTACAGAAGTTCTTAAACTCTGACGCTTAATTTTTATATATTATACCTATCAATTATATAACCAGTCAAGAACTAAGAAACTCAGTAACTAAAAGATGAAATTAATAAAGGATTTTAAGGGGAAATCATTTTCAAGATAACAGTGTCAGCCTGGGTTTGGGTACAAAATTTCCATACAAATCAGTGCCTAACTAGCAGACAAATTAAATAGGTCAAAGGATTATAGCAAACGTTACGTTCCATCTATTACGGATTACGGAACGTAGCGCAGTCATACTTCCCGCCGTACTAATGCCACAACTCGGAAATTCCGTATGTTCCATTATTATTGGAACTATTACTATTGTCACGTGGTTCTGTAGCTTTGTTCAGACGATTGTGTTAAATTTATGAGTAATAATAATATAACTCAATCTATTTGATCACTCACAGTTTGGCTGATTCAGTAAATAGGTTTCATTTAAATTTATAAATAAATTTACTTTGACAAAATATTTTATTATTTACTACTAAACTAGCTTATGTTTGCCCCTTTTTTGTGTGCACTTCAGAATCGAGTCTATAAACATAGTTAACCGCAAATATACTTTGTTTTCTTATTTTATTTATTATTTAATATATTTATATAGTTCGTAAATCGATATATAAATAATCCAAAACGTGAATTTAATAAAATAAAATTGCTACAATTTACGAAAACATTGCAAATAAGCTACAAAGAATCAACTTTCACGACATTTTATAGAATAATGAAAACGTGTATCATTTCACATCCCTTAGTTATCATACAAATTGTTTTCATCGAGCACGGCGTCTCACTCCTCAAATTTACATAAATCCTATACTCTGTTCCCAAATTTGTATTATGTATGCCAAATATAGTTACTACTCCTGTCTTTGAGCTGGAAAATTGCTTTGAAATAGAATGTCATATTACCTGAATTGTCATTCGTTCTGTTCTCTGACCAGCCGTTTGGAGAGTTCTTATTAAAACGGCTATCAATACTTATTTCTAATTACTTAGTATAATAAAAATCTCAATTTTATCTCAGTATAGACTGAATTTTTTACTTATAAAAGTGAAAACTTATTTCTGCTCTTCTTCGCATGTTATTTTTTCTCTGAACAGCCATTTGGTAACCCGACACTCCTGGTAACAGTTATTACTAATATGGATGTAAAAGCTCACCTTTATACCTTTACTTTAAAGGTGAGTGTTAGGTTTAATAAAGAGTTACACAGTTAGTAATTATGTGTATAACTAAATACTCGTGCAATAGTGTACTGTTCAAATATCAGTCGAGGCAATCTGAAACGGTCATTTTAAAATTTTGTTGTTATTACCTTCATCAGGGATGTCTTCTGGAAGAGAATTTTATGTGGTGTGTAGAATTTGATTAGTGGTATAAGACTTTCTACATCTCACCGATGTCACCCAAAAGATTTTCACATTGCATAACCTATTTAACGCTTTTCGTGAAAAGAATAATAAGTAAACAAATAGTGTCAAGATATTCCATTCTCTAGTTTTCGCCTGCGTTCGAAACAATGCGAGTTCAGCGGAGGAGTGGAACACTTTGTCTTGCCAGTTAGTTTTGTCTTAATGAAAATAATCATTTCTCCCAGTGGGAATCGAATGTTCACAGTCAAACGATGTAACATGAACATTAATATGTTACATAATATATGACTATACATCTCCCCAACTACCCCGCTAGGGATAAAGCGTAAAGCTATATATATACATACAATGTTAATTAATATAGCCTTAATAGAAACAACAATCGGCAATGTAAAATATACGAGTATGTAATTAAAGCCAAATTTTGAACATCCATATTCCATTCCGGAAGACGTAATGAAAATAGTCAAAGACATAAGTTCAAACAAATGCATGCATTTTTTTTAAAAATCTACCCCTAGACGGTTGATATAGGTACGAACGGTACGAAAACTTGTATGAAAAATTTACATCGCTTAACTTATTTTGAATAATTTGCTGCAAGGTCAACAACAGGCTGCCTATTTATTCGAAAACCACTCCTAAGGAGCTGAAATAGGGGATGAACGCGTGTATAAAAAGTTGTATAGCTATACATATACATATACACATGTATGTATATCTGTAGCTTAAAACTAAATTTTAAAAAATAATACATTTAACATTCGTTACTGTTTTCTTTCCGTTACACATTTATCCCTCAATTACGTGATCTGAATTTTTACACCGAAGGGACAAATCTGTATCACAAGTAAATACGTGATACTATTATGAATTTTCCTGTAATTCAGTTATATTTTTAGTAACGTTGCGTTAGAAAACAAAAACAAAATCTATACGAACATATCATATAACCTATTTATTAATGATGACTTACAGTAAAAGAATTTGTTAACTAAAGACGTATTGCTTTGTCACACTTTCTTTATCCGTCTATACAAATATATAAAATTTATTTGTTTGTTAGTAATATATAACCGCTTCTTATTAAATCTATGCGTATACACATACTAGCGGCCCGCTCGCGGCTTCCCCGCGTGAACTGCACGACTATCGCTATTTCGATACATAGCAACCCTTTGGGGTGAATTTTATAATTAAATAAAGTAGTGTATGCTTAACTTAGTGTTATCAACTGTCTTTATGCCAAAATTCTTTTCAATCGGTAGCAGTTCAGATTTTTCATACAAACTTTCATTACCTATTTCAACCATTTACGGGCTGACTTGTCAAATCTTTTAATCATTATCTGGAAGAAATCAATTAATCACCAAACAGTAATAAATGATGGAAACAATTGTAATTATTTTAGCGTATACACTATATTTCGTATTACTTTATATAGAAAGTAGAAGTGTACGCATGTGTATATATGTATATGTATATCAATTAAAACTTTTGAATAGACTTATAGGTACAAGTAAAATATTAGTTAGTAAAGTATCTTATTTAGAGAGAGTTCAAATTTAGTATAACTATAACATAAAATCAAAGGTCGCGAATTTTTTTGCAAAAATAAAAAAGCTTTTGCTTTTTGTAGTGAAAGTAGAAATAACAACACAGAAGCTCCTTTGATATCTTAGAAGGACCTTGCAGTAAGTGACTTCGATAACGAAGTTGGTTTTATAATAAAGAGCTTGAATATAACAGGCACAAAATATAAGTAGTTAATAAATATATGTATATGAAAAAAATATTAATATATTTTGTAATAGCACATGTTTCGGTGTTTTGGTAAAAGGAAATGCAGCTAGAATGAGTGCACCAAGTGCATGTCAAAAAACTTGGTTCTTCATTTCCGCCCGAAAATCATAAGATTGCGTGTTGGATGGCGAAACTCAATGCCGCGCTTTGTGTTACATATAAAAGCGAAAAAATTAAAATAGTATAAAATAATTCTTCCCGGTGGGATTCAAGCTCATAACCATCGCGTTTGGAGTCACTATCGACGACCTCTAAAACGTATGGTTAATATTTTTTACGTAAAAAATAGTGAAACATTTATATAGTCTTTCTATTCTGTATATGGAATATTAATAAATATTCTGAAATTGTGTAATGATTTGTTGTTTAGTTCTTCTGTATTCAATATTTAAAATTAGAATGTTTGTTTGTAATATGAAACTACCTTGTACTAAACTCGTATGTACATATGTACAGCGACAACAGACAGACCGTTTCTTCTGGCTAATCTCTGGAACAGCTGGGCTGGATTTAGCAGAATTTTCATTGGAAAATAACTGATGTATTGATATAGTTGTCTTCCAATGAAATAATATATTTTTTATTAAGTTCCACGCGGACAAAGTCACAAGCATAGCTGCTAATACATAAAAATTAAAAGCTTAAAGATGTATTCCATAATGTTCTAAATTGCGGTTTCTATATAAAACAAAGATTTGTGAAATTAATGAATATTTATCACAGCAATATCAAGAGAAATAAAGATAATTTAAACTTTTTGAAGACTCCTTCTAAAATTCATAATCTTCTTAATTCATAATTCTAATTGACTTTTGTCGCATTTCGTGATGAGTGTTTGAATAAGGGAAAATTAAAAAAGGGCAACCGTCTTAATAAGACTGCTTTATGTAAATAAGTCGAGATAATAAAAGTAAGAAGTTACAATCTAGCTGCTCTTGAGAAAAATTAGAAAAATTTATTCTTATTCATTTCGAAAGTAAAAATCAAAAGTATTTACAAACGGACAAATATTTCGTATAGTATATATATTGTACATGTCCCCACAATATCTTAAACGAGTAAATATTTAAATATATTTTTTATATATTATTTTCTTCGTAAACAATGCCAACCATTTTAGAACAATGTAACAGGGCGTACCTGTATATGCAATAATTGTAGATTCGATTCCCACTTGAGGAAATGATTATATTTAAATTATTATCATTTCACCACTTTTGTAACAAGATAAAGTGCGGCCTAAGTTTTGTCAATACATATTCACTATTTTCAGATGGAATTATTATACGGTGACACGGTAGCAGCAGAGAAGCAGCTCGTCATCTCTACAACCAAGGCTTACCCGAGCGGGCACGACCTTCAGTAGTAAAGAACACGACGAAAAATAGTAGTATATCTTCCAAATTATTTAAATACATACTTCACAAGAAATTGTGTATGCTGCATAAAATGAAGGATAACTTATGAAAGCAAAAGATAAAACTTAAGTTATAAATCACACATTGTCATTTAAACATACTACGAGTATTTTAACTTCGCGTTTAAGTTATTGTAAAGTAGTAGAGTAGTTCATGGACCGTGCAGTTAAGAAGCTTTTGTTCCAAGTTTTCAAAAGTACAACTTAAACATTCACTCACTCGGCACTTAGCATTTGTTTTTCAACGGATTATTATATTTATTCAACGGCGTCTACGTTTTAAATGAGCTTAAAACTGCTTAGCTTGCGGTACAATAGGCGCAAATTAAGAAGTGCCTATAATAAAATGAATTCTTCAATTTGAATTTTCGATTTGATATTTAAACAGTTAGCAAAGCAAATTAATATGAACTAGCGCAGCGTTCGTGGCTATGCTTGCCTAAACTATTTGGTAATTTCGCCAGCCTGCTTTCTCGTTTAAATGATAAACTTTTGTCGAATTGTACTCGTACAATATTTAACAGTGCTTTTCCCTGATTACTAATACATGTTAATAAATTTGTGTGAACGCCAACTATTTCAAAACAAATATTTGCCTATAGGAATAAGGCATAATACAGTTTTTAACAGTGAAATAAGTTTTTTTGAATCTATTCTGTAGTTTCTGAGACTACCTACCTCAACATACAAACTCACAAACGCTTACTTACGTCTTTACAATATTAATGTAGATAATGCTTATTTCTAATTTTACTTACTATAAAATACAAATATAAATCTCACGTAAGGCAGACCGCGAAAAGAAACAAAAGAAACAAAAATTCACACTTTCACGTGACCTAATAAAAACTTTTAAAAGTTATGTATATTTTTATGTAGTCTATATTTCAAAATATATATTGAATAGAAAGTGACTGGGACGAAAGTTATAATTAAATTCATATCAACATTTATCACGATTTCCAGCTAGCTTCAGAATTTGTGTTAAATGATACGTGTCTATGATAGACTTTTTTATTTAAATATTCTCGGTTGCTTGATTATAACTTCTTCAACATTTTTTAGCCAGTAATCCATCTTAGTAAATGAAGACCTTTTTTGTTAACATTTTTTTATTAATTACTCAATTGCGTTAGTAAATGAACATTTTATGATTTGTCGGATAGATAATTTTATCTTTGGTACATTTTGTTAGTAAAAGTTGATCCTAATTATTTAGTAAAGGATAAGGATATATATAATGTTACTGAAGTATGTTGAGTCACTAAAAGCTTTTTATTATACGCGTCTTATTATTATTGTTCTAACAATATTAAATGTTTCTAAAAATTTAAAGTAAAATTGTGCTAATTTTTATAAAACTAAAATTGCTTACGAAAAATCTTACGCTTCTAAGAAACAACATAACATAACATAAAAACTCTTTATTTCACACAAACAAATTTACACAGTATGAAGTTAGTTATCTTAGATAAATAATTGTATGAAAAGGCGGCCTTATCACTTACAGCGATCTCTTCCAGGCAACCTACTTATTGGAAACAGAGCACAAGAACGGGCAAAGTGCGTTGAGATCAAAACATAGAACTAATATTGTTTAAACCTACATATATACAGTATATCATAGAGTACATAAAATACACACATATAATAAATACATACATATACATACATACACATACTTATATGTAGAACATACACACTAATACACATACTTATATGTAAAACATACACATACATACACATACTTATATGTAAAACATACACATACATACACATACTTATATGTAAAACATACACATACATACGCATACTTATATGTAAAACATACAGCAAAGACTACATTGTAAGGTAGTAATTTGTAACCCTACTCTTAAAGACAATCAAGGACTTAGAATGTCTTATGCATCGTGGTAGCTTATTCCATAACTTTGCGGCTTGGACAGTATACGACTCACTGTAGCAGCGAGTTCGGCACAATGGAATCTCTAGTATATTGTCGTTTTGGGAGCGAAGGCTTAGCGGAAGACAGGAGTTGGAGCCGAGGAACATGAAGCGGTTCTTAAGGTACGTGGGACAGTCAGGGTGGAGGAGGATGAGAGAATGGAATAAAGGAGAGTAAGAGCGTGAAGATTTCGACGATCTCTAATAGAGAGCCATCGAAGCCTTCTGCGATACTCACTGATGCGATCAAATTTCTTCAGTCCGAAAATGAACCTGATGATGAGATTCTGCAAGCGTTCCAGCTTTTCGAGCAATTGTTGCGATAAATCTAGGTAACAAGTGTCTGCATAGTCTAAAATGGGCAGTAACAGCGAGTGTGCTAACGATATTTTAGTTTTGACAGGTAACAGATACTTCCATCGCTTTAGTCTGCCAATTGCACAATACATCTTGCGGCTCAACTCAGAGATTTGAGGAGCCCAAGAGAGTCTACTATCCACCTTGATACCTAGATTCTTCACAACATCACAATAATCCAGTTTACTGCTGTCCAAAATTATAGGGGGAAGAGAAGGGAAATGCAACTTCGATAGTTGTTTAGGGCTACCAAGGATACATATTTGGGATTTTTTGGGATTTACTGATAGACCGTATGACTTGCTCCAGGCGCTTATCTTTTGCAGATCGGAATTAACCAGACTAATAGCCCTTACAATGTCATGAACATCCGTAGTTGTGTAGATTTGCAAGTCATCGGCATATAAGTGGAAGGATAAGGACAAAAGTTTAGTAAGGGAATTGATGTAAATGGAAAAAAGTAGAGGGGATAAGACACCACCCTGGGGCACACCAGCACTAAGACGGCAGACAGATGATCTTTTTTCATTGAGGCAGATGTATTGCTCTCGATCGTTTAGGTATGAGAAAAACCATTCAATAGCCTCAGAGGAGACTCTAATAGATTTGAGGATAGCTAAAAGGATATCGAAATCAACAGTGTTAAAAGCGTTAGAGAAGTCTAACAGGACAAGAATAGTAACGTGTTGATTATCGATTCCAAATCTGATATCATCGTTCACCTTATTTAATGCCGTGACAGTGCTGTGCCCAGAGCGGAAACCAGACTGGAAGGGGGATAGGATATTATTTTTGGTCAGGAACGATGAGAGCTGTTGATGTACTATGCGTTCTAAAACTTTAGACAGGAACGGGAGGATGGAGATTGGTCGATAGTCTGTAAAGGAGGATGGGTTAGATTTTTTAGGAATAGGGATGACTATCGCCTGACACCAGGTCTTTGGAAAAGTACTCGTGGAGAGGGAGTGGTTGAAAATGTGGACGAGGATAGGTAGTACAGTGTCGATACTTAAAAGAATCATCTTCCGACTGACCCGATCGCTACCAATGGCATCGGATTTAATGGCTTGTAGGTGTTTTTTCACATCTTGATAGGACACAGGGTTAAAATAGAAAGGAGAAAGGCAAGAGATAGAGGGGATAGACTTGATGGTGTCATTTTTAGTATGTTGGCCTAACAAGCTAACATTCGTAAAATATTTATTAATGTCATCAAGATCAATGTTGTCACTTAATACAGCAGTATTTCGTGAACGTCCTATACCCATTGCATCGAGAAACCTCCAAACCTTGGCGGAACTACTGTTGTCGACGGATTTGTGTATAAAATTACGCTGTGCATCTCTGCAACATTTATTACAACGATTCCGTAGTTTTTTGAACCTGATTAAGTTATCTTCGGTAGGATTTATTTTATATTTAGATTTGGCAGAGTTGCGTTGCGCCATAAGTTTTTTTAGGTCTTCCGTGAGCCAAGGTGCTGGAAGGTGCTTAAGTTTAATGGGACGTAATGGAGCATGGATATCGAAAAGTTCGATTAGAAGGGAATTAAATATATCGATCTTCTCACTAGTACTCGAGGCATTTAGTACACTTTCCCAGTGTATTTGGTTCAGATCTTGCATGAAAGCTAAATTATTAAAATTTTTAAAACTTCTGCGCATAATAATAGTAGGTTTAAGTTTTGGTGGTCGAATTTTATAGCTAAGGTATACAAGATCATGATACGAAAATGCCTCGGCACATAGTTGACCAGAAGTGGCGACACGATCAACGGAAGAAACGATCATTAAATCTAGTTGAGATGGAGTGGTATTAGGAAAAAAGTGGGTAGCGTTAGTAGGTAATAGATTAAGGTTGGTACTATTTATTATATTCTTTAGTCGGTTAGCTCGTGAGTCATTTTTAATTACACATGTATTAAAGTCGCCCATAATGATGGTGTGATCAGCATTTGGCATGTATCTATCTAACAGAGACTCAAAAGCGTCAAAATAGTTAATATGAAGTGTAGGGCTATAAAATACACCAAGTAAAAGCTTTGATGTGCCGAACATCACTTCAATAAAAATATGTTCCGAAGCTTTTGAGTATAGTGTAGGAGATTTATCAATAATCGAGAAAGGTATTTGGCTACGTAAGTAAATGGCAACGCCACCACCGCCCTTTCCAGTACGATCGTTACGAATAAGGTGGAATCCCGGCAATGAGTAGGAAGTTGAAGGTAAATGAGGCTTTAGGAAAGTTTCAGAAACTAGGATTGCATGCACATTTTTAACATCAAAGGAGGCTAAAAGGTCGGGATAGTGTGCGGGGATGCTTTGGGCGTTAATATGAACTACATTAAAGTGCTTGGCACAGTTTGAAAAAGTCGAGTCCAAGGTAGTATTGAGTGGTACAGAGGTGCTATGAAAGCTGTTATTAGAAGACATTGACATACATTGGTCAAATATATCGTCCTCCGAACTATCTATATTTAAGTCAACATTGTTCATTTTGAGTATAAACACAAAGCAAATACTAATAGAAAAGTTTAAATGTAATTCAAATAACTGTATGTATGTAGTTATATTATATAAAGTTCAATATATAATAATAAAATATATAAATATATACTTACAACTATAATAATAGTAATAACTATCAAATATGTATATAATAATTTAAAATAACTAAATAATAATAATTATTATAAAAACAAAGGGTGTATATATAAAAATATGTATATACAATTTAAAACAATTATCCTAGACTTATATCACACGCCCGTCAGCTTAATACTATTTAAAATAAATACACCATATACCAAGAGCAATAGCGAGCAAACAAAAAGAAAAATATTAATAATAATAAATGAAAATTAAAAATAATAGTAATAATAATAACAATGTAAATTATGATACTAGGAGTGAAAGGAACGTTTAACACAGCAATAAAATAGCAATCTGTGACACAATCCACAGCTTACATATCTCACAATACGACCATTGAAGTTAAACGTCAAATTCTGACATTATGACAATCTGTCAAAGTGTCGAATACAGCAAGTAAACAACAGTATTTTACTTCTTAAATTCTTGAAAAAGTGGGTAAAATTGAAGTATAAGCATTATAAGAATATTGTACAGAATATTAGCATGTACATCAATGATCGCAGTGATAGAAAATAGTGAATCATTAGTAAAAGAACTGAGTAGATAGATAAAAAAAAGTTTGTTTACTTTCTAACGATTCTCTTCGTTCGTGTAACCTGGGTAGCTGGCTTTGTTCTAGTGTCTCCAGTGACTGTAGTTGTCGTGGGTGCTTTAAGAACAGTTTGTGCCTCAGATGCGCTTGCTATGTTGTCAAGTTCACTACAAGAAGAAACACTGTGGCGCTTCCCATCTGGACCAATTACTATGATAAAGCCATCTTTTGTCCAGCACTTGCTCATGCCGAAGCGTCTCCGGGCTACCATAAACGTCTCATGCCTAGTTTTAGTAAGAAATTCGGACAGGGTAATGCCAGAGTTTTTCAAACTAGTCTTGCCGTACCAGATTTTATTTCTTAATGAAAAATCTCGGAATTTGAGTAGTATGGGCCTAGGCTTATCGGACGTCATTCCTAAGCGCTGGCATCGGCTGATGTCATCGAGATGTAGATCCGGCATTTTGAGATGCTCTGACAAGATTTTGATGGCTGTAGTAGAGACACCTTCATTTCTTTCCTCGGGGACACCATGCAGCAACAGGATCTTCTTCCTGCCTCTCATGTCCAGAAGATCATACTGTTTTGACAAAATGTTAACCTGCATCTGAAGGCCTTCCAGTGCACTCAGTACAAAAGTTCGAAATGCACTGAACTGAGCCATAATGTGCGATGTTGGACTTGATGCTGGTATGGAAGAGTTCAAATTCTGCTGAAATTCTGCCATTTTGGAATTAAATTGAAGAGACAAATCTTGTATTGACTGCTTGATGGCCTCCATGTTACTGCCGCAGGATCAAAACTCACAAAAAGTGTATATAGTGTACTTTAGTGGATATTTTTATAGGAATATGTGCTGACAGGTAGGTGAATGTTTAAAACATTACTTATTATCCAATAACTTTCTCATATACTATGTTTTAAATTAATTTAATCAGGAGCAACTTAAAAAAACGTTGTCACTTTTTTGGCACCTACCCGAAAAAACAATTATTATTCGCAAAATTTTGAACGACTTTGTCTTGAAAATCTGCTTTATTTTTAAAACATTATTTTAGTTTTCATTATAAATAATTGAACCCAAGGTAGCTTCACTATAGAATCCATACTTATATAATAAACGCGAATGTCTGTCTGTTTGTCTTTCACGCTTTCACGGCTTATCTACCAGTCCGATTTAGATAAAATTTTGAATGAAAGTAGTAAAAATTACTGAGTCAAACATAGGCTACTTATTTTTTTAAAAAAAGTCGACCTTTAAAGGGTTGAAATTGGGGATGAAAGTTAATATGAAAAATCTACACCGCTTGACCGTTTGTAATGAATTGTGGCACAAATATAGTTCATAATCCAAGGTGAAGCATAGGCTACATTATTTCTTAAAAATCCACCCCCGAGGGTTGCAATTTAATGAAGCCACGTAATTCATGCGGCGAAGCCACGAGCAGACCTCTAGTTTCCAATATAAATTAAAAACTCCAATTCAATCTACACAAATTTGGAATCTCTGATTGTAATATTAAAACATCTGTTTTTTACTAAATGATTATGTATATATATGTATATACAGTACATATATAAATTTTCATTTTTTTGTATCTGCCTGTTTGTTCTGGCTCATCTCGGGAACAATGAATTATAACATTTTTGTTGAATTGCACAAAGACAAAGTCACGGGAAAAGTTAGTCATTAATATTAATGCATCATTACAGTAAAAAGGAGTCCATTTACTATTTTTCTTTGATTATATTAGGTGTTACATTCAAATATATCATCTGTACGTATATAGTGACATGTTCCATCTGCTTAATTCACGAAATTTGAAAAGTATGTGAAGAGAATGTTAGGTACATTCTCTCTTTGCCTTTACCATATAGTATTAAAATTTTACTTTGTTTTGGCACAGATTTAAATGCCACTATTTTACGAATACTATACTTTTACGTTTATTTATAGAAGTCAGATTTCTTTAATTACCTCATAATGTTTCTAACATAAAAATAGCATTTGAAGATAGCAATTTTTCTCATTAAAAAGTCATTAAAAGCTTATTCCTTTCTGAAGAGTTTCAATGTAAAGATCTTTTGGGATCATAAAAGCTTTGAAGCAAGAAATAAATTCACACTTAAATTTTCAAACGAGCCGCTGGCAATTTGTGAGTTGTCAGCTTATGAAAGAATTTAATTTTCTTTATATCAAGAAGTAGAAGAAATTTACTTTAAAACTATATAAAAGACTATTCACCCAATTGGTTTATACGGCATTTATTTATGCAGATAAGGCATGTATGAAGGCCGTCGTGGCGCAGTTAAACGGTGGTTAAGAGTTTGATCTTCTGGGCTCTCATGAAAAACGAAGTGCGGAGTTAAGTTCCGCCATAGTGATAGATAGTGGAGAAAGCAATGTCTTAACACTAGGTTCTCTCTTAGTATCTCATACGTCCAGCTGCAAAAAAGTGCCTATATATTTATACGTATGAAATGTGACACACATTTCATGATTATGAGATAAAAAGATGTAACATACAAAGTTAACTTGTCCTACACTTTAAATTAAGTTGGTATTAAAACTGTAAGCGCTTTCCGTAACCTGAATAGTTCTCACTGAAATTGAATGAGTTCGTGTATTCTTTATTCTACTAAGCGGTGAGCTCTAGTATCGAAGAATAGCTTTTGTCTCGCGGTCTCTGCCAACTACACAAAGCCATTGTTAAGTCAGAACCGAACAAAACAGGAATGATCCTACAAAGTTAAAAGTATTGTGATTTATAGAAGTTTAAAGTTTATTATACATACATCTCTTTAAAATAATTTATGGTATTTTTATATTATCTTACTAAACTATCTTATAGGTAATCTATCTTATAGGTAATTTATTCATGAATGCTTATTGAGATAATTCACCAATATGCAGCATGTTAGGGAATAACTCAATGTTTTGCGTTTATACTTTACTTAATTTGATCGAAGATTTATATTACAGTTTAGACACCTATCACCAGTCACCTATCACCTACCACGGAGGCATTGCGTGTTAAGTGGCGGAACTTACCGCCGCGCTTTGCTTCAATATCAGAGTGGTTGTCGTCGGGAACTTCTCTATTTTGCCACTTACTTTCTAATTATACTATATCTATTCAAATGTAGATAACTTAAGATCGACTATTTTGTACTGTAACTGTAACTTAGTTGTTTTAATTAGAAAAGGTAAATTGGGCCCAAACTTAAAAGATTAATTTGATGTTCACATATCCTTTACTTTACTTCATTAGGTGAGGATATTTGACGGATTTGTAATTTAATCTAAGTTAAGAAATAAATTTTGTGCTATGTTTATGTTTTACTAAATCTTTATCTGCAACTTTACTGAAATAGAAAGCTAATATCATGAAAAACGGTCCATTCTCTTCTTTTCATGGATTTATTAAAAATATTATGTGGCCAGTCGTGGCCTAGTGGCACAAGCGTGCCACTGTAAAAGACAGGTTGTGGGTTCGATTCCCACTCGAGGAGTATTTAACACTTCCATTTTCTTCGCTCTGGTGTCGAGGTAAGAGGCGCGGCGTTAAGTTCCGCCACTTAACACGCAATGCCTCCGAATTCGGCGGAAAGTGGGGAACGGAGTATCTTAATACTAGGTTCCCTCTGCCTATCCTGCTGTGTGCGGGATACAGCGTGAAGATAAAAAAAAAATAATAAAAACATTACGTTCTGCACAGTGTGACTATGCTATAAGTTAAAAATTATTTTCTTTATTATCAAGTTAAACATTACTTTCGTTTATGAATTACACCTAGGTGACGCTATAGCTGGAAAATAGAGAATTGAGTTTCAAATAATAAGTTCTCATTGCCTACCTATCAAAGAACTCGTGTATAAGATAGATTTTACAGCTTCAGGCTTTTTTCCTCATAGCATAGTCACCTAGTCTGCAGATATATCGTTGCCCACTTTGCGCCCAATTCCAAATAGCCGCGCGCTTTGTCCTAGGTATCAGAGCGAATGAAAAATAATCATTAACCCGAATAAATATATAAATTACCCTGAATAAATATATGTATATAATTTATTATTTATTAAAAAAGATGAAATAAACTTTTCAAGTAAACAGTTGTATATGTTTTGCTCGTTACAAAAGAAAGAAACAAGAGATTTCTTTACATTGTTATACGTAAAAAAATATTACGCCCTACAAATGAATGCCTAATAAAGAAATATAAAGATACTGAACAAAACCTTGTATACTGTTTATTGCGTCTGTCACGATACAATACTATTTGTCTTCGTTAACGACAGTCTTCTCGCAAAAATATACTAAATATTCGGAAAATTTCTTTTACCACAATTTATTTTGCTTAAATATGTATGTTATTTGACAGGAATTACCTTTTATATTGTTATTTCTATAAAAATATTCGTTTATTTATTTGTAATAAACTAATTACTAGTGAACTCAATTATACTTCAGCCCCTCCTAGTAGACTATTACAGCCACAGACACGAAATTTAGTAGTAGTATGTATGTGTAGTATTGGCCTAAACTATGTTTAGATTAATTTTTACAAGTTTCCCAATTTAATTTGGTTGTGTTATATAAAAAAATAGAAACCTAACTCGTAAAAAAATACGACTTATTCTTAAAGTAAGCCATAAAACACAAAAATGCATATATTATTAGTTATTTTATTATTAGATTAATTGCACGTTATGCATATGTATATAAAGAAATATTGAAACTTACCATGCTGTTTGCTATTTAGATACAACAATTAGTAAATTACCTAATTCATCCAAATAAAGAATTTCACCCATTTTAACTACTTTTAGAAAAGGTAAAACAAAATTTACGGCGCGGGAAACAAACCTGCGCCTCTTGAAAACCATTTAAACACTGACTGCGAAGGCATGTGTTCTAGATCCGGCTATGTTGAAATTTTTATTCGCTTATTACAACTTAGTTTTGTTATTCATCAGCATCAGCATCTCTGTAGGGATGAAAAAAATAAGAAAAGAGAACAAAAATAAGTTGTAATAAGCGTAAAACATTTTTTGTGAAAGCTGGATGTAGAATTAGGCGCTTAGCTTAGGTAACGAACGGTTTCCGAGAGGCGCGGGTTCGAATCCTGCTGCGTTCAAATTTTTATACGTTTTCTAAATGTCGTCTGCGATCCAACTTTTATACGTTTTCAAAAAAAAGTGTTTGGCAATTTCCTAAATAAGAGAACAACACTTTAAATATGTTAAACATTTGTACTATATTTACTTTTTAACAATTGTGAATTTAATGAGCTTGCGTATGTATTAATGTTCAGCACTATACGAATTTTGGTTGGCCGTACTAATAATCGTACAAAAAGTTTATTCTCTACATTTTTTTCGTTATCTATATTCGTTGCGTTTTAAAATGTATATTTTATACAATGGTAGCTAAATCAAAGAAGTGTAACAAATATCTGAAATCCTCTAAAGACATCATTTTATTTATAAAATTTGGTATTTATGTAGCTACGACGATGGTGGATCCAATTGTGGAAAGTATTGCTAGTTTTAAAAAGTACAACTTAAACAGGTTAAGTCTAGCTACAAGTTTACATGTTTCCAGGTACAGACCTCAAAACATTTAAAGTTGTAGCGTGCCCAGAGTACCGTAAGATATTATTTATCCGGTGATTGCGCTATGATTGATCTTGGTTTGAAAAAGCTTTCTCTGGCATTAATTAGAGGAACAATTGCCAAAATATACTTCAATATAAGAAATAGTCTTCAGTTCTTCTGATCTTCTAATTATTTCATATACGTATTTCATATATGTAGAAATAAAAGTTTTATAATAAACATCTACGCCGCAGAGCTCCATCCGCTTGCACGCTCTTAATAAACATATTTCCAAAGGACGATTTTAAATAAGTACGCGTACTGCTAATGATGGCAAAAAAATTATATCAACTGGAAAAAAAAGTGAAACAGTAACTTGTTGTAACTTAAAAATAAAGTATTTCCATACGAATATAAATAGATAAGATTTTCCAAGACAATTTGCGTTCTCTGTGCTTACAAAAATATTATTTAAATGCTAAGAGTTAACGAAGAATGTATACTTCACAAACATTTTTTTATAACATTTTATCAAAACAAACAATACCTTTAAGTTATTTTGGGCTGATACGATTAAATATATAATTATAGCCTACCATTAGAAGTCTTATAGACATTATTTGTATTTATAGCTTCGCTCGTAATCCTGTCAATTGAAACGACTTATCTCTTTCAAAGTAATTTAGAATTTAGGATAGTAACGCGATCAATTCCCCTAAAAGTCCGATTTCCCCAAATCGGTTCAATTAGGAAGAAAAATGTCGACTAACCAAATTGAACCTTAAGCAATCTTTAATTATAGAAGTATAAAAGAGAGACATAACGTTTTTGCTTAGTAAATTTACGAAATAATAACAAATTGAAAAATACTTACTTTTATTTTAAATTTTTGTTATAAATTTAAAATTTTTAATGTTAAATATTATACAATTATAAAAATTAAAACAATATTTTTTAATTAATATCGTATTTATATCGAAAGAAAAAAATGCAAGTACTGGAAGTACGTAAGTGTTTTGACGAAAAGTGACGTTTTGTCACCACTGTTGAACTCGTATACTTCAAGTTGAGTTACCTGATAACATTCATAAATTTTCGTTTCCTGACACAACATTATTTACATATATTAAATTGTGCTTTTACGTGTGAGCTGACAGTGAATAATAAAGATACTAACAAATAAAGGGGATTTTCAAGGTAAAGTAATATAATCCGAAAAATAATGTTGTATGCATATATTATTTTAAATATATTATGTTTTTGATATAGAATATAATACTAGTTTTCAATCTTATTTGAAGGGTCAGAAGAAAAAATCTAAAGAAATATAATTGAAGTTAAAAGACTCTCTCGCACATATCTCATTAAAATTATCTCTGTTGTAGCGGTCCTCGACTACATCTAGTCGGAATCCTGTCAATTTGACAAAGGCGGCTATGGCTTCTTAAACAGACTCTTCGCTTAGATTATTATTATTATTATGTCATTAGCAAACCAGCTCATTTGATGCTTCGGCATTGGTCTTACAGTGTGATATTATTCATGAAAACTTGCCTGAACACTAAATATATTAAATGCTATACCGTAAAGAAATTTAGAGATAACGCCAAAAGTGTGATAAAAAACTACCATTAGGATAGGTAATATGTATATAACTTCATGGTCTACCGGCAAAACTTGTAAACTTATGTTATGATTTGTCATAGACATGACATAACCATTTTTTTATTTATACGTTTTAATTTACATCTTCAATAATAAAAATGACATATAAGTAAATAAAATAAAAATGAAAACAATTATAATCTGGAGTATTTGTTATCTGTCGACTCGCTCAACAAAATATTATTGACAATAAAAATTTCTTATGATGTTACATAATTACTATTTATTAATATATGTATGTAATATATTTTTTAAATTGTCTTATATCAGTTTCGGCATGGCATCATGGCAAATTTGAGAGCAGGTAGCTCCAGATACAATAATTTAATAAATACTGGGTGTCCTTTGTAAATGATATCTAAAATTACACCCACATTTCTCTTTAAATTGTGGGTTATATTTAATATTCCTTTGGTTTGATATGGGTATGGGCTGTGACTTATTAATCCTAACAAAACTGTCCTAAGCTCCATCAACCTTAGAAGTACCTTTCCGATCTCAATTGCAAAGGTATTTCTGAAATCTGCTTTGGAAGGTTAGATGGAAGGGCTTGACATTTACAATTTTTAAAGAATGACTCAATATGCTCATAAATTTAACTACACAGTTAAACAAGCTTATAGATAGCAGGTAATAACATTTTTTGTGAATACATTCAGTATTTATCGAAAATCATTTTGATCTTAATCCCAAGCTACGCTATTAGGGAGCTCCCCTCCTCCCAACTACTATTGATTTTGTACTACACAGTTAAACAAGCTCATACATAATAATATAACAGATTTCACATTTTTTGAATATCCAAGTTGTATTTAATGTCATTTAAATATGGTGTAATTTTGACA
Source organism: Dryas iulia moderata (assembly GCA_019049465.1). Taxonomy (NCBI): domain Eukaryota; kingdom Metazoa; phylum Arthropoda; class Insecta; order Lepidoptera; family Nymphalidae; genus Dryas; species Dryas iulia. The sequence goes on from CM032431.1 coordinate 7,602,483, forward strand.
TATGTTTAGTGTGTTAAAAACTTAATGTTTTGAATTGTATAAATTAATAAAACTAGGGTGTTTCTCTGTAATATTAAATAATTGCTTTCTTTAATGCATATAACTTTACAATTAATTGTGATCATATACGTCGGAATCGGATCCACGAGCAACAAGTCATCTGAAAGTTAATGAGTGACGCCTGAAAGTTATCAAATACTAAGTTTCCGTAGAACTAAACTCAAAACCAAGATTTCGTTCGACCACTACGAGTAAAAATCAATATTTAAATAAGCTAACCTAAAAAACATTGCTGCATTTTTCTATATTATCACTAAAATATTACTTCAACTAAAATATTACTTTTAAGGTTAAATTTAAACTTGATACTGTAAATGACGAAAGCGAATGAATTTATTCCACATACACATTGTATATTGAATAAATTATAGTTCGTCGATCAAACGTCAGCACTGAACCATCTACAATGTTCACGACGTCAGGGAATGCAATCAACGATTTATAGCCGCTTGAATTACTGTTATGTATAAGGAACAAAGTGGATTTTGTGAAAGCGAATATTGTACTCATAACTTTTCATTTTTAAATAGCTTTTTCCTTTTTCTTTTCTTTTTTAGCTTCACTCTGTGTCCCGCACACAGCAGGGTAGGCAGAGGGAACCTAGTGTTAAGACACTCCGTTCCCCACTTTTCGCCGAATTCGGAGGCTTGCGTGTTAAGTGGCGGAACTTAACGCCGCGCTTTACTTCGACACCAGAGCGAAGAAAATGGAAATATAATTTCCACTCCTCGAGTGGATATCGAACCCACAACCAGTCGTTTACAGTCACACGCTTGTGCCAGTGGGCCACGACTGGCCACTTACTTTTTATGTTGCAGAATTTCACATAGGTGATAGTGTGAAATTGAAACACAACTTAATTGCATACATAAACAATTCAAAAGACGACTATTTTTTGATTTGTTTATAATTAGATTATTTTTTGATTTGTTTATAATTAGATTATTTTTTGATTTGTTTATAATTTCTTTATGCAGAGTTGACATAGAGAACTTGAGCTTGCGAGTCTTGTACAAATGTAAATCCGATAGACGATCGTGCAATTTCAAAATACGAAAGAAACATATAAAAATCAATAAAATACAAGTATGCAAAACCATATACATACACATATACCACATATCCAGATACATACATAAAACAAGAAATATAATAATACTAAATACGAACCCGCAGGGCAGCTTGTGGCGAGCTGTTGGGGAGTGGCGACCCCACGGACCTGAGACCTCCAGAGGGGAATTGATATTTATCCTCCGCCTCAGGCTTGCCTTCGTTGGCTGGCAGAGTGGAGCCAACTGCTATATGCTCGGAAGGGTGGAAGTGCTCAATCTGCGTCATAGTAGGAAAACCCGCTCACGAGCGCACCCGTGCGTTCGCGATAGTGAAACCGGTGCACACCTCTCTACACCCTTAGCCGACCACGCCGGTGTTGCGCCCGAGGCACTATGCCGCTTTGTGGGGGCCCATCTAGTGGAAGGCGAGTCACCGTCCGTCAACCACTCAATTTGAGACTGTTGAAATGGCGGACGTCCGTTAGTCACACTCAATAGACCAGTACCCTGTCCATCCAAACTCCATTCCATAGTTTTAGTTCAGTTTTCCATATTTTCTATAGTTCCTACGCATTAGCCTGTGACCATCTCTGGGCAATTTACTGTAGTTACTCAGAGATGGATCCCGGCTGATGCGTCACAGTAAAATATTTTATTATTCTCTAAGGGGTCTCTACGTGTTGGACCTGTGTCCCCACGCAAGCCTTCCAAAGGACCGGGTTCCTATGAACCCGAGAATTTCAAAGAGAAACATAATAAATACGAAAATACTTGTATTAAATTTAAGTTATCTGTAATTAAATATAAATAATTTTCTGAGCGTCACTTTTACCTACGCCACGCTTTCACCAAGCTTTCTTTCCTTTTTTTTACATTTTATTAAATATCGACCAGAACTCAAACAGCGTTGCATTTTGCAAAAATATTAATTATATTTATTTTTTTATTTGTTTATAATTATTTAAAAAAATAGCGTTCTTATTAATTATTAAAATAAAATATTCAATAAAAATATTTTACATTCCTACGTTAACTTATGTATAATGTGTATCATTACATACCGATTTTATATTATTTTGTATTGTACATATAATTCTATACTTTAATTGAAAATATACAAACAATGGTAAATGCTATATAAAAACAAATTAAAACCAATGCCAATAGTATTGATTTTTCACTAAGTAATACGTTATTCACTTTTTACTTGTATTTGAAACTGTAAGTGCTGTAAACTACACTAAATTACTTTCCGGTAATGGATTAGAAATTTCACTGATACTAAGCACTAATAGTGGAAAAAGATATACTATAATATCAAAACACGCTTATGCTTTTATTATGTCATACGAATACCTCGCTGACAACATGTCACCACCGCTACCTCGCGTCAACACCTTCGTGAACGTAAAGAATAATTCTTTTGTTGATATAGACAACATTTCTAAGGTGTTCATAATAGCCCAATTTCTTGTAGGTATCAATCGACTGTCGGTGTTAAGTCCTAAAAGGCAACTTTTTACATTTTTGTTAGCGGCACTAATCATTGGCTTATACTTGTTTTTATTTTACTATACATTAAATAATTTTAAAATAGTCACATTACAGTTTTTTGTAGGGATAGATCTTGTTGAGTTTACGTTTTGCTCAACTCTCTGCTACGCGTTAAATAAAAAATTGTTCAAGTTTTATATTGAGTTAAATAAATTTGATAAGGAAACTGGATTTCAGAAAAAGGAAGCTATAAACAAAAAATATTATATTATTAACTTTATACTCATAACCATAATAATTTCTTTAGTGACAACATTCCACCTACAAATTCCACATCGGAATTATTATGTAACGTGCCTTTGGATTCTAACGAAAACGTTTCATTGCCTTGAATACCATTTTTTCGCCCATTTATTCATTTTGATTATTCCTCGGTTGAAATGTGTACGTAGATATATGACATTATCCTATCCTAAACATCAAAATAAGGACAACGACAAACATGCTGGTAAAGGTAATGTGAGGAAACGCTTACATATTGACATAAAAAAATTAATGGACTTCTACAATAGAATTATAATTATCTTTGAATACCTAAATGAAGCAATCAGATGGCAGGTAATTATGTGTTTCAAATTTATCATTTTTTCTCTGATTTTTTTTCTATAACTAACAATTTAAAAACTCTTTTCAGATGCTAGTATTGATCACGACTACATTTTGTATTGTTTTATGTTTCACATTTTTACTGGTAAAGACTATGATATATGACAACGTAAGTAAGACAAAATAAAAAAGCTTTGGATTTTTTTGATATACTAAAGAACATATACTACATATTATTTCAGTTTACGACAGAACAGATATTTAGCCATGTTACTATATGTACTATCGTATTAGGGCCATTATTAGCTCCATGTGTATACGCGGAGGGGATTTGCAACGAAGTGCGCCAGCTCAAAGAGTATCTGACATCTAGACTTTTTGAAAATACTTTAGGTTTGTATTGTTTATGTTTACATTATTGTTGCTTAGCTTATTTTTAACAAAATTATCATGTAATTCTGTAAACTACCGTAAAAAGATGTGAAATTGTCCTGAAAGATTTTCTATATATCTTCATTTATAATCATAAAGATGCTATTTTTGTTTCAGATAAATCAGATCGTAGTTCAGCGCGTGCCTTCCTAATGCTCATTGAGAAACGCAACTTATCATTTTCTATGTTTGACATGTTCCTCATAGATATTTCCCTACCTTTCAAGTTTACAGCGCTCTGGCTTACATATCTCGTTATGGTATTGCAGTTTGACAAGGTGGTAAACTCTGGTCCTAAATAAATGTGTTTTACCATTATATTTCAATGTTTCAATTATTTTTTGCTCACGTTACTTACAATTACTATATTTAAAATATTTTCTTTCCCGCCTTATGTAACAATATGTATTTATGTACATATCTAAATTAATAAACAAATATTGGTCCCTATTCTGCAAGGCGGGTGTGAGATCAATTATCTATGATATTTGAGAGAGAAAAAAAAAGAACAGAATGCAAGATCAAGGCAATTGGAGGGATATTGGAATAAGTGAAAGAAGTATTTTATTTGGGAAATATGTTTAGTAGAGATGAAAGATACGATAAGGACGTAGAATGGCATATTGCTGCTGGTAAAAGGATTATTAGTGTTCTCTCCAGCTTGATGTGATGGTGGAACGTAAGCATATGAGTATAGCTGTTTGTTTGACTATACACAATACGGTGCTGGTTATGACGCTGCTATTGGTACAGTAGCGAAACGTGGATATTTCAGAACAAGAATTTGATATGAAAGAAAAATGGATGCGTTGACGTGCCATGTATTCGTGCATGTGCGAAGTGAGCTTAGCCGTTTTAATCTAGAATGAAGACATGGCAATGGCAGGCGTCAGTGTGACATAGTAGGAATAAGATAACATAGTAGGAATGAAGAAAAACGTGCTCAAATGGCTTGAGCAGGTCGTGGAAGATGAGTGGTGAATGAATGGTAAAAAAGATATATAAACCAATAGTTAACGGTAAAAGGGGTAGCGAAACACCACGGTTGACATTTGAGAACACATTATGGATGATACTGGACGAATGCCACGTAAATAACATGAAGATGTGAGAAACTTGATGACAGCGGACAAGGCGAAAGAAGTATGCAGAAACTGTAACATTAGGCGCTCCATTTTCTGTGAGTAGCCTGCTAAGGACAAAGTGTAAAGCATGTATATATATAACTATGTACCTAAAAATGATTTATTTTTGGATAAATATAAAATTGTTACTTTTATACAGCAAATTATCAATTTTGTAACAACCGAAAATATCTAGTTACAACGAATCGACTATACATATAACACTGAAATACTTAATATTTTTAAAGACGTTCTTCAGGCATCTCGTACCTAGCAATTAAAATATATCGACACAGCGTAGTAAAATTAAAGTAATAACAAAAATGCATTGCAGTTAAAATTTAGTACAAAATTACAATTCAATATGTGGAATCCATCTACGTAATAAATCATCAAACCTCAAATGGTGGCGGGCTGATGAAAATTCCATCATTAGTTCCTGTCTTCATACTTAACAACAGCTAAAGCTATATTCAAAATACCTACTCATTTACCTGTTGTAAATTATTTTAAAATTGTATTATGAACCATTTACGTGATAGCACCTGATGCACTACTCCTATGTGTGACAGGGTCTGATTGTATACACGATATGTGTTAGATTTGCTTTCGCTCTGATGAGAAACCAAAGCGCGGTGTTGAAAATTCCGCCTCTTAGTACAATGTCTCTAATTGAGAAGGATATTGCAAAATTACCTCATAACACTATCTGCCCGCGATGATCCTGCAATGCAAGAAGAAGCATGAATCTGACGAAAAATCTTAATAAAAATATAAAAAAACACGTGATATAAAAGTATTACAAATTATCTTTTAACAAAGAATGTGTACTTGGTACCTACCTAAAATTCTTTTCTTTAGCAACTATAAGATGTAATTATATCTTTATCTTCAATTTGACTTTGATTTTTTTTTTATTATTATTCTATTTATTACTCTACGGACACAAGGTCTGTACCTTTTTTAAGATTATTCTTTTTTTATGATATACAATTATTTTTTTCTCTTTACGATATCAGTACAACTAAGACAAAACAACAACAAGTTAAAACTAAGACTTAAAGAATATACTCTAGGAGAGTCCAGTTATTTCCAGTTGTCCAAATTTAAGTTGCCTGTTCATTGTTTATTTTATACAATTTATAATATGATAAATAAATGTAACCTAACTTAATTTATTACAAGTGTATAACTTATTTTATTTCTTACATCTATTACATATATTTCTTACTACTACATACATACATATTTTTTAATTAAGGACGGGGTGTGGATGGCATTAACGCTATAGTAGTGGATATGACCGCTTCGTTTCTATCTTTTATGGCCATCTTCAAATGGTACTCCACAATACCTTTGATCGTTGCCCTCGTTGCATTCCGTATTAGTCTTTTTATCGCGTCGTCCTCACCACCGCAGTAGTAGACACAGTTGCTGGTATGGCGCGTTATCGCAACGACTGCGTGTGAGACACTGTCGTGCAGCTTTATTTTCATTGGTTTTGTATTCACTACTACAACTGTGCTGGTGGTCAGTCCCTGGGCCTCGTGAATCGTTAGTACCTTTGCACCCATTTCCAAGCCGTATCCCTGAGTAATCAAGGATTCCTTCTCCTCTTGAGTGAATGTGAGGTATAGGGTATCCTTTAGGTCTCGTGGTATTGGTGTCACCTTGATGTTTTCTATCCGGAGGGAGTGTACTGTCCTCTTAGATGAGTATATACCAACATATATTTCTCGTAGGGCATACGCAACATCCATGGGGCTTCTATGGGTGCATATTAGATTCTGGGTGATATTGGCCACTTGATAGGAAGCACGGTAGAGCATATCGAAAAGATTCTCTCGGTCAATATAGGGAAGTTGATTTACATCTCCAATTAATAGAATTTCTTCTGCTTCGGTGATTCTAGCAGCAGTCACTATCGCTCCAAAGTGGTTCATCAGGGCCTCATCCACAATCAGGCGTTTGTACGTTTCTGATTGTCTCATCCCATTAACCAACATTGATGCCATAGTGCGAATCCTACTTCTAACCAAACTCCCTATACGTACCGAAAGCTTCTCCCGAAGTTCATTTGCTGCTTCTGTTGTAGTAGTGATAACAATGTCTGTATCGCTATTAAAGTACTTTGTGATCCAGGTCGTTTTACCACACCCGGGAACCCCGTTGATCCACTGTATCCTGGGCATATACCATGCTACCGCTGATGTGGATTCTAGAGTGCTATCAAAACTTTTTACTTTCTCAAGCATTCTATTTTCCAACATCACTTGCGTACATTTGGCTATAACCACGATAGGATCATCAGCAGGCGTGTTGAATTTAAGGTTGCCCGTTCGTCTGGTTTCCTCTTCATTCAATTCCACAAAACCAACTGTAGCATTGTAAGCCGCCATGTATTTATCTTTCTTGGTGCCTCTGATGGTTTGGGCTGTATAATTGTTATATATGGCGGCTTCTGCCTCTTTTAGCTTTATATCCAAGATTGAAAATCCGCCTTGATAGGCACGCATTATTTCCTCACATGTTCTAAGCTTCACTTGTTTGGTAGCCTCCCAAACTGCGAGAAATTCGAGTAATGCGCTTCTGTAGTGGTCTTGGATCCCCGAGATGGGTATTAAGATAGGTGGGGTCACCTCGTTCATTGACGCTCTAGTGGGCCTGGACCGAGTGGGAACAGGAGGATTCTTTGCACAAGTCCTTGTGAATTTCTCCACAGACGCAACCTGCCTATTCTCTGGTGAAATTTTTCTCTTGACTTTGATTTAGTATCTAAACCAATAAAATATACATTAAGCACATTTAAAGTTGGGATTAGCCATACTTTATTGCTAACAATATAAATATAAATAAGATACATATGAGTTTTATTTTATTTGTACACGCTAAACTTTAACATTTCTTGATGTAATTCAATGGCACATTTGTTATAAATCGGCATAATATATGGCATAATTAAATTTTCTTAAATTCATGCTAAATATTAACTAGACCATCTAGGCTATGTGAAGACCCGCGGGTCGTCTCCGGCTGACGACAGCCTTTAATCCTGCATATAAATGGCGATGAACATATTTAGATTATTTGAGTGATATTTATAAAAAAAATATGAGGAAAAATATTTGAGAGGTAATTAAAAACAGACGAGAACCAAAAAACGAAAGCCAATTCTATAATTCTGGCTCTATTACTTGTTCTCTCTTGTTCTCACTACTAAGCAAGACTGTAAAATAAAGGAAATTATTTTAGCTTTACACTTTATCCCGTATTGTAAATCCTGAAATTAAGCATTGTGTGTTGAGTGATGGAACTCAGAGCGGAGAAACGGAAATAATTGAAATATAATCGTTCACTTCAGTGGAAATCAAACTCCGAAGCAACCACGCTTACGATAGCCTTCAGGGACATGGAACATTCTCCACAAGAGCAATACTATGAAGCACAAAATCATGGTACTGTAATTTAAGAGTTCCAAATTTCTTATTATTTTTGTTAATACATTAAAGAGAGAAGACATAGAAATCTTTTAAGGAACGAAGAGATAAAATATAAAAATGATGTCTTATTAAAATCCAAAAGTTGTTCTGTAGGATGGACAATTTACATTTCATAATTTATGTATATGAAAAATACTCTTGTTAGCAACGTGTATGTAGTAAAAGATACAAAATATATGAAATTACAAATATTTAATCATGTCTTATCTATACAATTTATAAATGGCATGTGTCACGATCTAATCGTCGAATAAAATAATAAGACGTGGGGGCGCATAAAAGTGTCCAGTACTGCCACCAAAGTAAAGGTGTTGCCAACACTCTACCCTATATTTTAAAAGGGCTGATTTTTCGTCAACAGCATATGGTAATTGAAATTTCTAATTAATTAATTAAATATAATGAATTTCTTTCTAATTAAATATAATAAAATAAAATCATAAAATAAACAATACAGTGATTATATCGAAAGAAAAATGAAAGTAAGATGAATGCTGTAGATATGGGATCTCTTCGTAGACCTCTGCGGAGTCAGCTTAGCTGGTCGAATCCGTATTGAACTTCGAGAACTATCGATTGTACTAGAGGAAGTTCAGATGCAAAGCATCAGTACGTACCGGCGGACGCTTATGAAAAGGTTCACGATAGTGAACGGGGCGAAAAAAATTGCGTACTCCTGACAAACCCGCTGACAATTATGCTAGGGATAAAATGTCAAATAACAAAAAATATATATTCTAAAAACTGTTGAGTCACAATAATAGTAATGATCTGCCCTTCTTCTATATTATAAATCAACTCGGCCTGGTACAGTGCCGGAAATATCAGTCTAATAAATATACATTAGGGCGGGTCGATTTTTTTTTCGATCAAATACCTATGATTTTTGTATTCTATGGTTCATTCCAAGAAAATTTGCTCAAGGAACCATACCTCTATCTTGAAAATCGAGTCTGCTACTTTTTGTTTGAAAATTTTTTGTGCATTTTTGAGAACTAACTTCATGTTCACATCTATAACTCAAAAACTATTGATCGGATCATATCGAATGGAGGCGCGTTGGAAAGGTGAGCTCATTCTAATCAATTTACATAAAAAAATCATCGACATTGATGGTACGGTTCAGAACTTATGACCATATGTGAAACCCTTTGGACTATTTCTTCCTTAAGGTAAGGTTCCTTGGGCAAATTTTCTTGGAATGATTCATAGAATACGGAAATCATAGGTATTTGATCGATTTTTTTTGTTCCCTACAAATCGACCCGCCCTAATATACATCTATTAAATATACATCTATCAACACGTCTCTCATCCGGCTGTACTTCCATATAACAATCTGTTTATGTTTTTATAACTAACAAGTGTTTACGATAACTGTTATGTTACCATTATAATTTTAAATTTAGGGATATTTGTAAATTCGTAATATTTAAACTTTAAAAACATCGTCTGTACATTAATTAAAGGGCTATATCCTTCTTGGCCCTCATTTCTATAGCGTTTTAAATCAGTACAAAATATATATAATCTTACAAATACATAATATATAATCAAATAACAAAATATATAATCTTACAAAATCTTTAAACACAAAATGAAAAAGAAAATTAAGAAGAATACACAGGTTGTGGTCGTTGGACTAATATATATGCCAGTCACGATACGATAACACTATTAACTTAACGAGAATAGGACTAATAAATTTCAATTATTGTAGTATAATTATTAACGAAAATGTGTGTGTCTTTGCCCGACTTAGTGCCTTCGAATCATGTCGCTACCTTCGTGTCAAGTTAACAATTTTGTAGACCGAAAAAATATCAATAACAAAAACATAATATTAAAAATATATGCAGTATCCAAATTTTATATATATTGTGAATGTATATTTGGCCTCTACAGAACCTCCATTATTGGCATAACAAATAAAAAAATTATAATATTACTGAGATGTTATCACAAAATTTTGCATACATTTTTTATTGTTATTAACTTTCTTTTCAAAGAAACTGACATGTTAACTGTACTGCAATATATTCTTAACTTAAAAATAAAGCTAGTCGTGGCCAGTCTTGACTCAGTGGCACAAGCGTGTGACTGTAAACGACTGGTTGTGGGTTCAATTCCCACTCGAGGAGTGGAAATTATATTTCCATTTTCTTCGCTCTGGTGTCGAGGTAAAGCGCGGCGTTAAGTTTCGCCACTTAACACGCAATGCCACCGATTTCGGCGGAAAGTGGGGAACGGAGTGTCTTAGCACTAGGTTCCCTCTGCCTACCCTGCCGTGTGCGGGATACAGAGTGAAGCTAAAAAAAAACAGTAAAGCTACTGTGTTCCTCTTTATTGAATTGGTTTTGTTAACGTTTTTTTGGTTGCTTATAATTATAATATATGTACATGACTAACGAAGTATTTAGCGGTCTATGAGGGAGGCCTACATCCAACAGTGGATGGCAAAAGGCTGAGAAAAAAAAAACATGACTAATGGAGTAAACTACGCGAAGTCACTGTATATATGGTCAGTTTTTGTAAATAATATTTTAGAATTACTTTACTACTCGCATTTATTAATGTCGTCTTAATAAGGGTAAAAATAATAACAGTATATCTACAATTTTTAAGTCCTAAAATTCAAAATTTTAATACAAATAATGACAAGTCTATGGAAGAATATAATCTGTTTAAAATGGATATAAAGTCGTCTTCTATAATTAACATACAAACCTTGACTGATTTGTATAATAAATTGATTATTATGTGCGACTGTCTTAATCATGCGACTACGTGGCAAGTATGTGATTACTTTTATTATTGGAAGTTATGGATTCTTTTTACTATATTACCTGAATAATGATCCTTATTTAGATAATAATTTAAATAAAATTATTATTTTCAGCTTTTAGTTTTTCTGATAACTGCTTTTACCGAAAGTTTAACTTCATGCTTCAGGTGTGCTGAGTTTATTATACATGGGGAGGTAAGTACATTAAAACTGTTAACTTCTAGTAGATTATTCATTATAAATCAATCAATTATAAGAATATATCCTAGGTAACCTTATTATTAAGCAATAAATTATTATTTATCTACAATAAAACAGTAAAAATAAAATGCTTGTACTTACATATCTTTGAAATAAATGGACGGTTCAAATGAATGAAATATATTTTGTCTTGGGGGAGGTCTTTAAATGTCCTCAAATTCTCTCTTTTTCCCACGTCGCAGGGTAGCCAGAGAGAATCTGATATCAACATCGTTATATTTTTAATTTTATAGATAGGGGAACCTGTTCTACTTTGGTCAGTTTTTTTTTTTATAAAATAATGTCACTATCTGCGTCTGTCAAGTATGCATGTATGTAAAGATCATTTAATTAACTACATAATGCAATCACGTCACCTAATTATTTTTCATGTTCTTATTCTTTAACATTAATTATAAACAAAATATTCATTAAAATTGTTGGATTAAACAAAAATAAATCATAAAATAAGCATTAAGAAGTTATAACAAAAATATACAAAACATTTACGAAAGAATCAGACTTTTAGTAACTATTTTTAGATCAAATCTTACTTATATATAATTAAATAATATTTAACAAAAATACCAGTATTTTTTAATTTTTGGATCAAGATAAACTTTTTTTTTTGAGTTGACTTTCTTTGGAGGGTTAATTTTTTCCTTGATATCTTGATACGGATACAATTTCAAATCCTTTTCAAGCCATTTTCAGTTTTTCAAAGACTTTTGCATGGATTTTTTTAAAACTACCTCTTCTCGACCTTAATTTCGACAATAATTATGTACCTTGGCCAGTGACCGAGTTACATCGCAAATTTGGTGGCCAAGGTACAACATCGCGACAACTTCACTTAACAAGCACGATGAATTTGTTTACGATGGAGAGTAGGATTTAACACTTATGCCACCTAGTAGCTAGATAAACTAAGGTTAATTTTTTATATTACAGTTTTCATAAATATGCAACACTTTAAATAAATTTGAATGAAGTAAAACCTAAAAAACTTACTTTTTGAGTGTAAAACAATAAATTACCTTTTTTTATTCTGCTTATACAGCTCCGACGAAACGCAACTAAGTTCACATTATTATGGAAAATGTCGTATCAAAAAACGTAAACAACGGTTCTAAAAGGCGTGAACTTTTTGAAAAGAAATAAGATTGTCCTAGGTACAACTCTGTCCAAGGTACAACAGGTTCCCCTCTTTTTCTTTTTTTTTTCGTCAGGAAATCCCTTACGGATACCAGCCCGAGAGGGGACTCAGGACGTGGTTATGTAGGACTCCGGTGAGGCAAGATGGTAACGCAGCCGTTACCCACTAAAACCTTTTTTTTTCTTTTTTTTTTCTCTCCTTTTATACTGCAATCTATCTATTTTTTTTAGCGATATTCAGCAATAGTTTTGTTCACGTTGTTATAAGGTCTTGTACGATGCCCTTCCAATGACTAGCTCGCATATTCGATCTCTTTATAGTTTTGGTCTACAGTAATAGGTCCTGTGGGGTCCTTCTTTTAAGCCTTCTTGACACTAGTGCTGTACTCAAGAGGTGTTTGGCAAGAGATAGATGTCATTCTATTCTAGATTTATACGACTCCATTCGGTCCTTTATTTCTTGTTGGATGGTTTTAATGTGTAATTCTTGGTGTAGCCTATCATTTGTTATATACCAAAGTGAGTCTGTTATCATGCGTAATATTTTTGACTGGAATCTTTGCAGAATCTCAACGTTGGAGTTTGCAGCTGAGCCCCATAACTGAAGCCCGTAGCACCAAATTGGTTTAATAATTACTTTGTAGATCAAAAGTTTATTACTTAGAGATAGCTGTGACTTTTTGTTCAACATCCAGAACATTTTTCGAACCTGTTGTCCCATTTCTATTCGTTTAGTGAAGATGTGTTTTCTCCATGTAAGTCTCCTATCCAGGTACATTCCTAGATATTTTACTTGATCTGCTTGCGGGATATCAATTCCATTCAGTGTGACTGGTGGACATGTCTTTCTACGTAGGGTAAAGGTCACTTGCACTGATTTTGCTTCATTAGCCTTTATACGCCAATCTTTAAGCCATCTTGCAATATCATCAAGACTGTTTTGGAGCTTTTGGGTTACATTTTCAGGTGTTTCGTCTACCGATAGAATAGCTGTATCGTCGGCGAAGGTTCCCGTTATAGTTACTTCAGAGGTTGGTAGATCTGCAGTATAAAGGAGGTAGAGTATAGGGCCCATGACACTGCCTTGGGGTACACCTGCGTGTATTTTATACAGTGAAGTAATTTCTTCACCTTGTTTTACGAAGAAGTGTCTGTTTTCCAGGTATGATCTGATGAACAGATAGAATGTTATAGGCACTGATTTTTTAATTTTAAACAAGAGGACTAAAAGGAGAACAAGGAGAACTAAAACCTGACGGTGCTCATTCTCGACCGCCACTAGCCGGGCCACGGGGACTGAATCAATCGTCCGAGGACACCAGCTGCGGGAGCCTGCAAGGCACGTTGCGGAGTCAAGGGTGGTGTAGGTCACCCTCGATGGCCTGCTCGGAGTAGCGCGCGGGAGCGACCGCGCGCGCCTACTCGGACCAGGTGAGTAGGCGGTCAGCTAGCCTCAACAGGTTCCCCTATAATTATTTTGTTATCTATTTTATATATTTTACATTTTTTACTTATATTTATATAATTTCTTTCAGGTGTCACAAATATATATAGATGTTACATTCGTTACACTTCTAGTAATACCGATATTCACAAATTGTGTATTTGCGAATCGTATAGTTGTTGAAGTGCATACCCTCAGGGAAATTATTGCCAGCAAACTCTATGAAAATGTTATAAGTATTGGATTACATTTTTGAAAAAAAATGTGTTGTTGTCAAATAAATATTAATAAAAATATTTTTTTGTTTACAGATAAATGAAATCGAAGCTCTGCGCGAGCTGTGCTGGGCTTACTAGAAACCCGTGACTTGTCGTTTTTTCTTTTCCAAATGTTTGACATCAATATTTCACTTCCTTTTAAGTTCCTGACTATGTTGCTCAATAATACTTCAATTTGACAAGGTTATTCATAAATGAATCGATTAAGTGAAATATCAAAAGTATAGTAAAAATATTTTTAAATAAATACATTTTAATCGAGCTTTATTAAAAATATTAAGTTCACGTTGTGGTATATTAAATAAATCTTCGCAGTGAATCATCTTTTAATTATGCTGCCAAAAAAATATCCGAACGAAAGATATTATCCAATGTTTAGGGAGAAAGTAAAGAACAGTAGGGATTTTTTTATTAGGTTTCCTCGTGCTCTAGCATATAAGGGTTGAACCAGACAACCTATGCTTAGAACATTCCATTCTTCACTTTTCACCCAAATTGGCGACACTGTACCGAGTAGTAATCGAACCCATAACCGATCACGATTGCAGTCAGACTTTATGCCACTGCGCCACGGTAGTCTCTATTGCCTTTTCTGTGTATGTTCTCATTAATTGTGTCATTCTTAATAAAAAGGTAGATTATGGATATTTTAGCTAAATTAATGTTATAGTAATATTTAAGATTAACCATCATTCACGCACTTGGATAGTAATAATGTAAAAGAAAACACTTAAATAAATTGGTAGGTACTATCTTTGTTTATTACTGCACTGCATTAGAACAACATATTTGACATAAATAAATTGTTGTGTAATTACACGTATTCTTATTTTATGTTTTTTTAGCTTCACGATGTATCCCGCACACAGCAGGGTAGACAGAGGGAACCTAGTGTTAAGACACTCCGTTCCCCACTTTCCGCCAAATTCGGAGGCATTGCGTGTTAAGTGGCGGAACTTAACGCCGCGCTTTACCTCGACACCAGAGCGAAGAAAATGGAAATATAATTTCCACTCCTCGAGTGGGAATCGAACCCACAACCAGTCGTTTACAGTCACACGTGTGCCACTGGGCCACAACTGGACACGTATATTTAAACCGTTTATATAAGAAATACGTAAGTATTGATAAAATAATAATTATAAGTGCTTGTATTGTTAAAATATGTTAAAATATTATTGAAGGAACCCTGGAGAAAATAAAAATTTGTGTGATTTGAACGTTTTGTAAAGGTCTGATGATGGCATCAATTTACACTCTACTCAGAAACTATATTTTGCGTATTCATTGTTCAATATTAAATACAACAATTAAAAATGTTATAAAAGTATCTTGAAACCAAGATATGTATTTTTTATTTTTTATTAAACTTAAGAAAATAAAAAAAAGTTTGTTTACACACGTATATGAAAATTAGAAACTGTTAGGATACGATAATGGTATGAAGCGAGCGAATATATCCCGTAATGACACAGTACATTTCGACATATAACAAGATCTTCGGTTTTCCCTTTCGATTTTTAAATATTTTAAATGAGACAGCTATAATCTGATTAAGATATGAACTGAGGACACGGGCTACTGTGTTAAACGTTAGAAATGTCGCGTCGAGATTGCTAAAACGTATTTTTATAAACCATAATATGCACGATCAATCCGTTAAACATGAACTATGTTTTGCGGATGCGCTCCAAAAGGTCAAATCACACTATTCGCTATTATTAAAAACATCATTGAAAAACATTCCAAGAAGATGGAAAATATATTATTTTTTTGACACAGACAAACTTGCAGTGATCTGCTAGTAATATATTTTTAACTTTCAATAACTAAAATGTATCGAGCATAACAAATGATCGAATTAGTCGTATGTCATTACTATCCTTCAGTATGCCGTAGAATTTTGTCTTGTTAGTTTTATTACAAAAACCGTTGCCCAGTTCAGTCGCTTATTTGTAGCCCAGTAGTCTGTCTGAAATGCTATTATAGCTGATAACGGACCACAAATACATAAAGATAAAAAAAATTGAAAATAAGACATATTGTCACGCAGTATAGAAATTATTAGAATTATAAAAGGAAAATAAGATTTCTGTTAAGAAATGTATTAACGTAACATATTAAAATTACTGTAATTAAATAAGATATCCAAACATGATAAGAAACACTGTTAAACAAATGAGTTTTATAGTAATCAAATGCACGCTATTCAATGCAGTTACTAATTCAAATTAACTTTGCATCGTCGAAACATGTCATCGCCAGTGCAACAAGTCAATAATTTCGTGCAACCTGAAGATAGAAATTCCAAAAATATAAAAGTCCATTTAGACTTAGTTTCAAAATGTATTCTATACTTGGAGTGTATATTTGGAGTTCATCAAATATCAGTTTTGAATATTACCAATAAAAAAAATATAAGATTATTGAGATTTTATGATATAATGATTAATTTATGTCTAATCCTTGTTTATATATACAGTTCACAAAAATTTATGTTACAATTTATGGGATTTATTGATTTATTGCGTTTCTTACTTACTACTTTCTTTGAAAACATTTTTCATAGAAGATTATTTGTGTTTTTCGTTGAGCTTAATAACTTTGATGATCAGATAAGATTGAATAAATCTGACAAGATAGCAAAAACCTCATATATTATTTATTTATTTTTAATATCTATATCATGTAGTTTTCTTATTTTTCTCACTAATACATTTAAGGGTAACTACATTACTCCTTGTTTTCTGTTGTGTCTGTTTACTTACCATATATTGGAACTATATTGCTTTGGACATCTATTTAGTCTTATTTTGAGAAGAATAAAATTAATCACTAAGTATTTAAAATTAACTTGTCCTGAGCCCCAAAATCATCAGATCTTCTACACTAACTATGCTCAAAAAATGGAGGACTGGGCAAAGAAACAAAACAAAAATACCTTTTCTCGGTATTTTGACTTACAAAAAATTACTTATATGTATAATAAAATGATTATAATACAGGATTGCCTCAATAATGCGATTACATGGCAAGTAAGTAAGAAAAAGTATGTATGTAAAGTAAATAAATACAAAAAGTGAAGTTAAGGTAATACTGTTAACTCATTTTTCAGCTTATAATTATATTAACAACTGTATTTGTCAATGCATTGTTACTAAGCTGCGATTTAGCTAACAAATTAATAAAAGGACAGGTAAGATACATCAAATAATGTGTGATTTTAATCTACAGAGTATGTTGTGCTTCATAACCGTGGAATAATGTTCAACCGTGGAATAACACTTCCCCCTGATTACAGGATTTAATTTTATGTTATTCATCATGTTCAAAATGCACGTTTTACCTCCTTCTCAAATGTAGGCAACGTTCCTGTAGCTCCTCTGGTGTTACACGGGGCCCTGGGCTGCGATGTTCACCTAACATCAAGTGACCCGAAAGCTCATTTGTCTTAACCTTTCGATAAAAAAATACTAGTCTAATTATATTTAAGGCAAAAGAAAATATTAAAGCAGCTATTGAAAATTATTGTATACCCATCTGTATATTGCGTGTAAAACATTTTCAAAACATTAGTCCTAGACATACGTACTACAATTAAACTGCGCTTCTTCGTAAAGATGAAGTCATGCCGGTACTTTGTAGATTCTTTTTCATTTCTTTTAAAATAAATATATTAACAAATATACAGTATTATCAATGTTTTCTTATTAGTTCATCATATCTCATCAGTTTATTCTAGGACGTGTTTAGAAGTCGTCTTTAGCAAAATTTCAAATTGTCAAATTTTCAGTCAGAAAGAAGCTCGGACAGTGGAGGCAA
The DNA here is from genome assembly GCA_019049465.1 of Dryas iulia moderata. NCBI lineage: Eukaryota > Metazoa > Arthropoda > Insecta > Lepidoptera > Nymphalidae > Dryas > Dryas iulia. Next base: position 7,620,475 of record CM032431.1, read on the forward strand.
TCGTTAACGCACTCTTAAGGGCCCATAATTCTTCGCTTACGTCAGTCTTACCAGGCGCTATTCTGCGCTTTTCCTTCGGCAACGCAATGGCACCTATACGATAAATCCATGAAATACAGTGGAGTTTAACTTTGTATTTTAATTATAATTCATATTATTTTCAGTACGAGTTGAAAGATCTATATTTCAATATCATATTTATAACAATTCTATATTTTCCTTTATCATTGCCTTGTTTGTATGCGGATCAAGTACATGCGGAAGTGACCACACTAAGAGAAATACTAGTGAGCAGGTTGCATGGAAATACTTTAGGTGGGTATAAGTAAATAAATAAAACGATAATGTCTGTTTGAAATGTTTAAATAACCACTACATACTTAATGCATATGTATGTACAATTGTACACGGTACATACACCAAGGTAATAATTTTTACAATTTTTGTCTGTCTCTCTGCGTTGTATTTAAATTCACGCGGACGGAGTCACGAGTGGAACAAGTTACCAATAAACTCAAATACTTGTATCCATACCAAGTTAACAAATTTATATTTTTTTTACATTTCAGATAAATCAAGCCGGAGTTCAACGCGAGCCCTACTCGGACTACTAGAAACACGAGATCTAAGCTTTTCTCTGTTTCAAATGTTCAACATCGATTTAACACTTCCTCTTAAGTTCGTGGCTTTGCTTTTGACCTATCTTATAATAATACTTCAATTTAACAAAGTTATGAGCCTTTAAATATATACAATAGTATTTAATGTTTTCTTGCACTTGAGTATTTAAAATAAATTGACAAAATAAACTAAGTATCATCCATTCATATGCGATACGCGCATGATCTACATACTGTAGATATGTAGTTGATAGATATTTCATTGTTTCAATCCTTTTATATAATATAGGTACATAAGTGTGGCTTACATAAAAAAAACATATTGTAAAAACTGAACAAACAGAATATATATATTACATACAAAAAGAACAGTTAATGCAAGTTTTGATTCACTTTGCACTTCCCTATAATTTGAAATATTAATAATTATATAATTATATGAGATGATAAATAATATTGAACCATTTTTTGAATTATAAATGTATGGAAATAAGGTAAATATATAAATTGTTGTTTTATTTGACCACTGATAAAAACATAAACATTAACAGTATTTTAATTTGTTAAAGAAAATAATTTTATACTGTAATTCGTGATCAAAGCTAACTTCTAAGCGAAGTGCTGTTTCGAAGTGATGCGTGTTCGAACCCCGCTGCGTTTAAATTTTTATACGTTTTTAAAAGTGTTATCCAATTTTATACAGTACAAAAGCACTTTTACTTACCTACACATGTGGAGCAGTTAAGAGTTAGCGTTCCCTGGAATCGCTGCACGACAAAGTATACCACTTAATATAATAGACGTAATTGAATGGATGCGGCAGTTCTAGCGTTCCGTTGAAACGTGAAAGTTAAAGATTTTTTAATGAGAAAGAACTGCAAAATGTCTCTAATTGCTTCGTCGCAAATCTCTTAGCTAACTTAAATTACTTTAAAAGGCAACAAACAGTCCTGATAATTTAATTAGTATGCTCGGTAACGGTAGAGACTACTTCCTCAAACTTCTTGTTCTTGTGCTTGTCAGTAGTTAAGTATGAAATATATTTGTTTTTGATTTTTTTTAGCTTCACGCTGTATCCCGCACACAGCAGGGTATGCAGAGGGAACCTAGTGTTAAGACACTCCGTTCCCCACTTTCCGCCGAATTCGGATTCCCACTCCTCGAGTGGGAATCGAACCCACAACCACGATTTACACGCTGGTGTATATGGTGTATATGGTCACGTTTACGATCACACGCTGGTGCCACTGGGCCATGATTGGCCAAATATTAAATATAATACAGTAAATTGTTTTGACGTAGTTTTTGTGACAATACTTTTATTATAATAAATTCACTTTACATTACCTACATATTTGTTTTTTCATACATCTTTTATAACTTGCAAATAACCTGTAGATTTATTTAGACTAAACATTTCAAAGACTAGCCATTTCAGATACTAGAGTGCACTTATAGAACAACAGGCAGATAGGAATTACGAAATCATTGTACATTGATAAATGAATGAAGTAATAGTTTTACTCACACACCTTCTATGCACACAGCGATAAGTAACGTTAGTAAGTTGTTTTATAAGTGTATTTTATTTGATCATTTCATCTTAAGTATCCATCATTGGCCTCAGAACATTATGGTACTTCCTTTCTTAATGAATAACGGTTTTATAAACGTAAATCGGAGCCATAAAGCTACATATTAGACGGCAATAGCCTTTCATGTGATTAATATTTGTAACAGACGGTTCGACCGGTGTGCTACATAAACGCAATATAATAAAAGGAAAACCTTTTACAGTATTACACATATAAATAAGCTGAGTAGAGTAGAATAAGCAAAGCACGTATACAAAATTAAAAGAAAATAATGTATTAATTTCATATCAATTCACGTCATGTTTATTTGTTCAAGTTGTTTTTTTAAATATGTTCAGATTTACGCTTTTTTCCACAAAGCTGGGTAGTCAAAGAGAATGATCGAATGTCAACACACTTTCAAATCGAAAACAAGTCATTGCATGTTGAGAGATGAGCTCACTGCGCTTTGTCCTAGGTACCACAGAACGAAGCATTGAAAATATAGCCTCAATATAATTAAAATTAAAGTGTATACAAATGTATTTATAGTTACACCTTTGTACACTTACACTATCGTACCCCACATGACAAATTTGGCTGGAAGGAAATAACTAAAATTAAATTGATTACTAAACTCTGAGTAAGACTTAAATAAAATAAACAATCAGGACAGACGGTGAAAAAAGTGATCCTACAAGAGTCGCTCTTAGTATTTTGTAGTACGCAACCCTAAATATGTATAGATTCTCTGAAAATCACGAGTCTCTTATTGAATGTTTAATACTTAGAAACATTGATAAAATATTAATAGATTTGTGGTTACTGTAACGTAAATAGTGTCATTTATAAATCACTGTTTAAACCTAATTTCAAGATAAGAAATTTAATTTGAAACTAATCCGAAATTTGATTGAGCAGTAACGACTTGAAAGCAAATAAAAAACGACACCTAAAGATTGTTCAGTCCATGTAGTAAGTTTAAGGAGAGCAAATCTTAACTAACGAGGTAAGAACTGAAAACTTAGTCCGCCTTGCAACTACTCCTTGGTAAGTCAATCTATTGCCTGCATTTTACTACATTGTTATTTTTTCCTTTAAAAATTTATATTCATAATTATACTTGAAGCCGTGGTGGTGCAATGTAACAACGTCTGACGCTGGTTGTGGGCTCGATTTCCACTCGGGAGAATGATTAGTGATAAAGTTGCCTTTGTAAACAATTAATTATGTTTGTATTATTGGGTTTTATATCTGTTCTATTTTCTTTTATATTTGTATGAGCGCAATAAAGCATTTTATTTATCTGTCTATTATATATCATTTTGATTTCTTCGCTCTGCTAACTAAAACAAAGCACGACGTTGAGTTTTTAGCCTTCCAACACGCAATGTTTTGATTTTGGGCAGAAAGTGGAAAATGAAGTGTCTTAACATTAGTTTCTTTTTAACTAACATACTCGTATAATAAGAGAATAAGCATAAAGCTGAAATCAAAATATTTTCATGTATATTTTAAGATGTTTTACCATTTATTAAGGCTGAATTTATAGAATTGTTTAAGAGAAGTATACATTTGTTTTGTAGAATGAATGTGAGAATAAATACTCTGTGAAACCTAATTACAGTTCATAAAACGGGTTTTTAACACACAATTTTAAACACAGTAAATGTGTAAATAATTAACCTTCACTTCATCCACCATGACTTCATCCATTTTAAAAATCGTCTTACAGTCAGCCGCTATCCTAACGTAGATCGTTAGGTGTATATTGCACAAGTTGCATTAAACTACTATACTATATTATATCATGTCTATAATTATTTTTTATTTTTTCATCATCTGTGTAAAAATTCAAATACAGACTATCCACACTAACGAAGCCAAGGCCGTAAGCACGTCTAACATTAAGCATGTCATAGGAACTCTTTACTTGTGAAAATTAAAAAAAAAACTACAAACAAAATTACATTATACGCTATACTGTTACTTGACTGAAATATGCATAGTATTGTAACGATACATACTTTGTATAAATAAACGTAGGAATAAAAAAAAATATATTAAATAATGTAATTTAATAATAATAAAAAAATATATACAATTTTATGGAATAGGTTAAACAAATAATAAAAAAATATTTAATTAATATTTTCAGAAAAAAGCAACGTTGGCTGTATGAGTTGCTGCCATATTATAGTTTATGATTTTTAAAAATGGAATAGAAAGAGAAAGGAGCATGGCGGGAGCGTGGCGTCGGTAAAATTGACGCTTCTGAAATTATTGATATTAAATTGCAAATAATATAAATTGAATACAAGGAAATGGATATTTAATAAATAAATTTAACATATTAAATGCAAAGTGATCGAAATATAATAATTTTATAATAATCAAGTTTGGTAAGATGCATATTTGTTAATTATGAAGAATTTCTTGGTGAGTTCTTAATTCACATTAATAATATAAAAATAACAAAAGCGAATATTGAAATGAATATTAAAATAATAATAACTAAGTAATATAATAGTATTAAAGGCAATAAATATTTTAAATATTAGTTGTATGAAAAAGAAAACATATAATTTGCAGTACAAATTAATTAAAGCATTTGGCGTATGGCGGCGCCATCTTAAAATAGTGTTGTATGAACACTATAGTTTACATTTTCCTAAATATTATAAATTTATAAATTAATTGAAAGTTGCGAGTGTAAATAATATTTATTAAATAAAAATAAATGAGGCTTTGGATGATTAAATATTTTATGGCAAATATTCTCATACGAATGTATGAAATTTAAAAATAACATGAATATGTACTACATGTATAGGGGCGATGCATGTAGTACAAATAATAATAACAAGATATTAATATATAATGCGTTTGATAGCTGGATATTATATGGCAATAATTGGCACGATCTCATACGAATGTGTAAATCTTAAAAAAACAAATATATCTACATGTACAGGGGCGATGCATGTACTGTGTCTCGACTGTCAGGGTTCGGTTATAGCTTATAGCTTACTGATAAGCGATGTCCGTGCCACAGCCAATGTAGCTTTGCAGCACCGAGGCCAACATGTTTGGTAAAGTGATCCGCTATAGCGACGTTGGTTAGTTGTATCCTTTCTGATGCTGTCTTGTGTTGCGTAAGCGATGCTTGTACAAAGTCGGATTGTGGTAAAACGTGTGACATGCGACTGTCGTGGGTTCAGGTAGCTCATAGCTTACTGATAAGCGATGTCGGTGACACAACCATAGTAGCTTTGCAGCACCGAGACCGACATGTTTGGTAAAGTGATCCGCTATAGCGACGTTGGTTTGTTGTATCCTTTCTGATGCTGTCTTGTGTTGCGTAAGCAATGCTTGTACAAAGTCGGATTGTGGTAAAACGTGTGACATGCGACTGTCGTGGTTCAGGTAGCTTATAGCTTATAGCTTAACCAGTGACATTGGTCTCACAAACCATTAATGTATATCGGCTTAACAACCCGACGAATTCATTGGTCTCACAAACCAGTGACGTATATCGGCTTAACAACCCGACGAATTATATTGGTCTCACAAACCAGTAACGTATATCGGCTTCACAACCCGACGAATTCATTGGTCTCACAAACCAGTAACGTATATCGGCTTCACAACCCGACGAATTCATTGGTCTCACAAACCATTGACGTATATCGGCTTCACAACCCGACGAATTACATTGGCCTCACAAACCAATGTACAATTAATTAAATATATATAATAAGCGTAACAAGTACCTTTGAGAAAGATCACACACAAACTTAACAAACATGACGTGACAGCTAACTAATAATTGATCGTTTGCTAAGGCATCGTAAGTATCATATACGTGAACTGTTTCGTTGTGTCTCGGAGGGTTCAATATGATCGGTCAGGTCTGCGATCGGACGGAACTCACGGCAAGTGGCGGGGCGGGGCCACACGGCCATTTTTTCTCTTAATATAGCTATCTTGCATAGTTGTAAGTGAGAGATAAATGAGACGATCCTAGGGCTTTTCCTCGGACGAGCTCTGGGTGATTGCAACGGATAGTTTGTGTTAGATACTTGCATGTCTAGATCCCTTCTGATGGCTAATTAATATATAAATGAGTCTATACCTTCTGATGGCAAACTAATAATTAAGAAGGAAGACCTTCTGATGGCTAATTAATATATAAATGAGTCTATACCTTCTGATGGCAAACTAATAACTAAGAAGGAAGACCTTCTGATGGCTAATTTATATATAAAATGAGTCAATACCTTTCTGATGGCAATTATAATTAAAAAAGATTACCTTCTGATGGCTTATTATATGTATTTAGTATATTACACGTAGAATTTCCTAACACTGTTACCTCTGAATCTCAAAAAGAACTTGAGTTACTTACATACATAACAATAAAGGTCCTAACCACAAGACGTATCATGAGCCAAGGCATGATTTGATTAATATATTTTCAAACATTTCAGATCGATGAAGGGATGAAGGGACGAAGGGGGTGAGACCAGTTACAATTGGTGCCGTGACCAGGATGGTCAAACGGCTTTATAATAAATATTAAAAATGGGCTTATGCCTACAATTGCTGTCCGTGAAATGGAATGAGACAGAGGAGGTTTACAGTGTTTGGAAATTTTATGGTTGGGGGGTTATAAGGTCCGGGGGTTGATAGTTTAAAAAGTTGTCATATTGGGGGGTTGATAGACTGAGAGGTTGCAAAGTCTGGGGGTTGATAATAAATTAGAATGATTTTGTAAATTCTATTCCGATAAACTTCATAGAATTTAGGGGGTTGAATGTAACGATACATACTTTGTATAAATAAACGTAGGAATATAAAAAAATATTAAATAATATAATTTAATAATAATAAAAAAATATATACAATTTTATGGAATAGGTTAAACAAATAATAAAAAAATATTTAATTAATATTTTCAGAAAAAAGCAACGTTGGCTGTATGAGTTGCTGGCATATTATAGTTTATGATTTTTAAAAATGGAATAGAAAGAGAAAGGGAGCATGGCGGGAGCGTGGCGTCGGTAAAAGTGACGCTTAGGAAATTATTGATATTAAATTGCAAATATTATAAATTGAATACATGGAAATGGATATATAATAAATAAATTTAACATATTAAATGCAAAGTGATCGAAATATAATAATTTTATAATAATCAAGTTTGGTAAGATGCATATTTGTTAATTATGAAGAATTTCTTGGTGAGTTCTTATTTCACATTAATAATATAAAAATAACAAAAGCGAATATTGAAATGAATATTAAAATAATAATAACTAAATAATATAATAGTATTAAAGGCAATAAATATTTTAAATATTAGTTCTATGAAAAAAGAAACATATAATTTGCAGTACAAATTAATTAAAATGTTTGGCGTATGGCGGCGCCATCTTAAAATAGTGTTGTATGAACACTATAGTTTACATTTTCCTAAATATTATAAATTTATAAATTAATTGAAAGTTGCGAGTGTAAATAATGGTTACTAGATAAAAATAAATGATGCATTGAATAATAACATATTTTATGGCAAATATTCTCATACGAATGTATGAAATTTAAAAAAAATATAAATATGTACTACATGTATAGGGGCGATGCATGTAGTACAAATAATAATAACAAGATATTAATATATAATGCGTTGAATAGCTGGGTATTTTATGGCAATAATTGGCACGATCTCATACGAATGTGTAAATCTTAAAAAAACAAATATAACTACATGTACAGGGGCGATGCATGTACTGTCTCTCGACTGTCAGGGTTCGGTTATAGCTTATAGCTTACTGATAAGCGATGTCAGTGACACAATCAATGTAGCTTTGCAGCACCGAGGCCGACATGTTTGGTAAAGTGATCCGCTATAGCGACGTTGGTTTGTTGTATCCTTTCTGATGCTGTCTTGTGTTGCGTAAGCGATGCTTGTACAAAGTCGGATTGTGGTAAAACGTGTGACATGCGACTGTCGTGGGTTCAGGTAGCTTATAGCTTACTGATAAGCGATGTCGGTGACACAATCAATGTAGCTTTGCAGCACCGAGGCCGACATGTTTGGTAAAGTGATCCGCTATAGCGACGTTGGTTAGTTGTATCCTTTCTGATGCTGTCTTGTGTTGCGTAAGCAATGCTTGTACAAAGTCGGATTGTGGTATAACGTGTGACATGCGACTGTCGTGGGTTCAGGTAGCTTATAGCTTATAGCTTAACCAGTGACATTGGTCTCACAAACCATTAATGTATATCGGCTTAACAACCCGACGAATTCATTGGCCTCACAAACCAGTGGCGTATATCGGCTTAACAACCCGACGAATTATATTGGTCTCACAAACCAGTAACGTATATCGGCTTCACAACCCGACGAATTCATTGGTCTCACAAACCAGTGACGTATATCGGCTTAACAACCCGACGAATTCATTGGTCTCACAAACCAGTGACGTATATCGGCTTCACAACCCGACGAATTACATTGGCCTCACAAACCAATGTACAACTAATTAAATATATATAATAAGCGTAACAAGTACCTTTGAGAAAGATCACACACAAACTTAACAAACATGACGTGACAGCTAACTAATAATTGATCGTTTGCTAAGGCATCGTAAGTATCATATACGTGAACTGTTTCGTTGTGTCTCGGAGGGTTCAATATGATCGGTCAGGTCTGCGATAGGACGGAACTCACGGCAAGTGGCGGGGCGGGGCCACACGGCCATTTTTTCTCTTAATATAGCTATCTTGCATAGTTGTAAGTGAGAGATAAATGAGACGATCCTAGGGCTTTTCCTCGGACGAGCTCTGGGTGATTGCAACGGATAGTTTGTGTTAGATACTTGCATGTCTAGAACCCTTCTGATGGCTAATTAATATATAAATGAGTCTATACCTTCTGATGGCAAACTAATAATTAAGAAGGAAGACCTTCTGATGGCTAATTAATATATAAATGAGTCTATACCTTCTGATGGCAAACTAATAATTAGGAAGGAAGACCTTCTGATGGCTAATTTATATATAAAATGAGTCAATACCTTTCTGATGGCAATTATAATTAAAAAAGATTACCTTCTGATGGCTTATTATATGTATTTAATATATTACACGTAGAATTTCCTAACACTGTTACCTCTGAATCTCAAAAAGAACTTGAGTTACTTACATACATAACAATAAAGGTCCTAACCACAAGACGTATCATGAGCCAAGGCATGATTTGATTAATATATTTTCAAACATTTCAGATCGATGAAGGCATGAAGGGACGAAGGGGGGAAGACCAGTTACAGTATGAATAACGTTAATAACAATATTTTAGTGTATCTTGACATAGTGTGTCCTTGCACATAACAATTACTATCATTCTCACTTGCTCCCATAGCAGATTAGTTGGAGAAGACTGAGTATCGAGACACTCCGTTCTCTGCTTTCCACCCGAAATGGAAACGTTACGTGTAAAAATAAAACTTCACGTCGCACTTTGTCTTAAGTACCAGAAGTAATTTGTATCACGTAAAAGGAAAACAATAATTCAAGTGCAAGCATAATTAGCAAATTTAAACTGACAACCTCTAACTTTACGCTTATCTATCTGACATAGTATCATAATGAGCTACACGGACAGATAAATCATAAGAAAGAAAAGCTACCCTAACTATATTTATTCAGTGTGATGCGCATTTGCAATTGATCTTCAAACAATTAAAGATATGGAAAATCTGATGGTCTAAAAATCTCGCTTAGGTCCATTTCATCTGTTATGAGAAAAATATGTGAAGAAAAAGTACTACACTCGTCTGGAACATCTGACGTAAAAGTTATAACAATTGCAATTGCAAATGAACTTTCGGGCTAATTTGCATACAAATGCATCAGGGCTATCTCAACTAAGTTATTGACACATAACTAAGACATGTTCTCTCCGAACACACTAGACATCCAAAATAAAAAGTTTAAGATAATATTTTAAACGTCCCTTGAAACATATATGACGTAGAGATTTGCACATTTTGAAAGTTTAAAATAGTACTAAAGCCACTCGACGCATGGCCACGTTTTGAAGCATTTTTTGAGTAACTACTCGTTACAAGTCTGAGAAATCAGATCTGAACATATCCAAACAACGTGTTGACGTGAATATATCGCCTTAAGATTCAGTTGACTACTTTAAATTATAAGGTAAGCTAACACATGTGTAAAGATTATTTATTACTACTCTGCTATAAATATTTGTGTTTTGTTATATAGGAAGTTTGTTACTGGATCTCTATTCAAATTATAATCTAAAAAAGTGTAAATTTCTAAGTGTAAAAAGTAAAAATCTCTTATCTATCTCTTATCTAATTGTTTAGTCTCTATACGTTTCTTAAAAAGGAGCCGAAACCTTATCCTTCGCCTCTTAATATATAGATTTCCACTTTTTTCATTAGATAAAAAAAAGCCAGTCCAAAAGAAAAGCAACATTCATCTTATTTCTATCATAATGCTCCATTTGATTAATCTACTACTTCATAAATATCGATATCTAAATATATATGAAGAATCACTATTATCTAGAAGACCAATTTTCGCTCTTTATCTGTGAGAAAATTATTTCCTCAATTAGTATTCTAGAAAGGTTTCGCCCTCTCGTGACGTAGTTCCCGAAATCATCGATGAATCCGAATGCTCACTGGTGAATTTCTATTAAGCAGAAAAGTCTCTTTATTTTGTTACATGTCGTGTTTTCTATTTTTAGTATAAAGTTTGTTTATTTAAATATACCAGGAAATGTGTATATTACTATGAAGTCTTTAACGCGCAATGTCGCGTTTCGGGCGGAAAGTCAAGAACGGCGTGTTTCAATTTTAGGTTTTCTCTGACTCTGTTATGCAGGAAAAAGTATGTAGCTGCGTATAATGAAACGTCATATAAGATTACAGGAACTATAAAGACAAATAAGACGCAGCTTTGCTCGCCTAATGATATTTTACAGCCCATAATATGCCGCGTTTATGAAAGTGTAATTAAATTTTCTAGCCCATAAATTTCCTATAATCCCGTTAGCATGCTGTTAGAGTTGTTTTAGTACATTTTAAATACCATATTTTTAAATACCATACAACAATATATTTTACTACTACTACTTTATAAATAAGAGGGGGCCTTAACTGTAATATTCGGTTTGAAATAATTCTTTTCCCACTTGTTACGTTGCATTGTTTCTTGCGTTTTATAAGATGCGTCGATCATAATGATCAACCAGCGTAAAAGCTTTGGTACTCGAGTAATGTAGTGTATAACATTAAAGTAAATATTTCGTGTTGTTTTCAATTTATTTCCACAATAAAATATATTTCACACAATATTTGAGTAATAAATCCTTATAAACTTTTATCTCCATCCATAACTCATATGAACTTAGAACTTGCTTTGTAATGAATGATTGCTAAAGCAAACTTTAGCTTTAACGTAATATACACATATATACATAGATGCTTTACTTACTTTCTTTATTTTCTTTTGTTAAAATGATTAAAATTTACTAATATAAAGAATGTAGGTATTTATATTAACGACCGACTCGCAGCTTCTCCTTCAGCAGCTTTCCATCTGCTATTTCACCTCTTAGGGGTCAATTTTTGAAAAAAATGGGTAAGCTATTTTGACCTTGCGTCATCAACAATCTTGGGTCTATAATTTCTGTCCTTTCGAATACTCCATATAATATTCCACACTAAAGGTAAATTAACTGTGAAATCGTAGGAGAAAGACAGTCGGACAGATGGACAAATCTACAGACAGAGTTTCGCATTTATAATTTTTGTACGGAAGCTAGTTTGCTTCACATGTGAGCACTTTAATCTTTTTAATATAATATGTTCCCTCAAACAAATTTGTCGTGTAACTTAAATAGAAAATAATGTAAAAGTGAATAATTAATTGATACTATATACAGTGTAGATTGTGAGGAAAATCAATATATTTCACGCAACCATAAAACCTTTTTTCTTCATACATTGTTAAAGAATGTAATAACTAAGAATACTTCGGGTGATTTATAGGACGATTGGCCTATTATTAGGTGACTTTACATACCGGAACACTCCGTTGTAACTCCGGTCTACTTTGCAAACTAAAATAAATTAATTGCCTTCCAGACGTCTGTCTGTGAAACTTATATTTTTATATATAACACAATCTTATCAGTAACAGTTGCGTTGTATTAAATAAAAAAGTAGGTGACTACTTCCGCAATCAGACACATCCAATCCAATTTTATTCCATATGAAGCGATAAAGACTGTCCCAATATGTCCATTTCCACTCATCCCGCCATATAACTAGATCACTTTCATCTAATCTTAATTTATCTCCACACAATAAACCAATCGCTGAACAATAAGCCGGCATGCAATTGCACGCGTTGAACAATACTCCCAACGATATATAATGGAACGACTGGAGCATGTCCAGGGAATAATCAATTTCATACTGTTTTAATGAACTGTTGTATTATAGTGATTTTAGTATATTTTAATGTATTTGGATGACAGTACTAATATAAGTTACTTTAGTGTAAAGGACAAATCATGGAATAGCTATTAAAGTGTAGTTATGATTATTTACTTTTTCAATTCAAAACGAAAAATCGCTTATTTTATGAAAACAATAATAATATAATAAATGAATATAAATATAATTAGATTAGTTCATAAAGTAACGTAAACTTGCTTTATGCTTTTTTCCACATAGCAATGTAAGCACAGAGAGCGGGAAAGTGTCAAAACACTCAGTCTTAGCTTCTGGTTCGCAATCTTAGGTTTGTCTTAGTAGAACAGCGAAAAAAATTAAAATATAATAATTCCCGTGATGTACAGTCGAATCCATAACCATCACATCACTGACCGGCTAAGCCACAAAGGCCTTGTATTTTTCTTTAATACTTTTAAAAGGAATCAGAAAAAAGGGGCTCTAGCTTGTCCATTAGAAATGTACATCGGTCACATCTTCCGAGTAACGTGATCTGTCTTCGTTAACGACGCAGTCTGGATCCACAACGGCAAGCATTCGTCACTTGTCGTATATCGCCACGGCTAATTTTTGTAAAGTAAATTAACTTTTAAGATACTTGATCTTCATTCATTAAATAGCTCAACGTACAACACGTTGGGCATAATTGGGAAGTGTCAGATTTAATACGATTATTGTAGGTAGAAATTAAACTAATGCAAATGTTTTGCTCAATAATTTTGATTTACTCCTAGAAGTTAGTTAATCAAAATGTGTTATAATATTTTTTAAAAAGTTATTCACTATAAATTAACCTGAGAAATATAATGACATATTATTGCGGGCCTGAGTACACATTTGCAGAAGTGTTTCAGATTTTAATTTTCTGATTGCTTCAGATTTCAGATTTCAACGTGTCTGGCAAGCTGTCGAAACCCTTAAATCCGACCAGCAGTGGAAGTAGCACCTTTTTACATGTGTAAATTTTTAGAATCTCCCCAAATAACATTTATAAAGTTTAGGTTGTAAACTACGACGAAAGTATAATTATATAGTTTTCAACGCTTAGGGTTGTCTGGAAGGGAATTGTAATTGTCCGATGTGATCAGCAATGGGCGACATAATTTCGAATGATATAACGAAAAAAAAATAGCTTTATCCTTTTACGAATTTAAGGTGAACCATGACGCAAATTCTATACTTGCTGATCGTACTTAGTTGTGGTCGACACATACATAGACTAACTTTCAGCTTTTGATAAAATAGCGAATATCTGACCGCCGCTGACACTTGCTCAATGATTAAGAGTGACGTACGTACACTCAAGTACGAGAGATGTATAAAAGGACGTAAGAATAATATATTTGGCTGAGTGTATTAACTTATAATTATTAATTATCAATCATAACTTATAATTATTATTAAATAATATTATTAATTATCAAGTTTTTAGTTTTCTAAAACGGTTATAACGTTTGCTTGTAAATGAGGTTGTGGATTCGATTCCCACTTGGGTATACTTCTAATTTTAAAATTTTGTGCATTCCTACTTCTTCGGCCTACCTTAAGTAAGCACGACGTTGAGTTTCACGACTTAACACGCAGTGTTTTGATTTTGGCCTGAAAGTAAAAGACAGAGTGTCTTGACAGTGTCTCTCTGACAGCACTCTTATGCGAGAAATAGATTTTTGTCATGAAATAATAATTGTACTAAAAGTAACGAGAAGTCAACGAGTAGTCATTGTACAAGTCAACTAATGAGGGTGTCATGCAAAAAGCCTACTTAATATACATTTTAATATGATTACAAAGTGCAAACGATTACAATTTCATTAGAGTGTTTATTTAAAATGTGGTTTATTTTTCTATTGTAATCTAAACCGTGCGATGGAATCTAAAGAAGGAAATTGGAAATGAAATGTTTTCACCCAGAATAAGAAAGACGCTTCATTCCATTCGAATACAATAGATTTTCTGAACCCGTTAAGATATATTTTTGCCACTGAACCTTTCGATATTTCATATAAAGCATTATTGCTTTAGTTTACTCAAGTTTACTCTATTATTAGCGTAAACTAAAAATACCTAAATATAAAATAAATACATTAAGTTACGGCTCACTCGAAATCGAGACGTCGCGTGTTAAGTGACGGAACTCAACGCCATGCTTTATCTTAGATATAGAGCAGAAAACTGAAAATAATATATAATGACTCCCCCGAATGGGAATCGAGCCCACGAGCATCGTGTTGTTAGTTGGGCGCTGTCTCACTGCACTACGATGCCTTTAATAAGAATGTTAGTGATACTTTAAAAAGCAAAACGTTTAGATATTGCTTCACAGCAAAAAATCCTTTACAGCTTCACAATTTTATAGTTTGATCGGTTTAGCAAATATGAATTGACATTTCGCACAATTTCTCATTTCCGTTTTAAGTTTCTGCAAACTCAATTTTTATAAACGGAATCCTTAAAATGCAACGTTTTAACATTTCAATCTAAGATTCAGCCATAAGTAATAGTTATAGCTGATTATTACATAAAAATATTACATACTTTATATTAAAAAATATATTTTTGAATTCATCAGAAATTGAAATGAATTGCTAGTCAAGATGAATACATTACGAGGAAAAACGTAAAAGAAGACAAATACTTATTTAACAAAATCATTCCAAAATACTATATATAATACACTAACGACTCGCTCTCGGCTTTGCCTGCGTAAACTACACAACTATAACTAAGAGATACATTTTGTTTTTACTCTCAGCCGTATTTTTACTTAAATCACAAACTTTGTTTAAATTTATGATTTAAATTGTTGTTGATTTGTGAAAAGATTAAATAAAAATAAGCAATAAATATTAAGGGAAGTTTACCAAAGTGCAATTTTCAAAATGTATTGTTTTGGGTTCTATTACATTGAGAAATGACTATGTATAATCCCCCTAATTCTTTTCATATTCATCTTCCATGTACAGAAAGCGATCAGTTATATTTCATTACTTCTATAGAATATACTTTCCTATAGCTTGCACAGATTCACTTAAAATCACACACACAATTACCTCAAAATAGTTGAAAGCTCAAGTTCGATCAGTTGCAGGGTCGTACTGATCTTGAAATGGGATTAAATGGACTGAACGAGATTGCAAATTGACCAAACATCGAGGCAAAATACCTGCACACAGTGGAGCACTTTAATTAAATAAATTTGCATAAAAATAGACAAGACATAGTTCATTATGATTGCTCCGGGGATTATTAAATTATATTACAATTTGGCCCGCTTAAACTGAAGTCCACTTTGTCGCTTAAATATCAAACTACTGAAAAAAATGGTTTGTTAAGTAATAGTATTAGTTTTATACATATAATAAATAAGATTCCCTTTTAAATTAAAGAAGTTGTATTAACACGAAAAAAGGCAATTTAAATTTCGAAATAAATATAGAAAACATTTTTTAAGCCTTAGTTTTAAGTATTAGTTTTAATATTAAAAAAAACAATGTAATTTATATAGAAAAAAGGATTTTTTAAAAAGGTACAGATCATATGTCGATCATATGTTGTATAATAATAAAGTGTCTTGATCTACGTCCTCCCTTTCTGCGCCATTATGAACGAAAAACAAAATATACATTTTATAAAATCACGTTCGTTCGAACACTTTCAATAGCTATTTTTCCGGACTACTTATGTTGTACGGAATACTCATGTTTAATTAATCTAGGATAACTTACCTTTTAAACTTACTAAATGTGGAATAACACTTTAAAATAGTTTTAAAGAGAAATAACTTTTTAAATCGTTTTATTACTTTCGGAGATTACCCACCAGAAACATACAAAGTCACTAACGTATATTTTTCTGTGTCCCGCTCACAACAGGGTAGGCAGCGGGAACCTAGCAAGATTCTGGAGGCCTTGCGTTTTAAGTGAGGGGACTCAACACCGCGTTTTAGGAAATATTAACTATTTCCACTCCTCGAATGGGAATTGAACCCACAGCTAGTCGCTATACAGTCACACTTTGTGCCTCTGCGCCACGACAAGCCCCACGTACATGATTAAATTATCTTTATTTTCCTTTTCTGTTGAAACAAAGCGCGACGTAAAGCGCCGTCTCTTCTCTTGCCATAGTAAGGTGCTAGGCGAGTAAAAGTACGTAAAGAAAAAAAATATATTGTATCATTCTTAATTTACTGGTACTGGTGGTTTTTTATATACTACAAGTGACTAATGCACCTGTATACATATTAACATTGAATATGTATATCTAACTTTTGTAGGTCCGGCGCTGCACGAATTACACATTAGATTTTTTCTAAATATATGTATGTATTAACAGGCATTTAATATAGTACAGCTTTTGAATTAATCATAATTTTATATATGAATAATTATCAAATCTTTATTATAGACTAAACAATACTTTACCTTGAAATAGTATTAGTTAACAAAAAGAAACAAAAGCGACCCCTTAAGGGTGCTGATATTGTTTTATTATCTTTGAATGAAATATGAACGCTAGTAGCTATAATAATCGTATACACATTTTTCTTTTACGCATAAAAACAGAACATTCCCTTGTCTTTATTATAAAACATGTATGTATATGTAAAATAAACTTCACAATTAAAAGTACCTCTTGTGAAATATTAATAGTAAGGTATAGATAATTAAAATTATTAACATAACAGATTACAGAAATGGTAGTTATGACATCACTTAACGAGTTTGTAAGTTCTGCTTTGACCTAACTGGTCTGGCTCTGAGGGAGGCAAGTACAAGGTAAAAAACTTATTAAACATCTGAAACAAAATAAACATAGAATTTGCCTATACATTTACTATAAATACTATAGTATTTATGAACACTTTTATAAACATATTGAAGTTTGTAAATATATATTTCGTTAGGCAGTATAATTTAGCATGAGTTCCATTTAAAATTAATTAAGTTATGCTAATTTAACACTTAAGGAAACTACCACACTATTTTCTTCTCCAAGATAATCCGTTATTTACTTGCTTTACATAGATACCTTAGCTAGAACCGCTTCGCCCCAAAGGTAACATTTATCTTCTTCTCAGCCTACATGTTATACGTAGCTTTGCTTTATAATTCTTTCAATGATATCGTTCATAAAAAAGTTTTAGATATTCTTTTCCTTGAAATATTATTATCGCAATTGCTAAAATATTTTTGAATTTCATGTTTCATTCAGTAAATTACCATTTGTGGTGTAACTAAATATTTATTTTTTCAAGTTCAAGAAAAAATTGTATCTAGATGCACAATTTTCTGACCGAATCGAGACTCAACGCCGCTCTATGTCTTACTTTGGGTAACAGAACGAAGAAATAATAATAATTGGAATATAATCATTTCCCCGAATGGAAATCGAATCCAAATAGCGTTCCCAGTCAGACCCTTTTCCACTGGCCCATGATGGCCTATATAATCTCTTCTCTATATATAATAAAAGAGTAGAAAAGTCAACTCTGTACATGAAAAATTTCAGAAAATTTTTAATTGGGTGCGTTAATATATCGATAACAAAGGCCAAAAATTCACTCAGTAGAATTTTTGTCTGTCTGTCTGTCTGTCTGACTGTCTGTCTGTTAATTTGTTCGCCAACCACGCAAAAAGTACTGGATGGAAATGAATGAAATTTAGCATCGTGGTAGCTTATAGTCCAAAGGTACATATAGGATAGTTTTTATCCCGATATACGATGTAGTTTTTTTGGAAAAAATAAAAAAACCTTTTTTTGGAGAAAATGGCAGCATTGTCATGTCACTATACATCTTTTTAACTTCTCCCGTAACGCTAAATTGAAATTAATACTTTCATATCGTTAAAAATGGTAATATTTGTGAAAAAAAGTTTCTTGATATAGATATTTTACTTTTAATATTATGCTCAGTACATCATACTTTCTGAAGAACATTAAAGTGTCGCTTTATATGTTTATCAGCTGTCGTTAGGCTGGTATCTTCCTTTGAACAAGTCATGAAAAATTATTTATTAATTAAAGGTTATTTATTACCTCATTATTGATTTCAAAATTACAATACACCTCAAGCACGAAATGTTCTATTCAATCTGTTCAAACTAATCATTGAAAAAAAGATTTTTTTGATGTGTAAATCATTAGAAAAGATGAGATTCTTCTTAGGCTCAAAAGCAAAGTTTGTTATTTAAACGTAAACACGGGTAGCTGTAGATACGTAATAGATCTAGTAGTGTAGTTTATGCAGGTGAAGCCGCGGCCGGATCGCTAGTATTTAATATAAACTGAACATAGAACGGTCTATCAAGTTTTCCAACTTTCTGATGAGATAGACGAGGGTGTTCCCTCTCATAATTTCTCTACATAAACTTTCAGTGATTACCTGAGAAACAACTTCATACTGTAGGCAAACCGTATAACCGAAACGAAATTCGTATAAATTTATAAATTGTTATATACATCAACAAGGATGTTGACGCATAAATACGAGACAAAAGTATACATATATATGTCAAATATATGGAAGCTATTGGATTTCTGCATTTCTTCTGCATATAAACTTTAAATATGCCATATTTCATACACCTTCATCCCCATATTTTTTATAAGGAAATAATATATTGATTTATTGCCCAATATATGACAGAAAATTAAACATTAGATTAACACAGAACTACTAAATGGATATATTTGTAGTTGGCCGTTGCCAACATGTGAACTATTCGACTGAATTAATGGTAGCACCGATAATGTCATTTTGCAGATTATTCCACTTTAATTTGCTAGATAGATACTAAATTTAAAGTTATTAATAATAAATCATGATGAAAAAATATTACCCCTTACAAATGAATGCCTAATAAAGAAATATAAAGAAACTGAACAAAACCTTAAATACTGTTTATTTCGCCTGTCACGATACAATACTATTTATTTGTCTTCGTTAACGACAGACTTCTCGCAAAAATATACTAAATATTCGGAAAATTTCTTTTACTACAATTTATTTTGCTTAAATATGTATGTTATTTGACAGGAATTACCTTTTATATTGTAATTTCTATCAAAATATTCGTTTATTTGAGTTTGATGTACTAAAATATATGTTTTAATAAACTAATTACTAGTGAACTCAATCAAACTTTGAACGCTATCTAGACTCCTAGACTATTCCTTCAACTAATACAGCGCGCGTGCACCCGAGTGTGAGTGGTTCGCTTAAGCTCCGTAGATTATTTGAATAAACTTTGGAAAGATGGAAAATACGTTGATTGCGGATATTAAGAAAATATTCCAAAGTATCGTGCTACCCATGGAACTAAAAATTAATTCATTGGTTGACACGGTTCGCTCATTAGAAGAAAAAGTTGATATCTTGATTTCTTCAAACAAAGAAAAGGATAATACGGCCATCAATGTCGAAGGTAAGCAACGCATGCAAAGCAAGAACGAGACGGCCACGACGTCATCCGCCTTGCGGCAGCCCGCCCAGAGCGAGACAGAGACCAAGCGAGTAACTGGGCGAGTGATGACGCGCCGTCAACGACGACAAGCAGCGGCGGTGGCCGAACGGCCGCACGAGGGTGACGTAGAAGGCAGCGCGTCATTGAATTGCGCCCAAGCAATTACCGATGTAGGTATAACTGCACCTATGCCCGTGCGTCCGCGCCGTTTATCGCAGGCAATGTATTTAACGCCAGCGTCTACATTGACGCTTCAAGACGGGGTCGTTATGAATGGCGAGAAGCAAGAGCAGCAATGGACTACTGTTACGCGAAGGAAACAACGTAGACCGGTTGTTCGAGGGACGGGTAAATCCGATTCTATATTATCGGGTGTTGAAAAAATGCGATCAATTCACCTTTGGTCTCTAAAAAGTGATACAACAGTAGAAAGTGTACAGGATTACATGAAGAGAAAAAGGCCTACGGACATTCCGTACTCAGTCGAAAAATTGGAATTAAGGCACAATAATTACGCTTCTTTTGTTGTCACGATTCCTGAAAGCCTATTACCTTTCTTTATGTCTGCAGAAAATTGGCCAGCTAACACTCGACTCAGCGAGTGGTTTCGTAAAAGAGGAACGATTAAAAGAAACGACAACAATTAAAAGTCTTATCGGAACAGAATCATATCATATTGTCGTGTACTATCAAAACGTCCGCGGCTTGCGAACCAAGTTACTAAATTTTAATACGGGAATCACCGCTTCGCAGGCTGATTTATTCCTGCTATCCGAAACTTGGCTCACACCGAGTATTCTGGATACTGAGTTGATTCCTAACGGATACCAGGTACTCAGAGCTGATAGGCAGGGCTTAAGGAGAGGAGGAGGAGTAGCTATTATAACTTCCTCGAAGTATATACTTCAGCTAGTGCAGGTGGTGGATATTCCCGTTAGTTGTGAATTTGTGTGTGCTAATTTATTAAAGAAAAATAATGTATTGCTATTGACTGTAGGATGTTTATATATTCCACCTCATATGAATGACGAAGTGTACTTATCAATATTTAATAACATTGAAACTATATGTAAAAAATATAAAAATGTTTTGATATGTGGTGATTTCAACTTGAACTTAATTTCAACAAGTATTACTGTTAAACTTAGTTTCGAATATCTTTTGGCGTTCTGTGATATACAGCAGGTAAACAACGTTTTTAATGTGTATGGGAACACATTAGACTTAGTCTTAGTTAGTACATCATTGGGCAGTGTCAGAGTGCAAAGGGCACTAGATACAATAATACTGCCAGACGAGTATCATCCACCGCTAGAGATTGAATTAATTGAACAAAGTGCTTGTAATGGTATCACGTCAGGAGTTCATGCTGGCACAGAATGGGATTTTCGTAAGGCAAACTTCTCTGTATTATACGATTCTTTATTAAATGCCAATTGGAGCTCCATATTTGGCAGTGAAGACCCCGATACAGCTGTTAAAGAGTTGTATTTCATTTTAAAAAATTGTATAGATAGCTGCGTTCCCCGCAAACGGCGTGAGGTTGTACTATCTCGGTACTGTTACCCCGACTGGTACACGCCTCTTACTAAACGCTACATTAAATTAAAAGCGCACTTTCATCGTCTTTATAAAAAAACCTTGTCTAGTAAATACCGCATAAAGTTTTCATACTACAGAGCAATTGTTAAATTGTGTATCAAAAATGACTTTAGTAAATACAAAACAAGAATTGAGAATGATATTTGTAGGGACCCCACGTCATTTTGGGGTTATATAAGAAGTAGACGAAAGACGAAAAAACACAAGCTAATCTCCGATAATGGCGTGCCCGTGCCGGCCAACAAGTGTGCACAAAAATTTGCGGATTTTTTTAAGTCTGTATATTCTCAGTATCCACCCGAGCTTGACCCGCAAGATGCTATGAGTCTTTCTGAATGTTCTAGTAGACAAATACTCCTAGAAAATTTAACACTAGAGGATATTGAAAGAGCATTCAGGAAGCTCAAGGCGAAGCGCTCTCCGGGTCCGGATGGTATACCACCCTATATTGTTAAAGATTGTCGTTCAGTTTTTACACAACCGTTACTATTTATTTTTAAACTTTGCCTAAAATGCTGCAGATATCCGGATATTTGGAAAATATCACGAGTAGTACCCGTACCAAAGAAAGATTCCAGTTCAGATATTAGCGATTTTAGACCCGTAGCCGTTTTATCAGTGTTTGGTAAGTTATTTGAGACGGTATTACATCAGTTAATAAGTGTTCAGGTGGAAAACCAGCTATCGGATGCGCAGCACGGCTTTCGAGCTGGTCGGTCTATAACTAGTAACATGTTAACATTTTACACGTATACCGCTCAGGCAATGGAGGATGGTTATCAAGTTGATGCAGCCTATTTTGATTACCGGAAGGCGTTCGATTCAGTTGATAATGATTTGCTTCTGCGAAAATTTGCAACTGCTGGATTTTCTCCGTCTTTAGTAAAGTTTTTCTCCTGCTACCTCCGTAACAGGAGGCAGTATGTGCAGTTTAATGGATATCTCTCACAGCCATATGATACATATTCCGGTATAAGTCAGGGATCGAACCTCGGACCTTTGGGATTTTTATTATTTATAAATGATTTGCCTGACATAATCAGCGATGCGCAATGTCTGTTATTTGCAGATGACTTGAAATTATTCTTGGCGGTTGATAGTTCTTCGGATTGTGAGTTATTGCAGCAGGATATTTTAAATGTCTTAGAATGGAGTACGCGAAATAATTTAACCTTTAACAAAAGTAAGTGCTCTGTAATGTCATTTACGCGCGCGCACCACCCTATTGTGTACGAATATCAACTAGATGACTATGCGTTAGATAGACCGACTAATATTATTGATTTAGGGATTTTAATGCGTCCGAATCTTAGTTTTGTCGATCATATTACAAATGTTGCTACTAAAGCGTACAAATCATTAGGGTTTGTTTTGAGGCAATCTAGTTACTTTGAAAATGCCGTGGTAATGAAAGTACTTTACAATAGTTTCGTGAGGAGTATTGTAGAAAGTAACGCAATTATCTGGAGTCCACATGAAGCAAAATATAAACTCATATTGGAAAAACTCCAAAAGAAATTTTTAAGGTGGCTTTACTGTAGAATGTATGGATATTCTGTAGGATATCCTTACGTATATCCGTCGTTATTCTTACAAGGGATGCTCGGATATGATTCTCTGGAAGTAAGAAGGGATCTTTTCTTAGCGATATATTTCTATAATATAATTACGGGTAAAACTTCTAATCCATCTGTGCTGAGCTTGATACTTCTACGTGTACCAAAATATAAACATGTCCGTCGTCAAAATTTGTTTGCGATTCAAGGATGCAGTTCGAAGTTTATGCGAGAGTCTCCGGTAATTCGAGCTCTGACACTGTTTAATGGTGTTTTAGAGTGGGACCCTACTTTAGATATATTTTTCTCTTCGCCTGCTGTATTTCGCGCTACGGTGAACGATATATCGAGACAAAAAAATAATGTAATCGGAATTTTATAAACGCATTAGATTTTTAAGATCTGTAATGTTTATAATATTATTTAATGTAAATAAATAAATAAATAAATAAATAAATTCCTAGACTATTACAGCCACAGACACGAAACTTAGTATGTAGTATTGGTCTAAACTGTGTTTAGATTAATTTTGACAAGTTTCCCAATTTAATTTGATTGAAACATTTTGCGCCGAATAAAATAATTGAAATATTTTCCGCCGAATGTGGAGGAAATTTAACACGTAAGTTTTGGACGTTAATGCCGCGGTGTGACACCAGAGCGAAGAAAATCGAAGTTCTTGAGTGGGACTCGAACCCCCAACCAGTCTCTTTACAGTTACACTTTGTGCCTCTGCGCCATGACTGGCCCCATATACATAAAAGATATTTGAGAATATTTTCGGCCTAGTTAATAAGCTTAAGTTCTCTTTGTCAACTCTACGTAAAGAAATATTATAAACAAATCAAAAATAATATCAGTCGTCTTTTGAATTGTTTATGTTGGCAATTAAGTTGTGTTTATGACTTGTCTTCTATTATAATTTATAACCATTATTTTTGTCTATATCGATATCGAAAAATATTTAATCGATTTCAATTTCAGACTTTCACCTATGTGAAATTCTGCAACATAAAAAGGAAAAAACTATTTAAAAATGAAAAGTTATGAGTACAATATTTCTTCTTACTTTCACAAAATCCACTTTGTTCCTTATACATAACAGTAATTCAAGCGGCTATAAATCGTTGATTGCATTCCCTGACGTCGTGAACATTGTAGATGGTTCAGTGCTGACGTTTGATCGACGAACTATAATTTATTCAATATACAATGTGTATGTGGAATAAATTCATTCGCTTTCGTCATTTACAGTATCAAGTTTAAATTTAACCTTAAAAGTAATATTTTAGTTCAAGTACTATTTTAGTGATAATATAGAAAAATGCCGCAATGTTTTTTTAGGTTAGCTTATTTAAATATTGATTTTTACTCGTATTTGTGGTCGAACGAAATCTCGGTTTTGGGTTTAGTTCTATAAATAACATGAAGATTTAAGGAACTTGATGGCAACGGACGAGGCGAAAGAAGTATGCAAGGACTGTACCATTAGGCGCGCCTTTTTCTGTGAGTACCTTGCTAAGGAGAAAGTGTAAAGCATGTATTTATGTAAATATGTACCTAAAACCAACTTATATTTAGATAAATATAAAATTATAATTATACAGTAAATGATCAACTTGACTACAAATAATACAAATTTGTGATAACTGAAAATATCTAGTTACAGCAAATCGACTATACATATAGCACTGAAATAATCAATATTTTAAAAGACGTCCTTCAGACATCTCGTGCCTAGCAATTAAAATATATCGACATAGCATAGTAAAAAATAAATAATAACATGCATTGCTGTTAAAATTTAAAATAAAATTACTATTCAACATGTAGAATCCAACTACGTAATAAATGATATGATGACGAGCTGATGATAGCTCCCATCATAGCTATAGCTATATTTAAAATATCTGCTCATCTACCTATTGTAAATTTTTTGAAAATTGCATTATGAAGTGTCAACTGATGCACTACGCCTTTGTGTGACAGGGTCTGACTGTATGCAAATGCAAATCTAACACACGATGTGTGTTAGAGTTGCTTTCGCTCTGGTAACAAGCCAAGGCGCGGGGTTGAAAATTCCGCCTCTTAATACAATGTCTCTAATTCAGGAGGATATTGCATTGAAATGAATTCTTAACACTGTCTGCCTGCGATGACCCTGCAATTCAAGAAAACGCATGGATCTGACCAAAAAAACCTTTATTAAAATATAAAAAGCACGTGATGTAATAATATTACATAATTAATTATCTTTAAACAAAAAATTTGCACTTGATGCCTAATTAAAATTCTTTTCTTTAGCAACAATAAGATGTTTATCTTCGTTTCGACTTTGGTTTAGTATCCATATAAAATGTTTTAATGATACATCATGCGTATATTAATACTGTTCTAGAGTCGTAGTGTCGTGTACTTTTAAATTCTATGTTATAAATAGATATTTAAAATAAAATGACACCTTTTTCCCTTATATCGAAAATTGCCCGTTAAAAGGGGAAATGCAAGTTGAGCTTTTTCTGATTAGATCGATGAATTTAATTTCTGCGAAAGAAATTATTTCTTAAATATATACCTAATCGTGCTTATTTTTGCTGAACCTCATTAGCTTTTTACATTATATTTATTCAAAACATAAAAAATAGATTTAATTTAGATAAAGAACCTTTATCATCAAAAATGTATGCGTTGTATGCCTAACAATAACAAAAATAACACAAAGAAAATGTATCTGTACATCAGTAATAATAAAAACACTATTAAGTAAATGAGAAAACCTTTAATAAATTTCAAGTAATGTTAGTTGTTGATGAAATATCAGTTCGTACTTACAAAGGTAGCGTTTTACGAACATGACGCCACCCGTGCCTCGAGTTAATAATTTTGTACAACAAAAAAATAATGTATTAAATTTGGATGTCATATCAATTTTTTTTATATATTCTGAGTGTATATACGGCGTGTACAGAATATCTCTGACTAATATTGCTAGCAATAAAAAATATATATTGTTATTTTTCATGAGATGCTATTGTATATTCGTTAACGTATTTCTTCTTTTTATTATATATCTCATCGAAAGAAATTATGTTACGGACATTATTCGAATTATTGATTTTACGTATTTTTCAACTTGCTCTCTTTTAGGGAATATTTTACATACG
Source organism: Dryas iulia moderata (assembly GCA_019049465.1). NCBI lineage: Eukaryota > Metazoa > Arthropoda > Insecta > Lepidoptera > Nymphalidae > Dryas > Dryas iulia. The sequence continues at coordinate 7,647,016 of CM032431.1, forward strand.
CGGCTTTATACGTTTTATTACGAGCTTAATAAATTTGATGCTGAGTTTAATTATAAACCGACCGCTAGAAATAAAATTGTATTTATTTATTTGCAATTGCTTTTGCTTTTTTTTATTATTTTGACAATTCTAACTAGACAGTCTGTGGCAGCAGATAAATATTTAAATGAGTTCTATATCTTATCAGTAGTGATATTTAATATATTAGAATTGCATTATCAAGGGCACATGCTGAACCTCGTCGTGCAAAGATTAAAATTCATTAATAAGTACATTCAGCTGTTAAGTATAAAAAGTCAAAATTGTGTTTTTGTTGATACTGATTCGTCTCGAGAAATTGATCTCAAAAATGTCTCATATCAAAATCCGATAATAACTATACAGACACTAATTAATATGTATAACAAAATAATATGCATACATGACTGCGTTACCAGCGCTATAAAATGGCAAGTAAGTTTAACTAATTTGGATATTTATTTTATGGTCTTTTTTTAGCTTCACGCTGTATCCCGCACATAGCAGGTTAGGCAGAGGGAACCTAGTGTTAAGACACTCCGTTCCCCACTATCCACCGAAAAATCGGAGGCATTGCGTGTTAAGTAGCGGAACTGAACGCCGCGCTATGCCTCGTCACCAGAGCGAAGGAAATAAAAATATTAAATATTTTCACCCCTCGAGTGAGTGAGAATCGAACCCACAACCAGTCGTTTACAGTCACATTTTCGTGCACTGTGCCACGACTGGCCCCTGGCCTGGATAAAATTTGTTTTTAAAAAAACATCATAATTTCACGTAATAAAATTTTAATTATATGTATATATTCATACTTTGTCACACTCCATATGTACAAAAAGTTATATTTTTACAGCTCCTAGTTCTTCTTGGGACCACATTCCTCAAAACTTTTATATGGTGTTATTTTTATATAAAATACGTTTTAACTGGAAAGGTAAGACTAATATTAATCTTGTAATGCGTGTTTCGTAATTAAATTATTTTGAATAAATACATATAATATATATGGAATAAACCCAAGAGGCTGCCGCAATTGGACAGCATCTGATTGTAGCGAAGCGATGATTGTTGGTTCGATTCCCACTCGGTGTTTTTTATTATTTCTTCGCTAAGGTACCTAAGACAAAGCGTGGTGTTGAGTTCCGCCATTGTCGCCGCCGCAAAATGTCTCGATTTTGGGTGGAAAGTAGAGAACGAAGTGTCTTGACACTAGTTCTTCTATCGGGCTATGCAGGAAAAAACATGAAGCTGCAAAAAACATATGAAACACACATAACACAAATTTGCTTATTAAGAGCTTTGAAACTGCAAATAGTCGTAGTAGTAAAAGGATAGCTTATTTGGTTATTGATTTGACTTGACTTTATATATTTCTTTCAGGATTCCATAATAGATATGTATATAAATGTAGGGTTTATCCTAATTCAGTTGCTACCCTTGTTCGTGCCATGTGTATTTGCAGACAGAGTGGGTGCTGAAGTACGTACACTCAAAGAGCATCTAGCCAGCAAGCTGTATGGTAATACTATAGGTATATATTTAATATAAATTTTGCTTATTACATTGATATATTATATGAACAGAAATATATTTTTGTAAGAAGATTAAAAAAATATATGAATATTTTATTGATTTCTCTGTTGGCATCCGAAATAAATATATCTATATTAAATACAGAAATTCCTCACAGAGTTTTTGGACACACGTTCTGCGCGGAGGAACCGCAAAGAGATAACTTCTTCAACTATATAGGAATATAGGAATTATGTCTTTGGAGTCTCTCCCGTCTATATTACATATAGCTTTAAATTTTTTTAGAAATTTGAGCACATCCCCGTACTTTTTAGCAAGTTAACGACGAAAATACCACTTGTTTACTAAATAATCTTTATTTTTTTTTCTTTTCAGATAAATCAAACCGCAGCATTGCACGGGCTATGTTGTTTTTAACAGAAACTCGAAATTTGTCCTTTTCCATTTTTCACATGTTTAACATTGATATAACGCTTCCAATAAAATTCGTTGCTATTTTAATCACGTATCTTATAATACTGCTTCAATTTGACAAAGTTCGGGTTCTTAATTATAATGTGTTCTAATTTATTAGATAGAAATACTTAATAGCACACAGAGCTAATACAGAGAACAGTACACAATAATTACAAAATACAAAAAAGGTGCAAAGGTGGTTTTTTCGCTGGTCTCTGCCAGACAACCCTTGGAAAAAGGCTTGGTCTTAACAGAAATGGGCCAGTGTAAATAAAAAAAACTTAAAAAAAATTAATATATAAATAATTGCTTTTCGTGTACGTACCGAATAATAATATATAATGATGTGAATTAATAATAATATATTACACAATAATTGTATGTAATACTTATATAGAAGAGGTCAAGGTGATAATGTGGCACCCTATATATTTTTTAGACTTATTACTGGGCTCCTTAATCATAACTCGCTGAGCACATCTATATTTTCAGGAACTCTATTCAAATATGAGTTGTCTTCGTCTCAGTCAGTATTTACTACTGTACTGCTAGCAGTACTAGTGCCTCCTCTACAGCGATCACGCCTGACTCTATCTCCACGAGGAAAAACGATTCTAAGCGCAAAAAACATTTTGAGTTTTTTTATATCCCATAAATTTGATCTCTAGACATTTAAAAGAGAAAATAAAAATACAAAATTGATAAATTTGTCTTACATGTAATGTAGTCCCCGGGAACACAATACAATTAATGAGAGGGGATCCCATTACAAATACTGAAGTGATTTAGACAAACATGCATTTATAAAATGCTTAATACCATAATTACCTTTAAAATTCGCGGGCGGGTGGGCTTTTTCAGATGCTAAATACAGCTGTCACCAAAAATGTGCTAAATAGCGTTATTAGGAAATAGTAATAACCATGGGGACCAAAATACCTACATATCCCACATTACTTCCTTTTTCTCTATACATACAAATCATTAATATAGTGTTACATATGTTAGTATAATGTACAATCATTAAATGTATTACATATTACTGTATTTTCATGAAAAATTTGAAACGCTTTTGTTTATAAATATTTTTAAAATTTAACACTCTAATTTTTCATCGCTTACCCGTTGTCTTCTTTCTGAAGTATAAGCAAATATATCATTATTATTAGCTATATGAAATATCCGAATCTGACAATACATTTTTCGTCAGTCAACGTTTTTGACGTTATGTTCGATATTCAAGCGGAGAGTGTCTTTACACTAGGTTCTCTCTGCCTACGTCACTCTTCTTCAACATGTAACTGAAACAGAGGAAAATTGAGAATAAAATATACATTATGCACATTTGAAGTTGGGATTAGCCATGCTTTATTGCTAATAATATAAATATAAATAACATACATATAAGTTTTATTTTATTTGTACACGCTAATCTTTAAAAATTCTTGATGTAATTGAATGGCACTTGTGTTATATATGTATAAATCGGCATGGTATATGGCATAATTAAATTTTATTAGATTCATGCAAAATAATAACTAGACCATCTAGGGCATGTGACGACCCGCGGGTCGTCTCCGGCTGACGACAGCCTTCCATCCTGCATATAACGCGATAAACATATTTAAATTATTTGAGTGATATTTGTAAAAAAATATGCGGAAATACATTTGGGAGGTAATTAAAAACGACCGAGAACCAAAAAACGAGAATCAATTCTATAATTCTAGCTCTATTTCTTGTTCTCTCTTATTCTCACTTCTAAGTTAGACTGTAAAAAATAGGAAATTATAGCTTTTCACTTTTTCCCGGATTGTAAATCCTAAAATTAAGCATTGTATGTTGAGTGATGGAACACAGAGCGGAGAAACGGAAATAATTTAAATATAATCACTTCAGTGGAAATCAAACCCCGAAACAACCACGCTTAGCCTTCAGGAACATGGAACATTATCCACAAGAATACTATGAAGTACCTACAAAAAAATGTAATTTAAGAGTTTCAACTTTCTTATATTTTTTGTTAATACAGTAAAAAGAGAAGAAATAGAAATCCTTAAGAGAACGAAGAGATAAAATATAAAAATGGTGTCTAATTAAAATACACAAGTTATTCTGTGGGATGGACAATTTATATTTCATAATTTATGTATATAAAAAATGCTTCACCCCCACATTTTAAAAGGGCTGATTCTTCGTTAACAGCATATGGTAATTGAAATAATTATGTCTTACTAATTAAATATAATAAATAAAATTCATAAAATAAACAATACAGTGAGTATATCGAAAGAAAAATGAAAGTAAGATGAATGCTGTAGAGATGGGATCTCTTCGTAGACCGTGCGGAGTCAGCTTAGCTGGTCGAATCTGTATTGAACTTCGAGAACACAGTATCGATTGTACTAGAGGAGGGTCAGATCAGAACGTACCGGCGGTCGCTTATAAAGAGGTTGACGACAGTGGACGGGGCGAAAAAAAATTGTGTACTGCTGACAAACCCACTGACAATCGCGCTAGGAATGAAATGTCAAATTACAAAAAATATATTCAAAAAACTGTTGAGTCACATTAATAGTAATGATCTGCCTTTCTTCTATATTAAAAATCAACCCAGCCTGGTACAATGCCGGAAATATCAGTCAACACATTAATTACATTATAACACTTTAATATTATAATCGACATGTAAAATTTAAGTCAGAACCAATAAATATACATCTATCTACAGGTCTATCATCCGGTTGTACTTCCATATAACAATCTATTTTTTTTATAACTAACAAGTGTTTAAGATAACTGTTATGTTACCATAATAATTTTAAATTTAAGGAATATTTGTAAATTCGTAATATTTAAACTTCAAAAACATATCATTCGTACATTAATTAAAGGGATATATCTTCCTTGGCAGTTATTTCTATAGCGTTTTAAATCAGTACAATATATCTCACAAAATCTTACAAACACATAAAATCTTACAAAATCTTTAAACACTTAATGAAAAAGAAAATTAAGAAGAATACACAGGTTGTGGTCGTAATAAATGATATAGCAATGTTGAATATAATATGACGTTGGACAAATATATACGCCAGTCACGATACGATAACACTATTAACTTAACGAGAATAGGACTAATAAATTTCAATTATTGTAGTATAGTTATTAACGAAAATGTGTGTTTGACTTAGTGCCTTCGAATCATGTCGCCACCTTCGTGTCAGATTAATAATTTTGTAGACCGAAAAAATATCAATAATAAAAACACAAAAATAGATGCAGTATCCAAATCTTTTATATATTGTGAATGTATATTTGGCCTCTACAGAACCTCCATTGTTGGCATAGCAAATAAAAAAAATATAATACTACTGAGATGTTATCACATAGTTCTGCATACATTTTTTATTATTATTAACTTTCTTTTCAAAGAAACTGACATGTTAACTGCACTGCAATATATTCTTAAGTTAAGTGAAATTAGTCAATTCTTGGCTTGCACCCTTTTAGGAATTTTATTACAAGGAAGACTTCTTAAGTTTTATGATGAGCTTAATAAATTTGATAGTCAAGTCGAATTTAAAGCAAAAAACAATAAAGCTACTGTATTTCTCTTTATTGAATTGGTCTTGTTAACGTTTTTTTGGTTGTTTATAATTATAATATACATGACTAATGGAGTAAACTACGCAATGTCACTGTATATATGGTCAGTTTTTGTAATTAATATTTTAGAATTACTTTATTACTCCCATTTATTTAATGTCGTCTTAATTAGGTTAAAAATAATAACAGTATATCTACAATTACTATGGCCTAAAATACAAAACTTTAATACAATTAATGACAAGTCTATGGAAGAATACTATCCGTTTAAAATGGAGATAAAGTCGTCTTCTAAAATTAACATGCAAACCTTGACTGATTTGTATAATAAATTGATTATTGCGTGCGACTGTCTTAATCACGCGATTAAGTGGCAAGTATGTGATTACTTTTATTATTGGAACTTATGGATTTTTTTACTATATTACCTGAATAATGATCTTTATTTAGATAATAATTTAAATGAAATTATTATTTTCAGCTTTTAGTTTTCCTGATAACTGCTTTTACCGAAAGTTTAACTTCATGCTTCAGGTGTGCTGAGTTTATTATAAATGGGGAGGTAAGTTAGTAGTAACATTAAAACTGTTAACTTCTAGTAGATTATTCATTATAAATCAATCAATCGTAAGAATATATCCTAGGTAACCTTATTATTAAGCAAGAAATTATCATTTATCTACAACAGAACAAAAATATATTTTGTCTTGGGGGAGGTCTTTAAATGTCCTAAAATTCTCTCTTTTTCCCGTCGCAGGGTAGCCAGAGAGAACCTGATATCAACATCGTTATATTTTTAATTTTATAGATATAATTATTTTATTCTATTTTACACTTTTTACTTATATTTATATATTTTCTTTCAGGTGTCACATATATATTTAGATGTTACATTCGTTTCTTTTTTAGTAATACCGATATTCACAAATTGTGTATTTGCGAATCGTGTAGTTGTTGAAGTGCATACCCTCAGGGAAATTATTGCCAGCAAACTCTATGAAAATGTTATAGGTATTGGATTACATTTTTGAAATAAAATGTACTTTTCAAATTGTTGTGAACTAGATATTAATAAAATATTTTTTGTTTACAGATAAATCAAATCGTAGCTCTGCGCGAGCTTTGCTGGGCTTACTAGAAACCCGCGACTTGTCGTTTTCTCTTTTCCAAATGTTTGACATCAATATTTCACTTCCTTTTAAGTTCCTGACTGTGTTGCTCACCTACCTTATAATAATACTTCAATTTGACAAGGTTATTCATAAATGAATCGATGAAGTGAAATATCAAAAGTCTAGTCGCAATATCTTTAAATAAATATATTTTCATCGAGCTTTATTAAAAATATTAAGTTCACGTTATGGTATATCAAGCAAATCTACGCAATGAATCATCTTTTAATTACGCTGTCAAAAAAAAAAGAACGAAAGATGTTTTCCAATGTTTGGGGAGAAAGTAAAGAACAGTAGCGATTTTTTATTAGGTTTACTCGTGCCCTAGCATATAAGGGTTGAACCAGACAACCGATGCTTAAAACGTTCCATTATCCACTTTCCACTCAAATTGGTGACACTGTACCGAGTAGTAATCGAACCCATAACCGATCATGATTACAGTCAGACTGTATGCCACTGCGCTACGGCAGTCTCTATTGCCTTAACTATGTATGTTCTCAATAACTGTGTCATTAACATTCGTATTAACAAGTGTTAGAGTTTATACTTATAATTGTATAAATATTACTTTTGATATTACGACAATACTTGTTCATTTTTAGTTACTGGCATATTCTTTTTATAATCTATTCTCGATGACTTAAAAACATGATTGTACGAAATATTTAAAATGATTGTTATTATTCTGGTTTGACATTTTGTAGAAAGCGGAGTAATAAAATGTAAAATATTAACCATACTTTTATTCTGAGCCCCTTTACATCTCAGAAGTGGGATAACCGCGTAGAAAATACTCAGCAAATAAACTTAAACTATTATGTACGCGTCGAGTTGTCATCCGGCACAATCACGGCCGGCCATTCCAGGGAAGAAAATGACCATTTTTGCTTCACACCCACAAGAAATATACGTGAACCACCTGGATCACATACATCAAGGCATGGCGCAGTATGTCGTGCTGCACCTAGTGGATTACGACATTCCAACGGCAGTACAAGCACGAGTAGTTCGAGTTGTCAAACTAACGCACAATCTACTCGACGTAAGCGAAGAAATTTGAGAAGTCAGCACCACAAGCGAAAGGGAAGGCGTCATCGCAGTAGCAGCAATGAAAGCCCAGCTTCGTCGAGTACGAACAACAGATCGAGACGACGACGGCGACGACGACATAGTAGTAAGGATTTTAGTTCTAGAGAGAAAGAAGGTACGTAATAATGTTGATAATAGTTTGCATGATATTCATATGCAGAATTATTTACAGAAATGTTATGATAGTACAAAAATTACTTGTTACAATTGTAGTGAATCGGGTCATTATAGTTTTAGATGTACAAAACGTATTTTAAAAAGTACTTAAAATGTACTGCGTAACAGTATCGGCTACATACCCAAATTAACTACTTAAACTGTGTATAGCGATGAAAAGGAAGTTCTAAAAAAAATAATAAAAAAAATTAGACATTAATAACAAATATATTTTAGATATGGAGGTAAATGAAAGATTACTGGTAGGTTATGTAGACTTAGGGAGTCAATGTATTTGCCACAATATTGCTGTTGATTTAGAAATAAAATGGTTCCTTAACAATTTACTTAATTTCAGAGGCCTAGGCTATAATCTTATTTTACCACTAGGTATAACAGAAGTTCAAATCAAGATATTTGTGAAACTGTTGAAGTTTTACCTGGATGTGACTTTTTATTTAATGCCAAGGGAATATGAACTTAAAGGCGAACAGGGTAAAATTTTAATATTAAATATTGCTCAAACCGTTTCAAACCTAAAAGAGGGTACATTGATAAATAGAGCTAAACCAATTGGTGATAAAATGTGTATAAATATTTTAAGTTTGAAAGATTTAGATAAACTTAACACATGTTTTGCGCAATGAGCAAATAGAGATCTTAAAAGAACTACTTAAAGAATTTAATGCTTGTTTCTCGAATGGACTTAAGGATTTAGGGTATACGGATATTGTTAAAATGGATATTGAGTTAACCGAATCTAAACCCGCGGTATACCGACCATATAGATTGCCATATGCAGATCGAGAGTCAGTTAGAGTAATGGTTCAAGATATGATAGACACAGGTATAGTAAGAGAGTCAAATTCTTCATATGCAAGCCCTATTACTTTAGTTAACAAGAAAACAGGTGGTAAAAGATTGTGTGTTGATTACCGCATTCTCAATAATAAAACTATAAAAGAACACTATCCATTACCGCTTTTAGATGTTCAATTACATTTATTGGTTGGGAATAATTTACTTATATCATTAGATCTATTTTCGGTTTGTCATTACAGATTGACAGTTTGAGTTTATTAGGATGCCATTTGCACTAGCAAACGCACCCAATTACACAGTCAATTTTCCAGAGGACAATGAATAAAATATTGGCGGAAGCTAAGATAAAATATGCTTTAATTTATATGGGCGATATTTTAATTCATCAATCATGACGATATTGGTCATTTTTGTTTTAGAAAATACTTTAGAGAGTAAAATCAACATATTTTTTTCCTAAAATGAGACAAAACATCTTCTATTATAAACGTATTTAAAAGTCACTTTAGTTATTTTGGTAATCCACAAAGACTTATTACTGACAGGATCATGTTTTGCCAGCAATCAATTAAAAGTATTTATTGAAAGTCGTGGTATAAAACATATTTTAAGTTTTGTAGCAACACCAACAGCCAATGGTCAAGTGGAACAGTTTAACAGAACAATTAAAGACGCACTTAGTACGAAATGTCATGATCTCAAAGATCATTTATGGATATACAATTAGGTTTAAACACAAATATTTATAAAATACCCAAAGAGCCTATCTGAGTTATTATTTGGACATAAAAGAACTGGAAGCAAAGAAAATGTATTAAATGAAATATTTGATGACACTGACAAGCGATTATCTGAAACTGAACTTGCAGCTATTAGGGAAAAAGCTAGTGATTAAATAAAAGCAAATCAAATAAGCATGAAAATAGGTATAATGAAAAACACACAACTGGGCACTTCTATAAAATTGGTAACCTTGTTCGAATAGAACATAATTATAATGAATAAGATAGCGTAGGTAAATCTAAAAAAAAACTATTTCCAAAGTTGCAAGGTCCATATAGAATTTTTAAAATCTTACTTAATGATCGTTATTTAGTTGAAGATACACCATTAAATCGAAAAAAATAAACGTTATGAAACCGTAGTCGCGATTGATAAAATATATCCATGAGTAAGTTTTCAAAGAGATAATTCTAGCCGAATCTGAATAAAACAGTAATGTCACAGAGTAGTTGAGTGACATATTAATTATTATGTATAATGTACTAGAATCTAGCTTTACGTTATGAATTCATTGTACGTTTTGTTATTAAGAAACTTCTTATAGTAGATAGTGATACATATTTGATTTTTGGAATTGTTTTAAGTTTTAAAAAGTATTGAAGAGAAAATAAAAAGTTATTGTTACTTCTTTATGTAGAGTTGATTCAGAAATGAGAATTCATATTGATATTTAATTTATATTGATTGTCTTATGTTAAATTAATATTGTTTATTGATTTAGAAACAATTAATTAGAATACGAACATAGTCAGTGCCGAGACACAGATGATTACAGTAGCAGACTACAGCGTAGGCTGTCGGGCTAGTGTCAATGCTGGCACAGATAGCTTGATAGCAGACTGCGCAGATGTAGGCTACAGATGTATCAGTGTTAAATGCACAGATGACAGAGGGCAGACTATGACGTTGTGAGCTGAGTGGTGAGTACGTTAACGTCACAGATTGCCCCAGCAGATCGCAACGCTTATAGGCCCATGATTATGTCAGTGCAGAGATAGAAATGGCGCAGATGACTATAAGAAATATGATCTTGATATGAATATGAATTGTTGGTAGTTTTTAGTATACATACATAGTATATTATTTTCATATTTTATATCTGTATTCATTTATATTTTTACCGTTTATACTTATTACTATGGAATAAGTAGTAAAATGTTTGTAATTAGTAAGATGAATTTGTACCCTTATAGGACTAATAAGCTAAATTGATTGATATATGGGAAAATATATTTTTTGTTTCGTATAAACGTTAGTTATTAATAAGTTATAATTATTATTATAGTAGTCGGGACACATAGCGAGGAGAGCCGATGGCCGTTGGGGCGGAAAGGTTCTCGAATGGCGACCAGGCACCGGACGACGCTCAGTAGGCAGGCCTGCTACATGGTGGACCGACGATCTGGTCATGGTCGCCAGATGCCGCTGGATGCGGGAAGCACAGGACCGATCGTCGTGGAGATCCTTGGGGGAGGCCTATGTCCAGCAGTGGGCGTCGAACGGCTGACATGATGACGATGATGATGAAGTTATAATTTAATAAAAAGTTTCTGTTACGAGAGGACTCGCCTTTATTCAGGAAGGCCGAGCTGTTAGAGTTTATACTTATAATTGTATAAATATTACTTTTGATATTACGACAATACTTGTTCATTTTTAGTTACTGGCATATTCTTTTTATAATCTATTCTCGATGACTTAAAAACATGATTGTACGAAATATTTAAAATGATTCTTATTATTCTGGTTTGACATTTTGTAGAAAGCGGAGTAATAAAATGTAAAATATTAACCATACTTTTATTCTGAGCCCCTTTACACAAGATAGAGTATGGATATTTTTGCTAAATTAGTGTTAAGGTAATATTTAAGATTAACCAACGTTCACGCACTTGGATAGTAATAATGTAAAAGAAAGCACTTAAACAAATTGGTAGGTACTATCTTTGTCTATTAATGCACTGCATTAGGACAAAATATTTGACATAAATAAATTGTTATATAATTACACGTATATTTGAAACGTTTATATAAGAAATACGTAAGTATTGATACAATAATATTATAAGTATTGTTAAAATATATTAAAAATTGAAGGGACCCTTGAGAAAAAGAAAATTTGTGTGATTTTAACGTTTTATAAATGGCTGATGGTGGCATCAATTTACACTTTACTCAGAAACTTTATTTGGCGTATTCATTGTTCAATATTAAATGCAATAATTAAAAGTGTTGAAAAAGTATCTAGAAACCAAGATATGTCCGTTTATTTTTTATTGAATTTAAGAAAATAAAAAAGGTCTGTTCACACACACACTTACAAAAATTAATAACTGTTAGGATACAATAATGGTATGAATTATGACACAAAAGATTTCTATATATAACAAGATCTTTCTCTTTGGTCTTCCCTTTCGATTTTGAAACTTTTTAAATGAGACTTCTATAACACTTCACAATATGTGCGATTCATCCGTTAAACATAGTTTCATTCAGAAAAGAGTGTATATTAGTACTTAGCTTTTCTTAAGGGCCATATAGCCGGTTTTATTTCATATATACATAAATAAAAAACTTATCTCGCCTTATATTGTAAAGCAGTAGGCTTATTTTAGGCAGTAGGTTTGATTGAGCGCCCTAAAGTCAGTAATTACTGGGTCGATTTGGTAAATATTTAAGTGCTGTTTAGCCTATTTATCGATATAGGTTACAAAAGGTGAGGTCACAATTTGACAAACATGTATCTTATTGAAAAACATTCTTATAAGGTGTAAAATATATTTTTTTGACGCTGACAAAGTTGCACGTATCCACTAGTCACATATTCTTGACTTTCAATTACTAAAATGTTTCGTGGTTAATAAATGATCGAATTACTTTAGTCGTATGTCATTTATTACTATCCTTCAGTCTGCCGTAGAATGTTGTCTTATTACTTTTATTACAAAAACCTTGGTAATATGTTAGTTGCTTATTTGTAGTATGCCCAGTAGTATGTCTAAATTGCTTTTATAGTCGATAACGGATCACAAATATATAAACATAAAAAAGAATGAAAATAAAATAAGACGGGAAAATAAGACAAGAGATATACTGTCAAGCAGAAAAAAACATTAGAATAGTTAGAAAAAGGCAATATATTTATATTTTTCTTATTAAGGAATGGTATTAACAAATTATATAAATAAAATTGCTGTAATTAAATGAAATATCCAATACATGATAGGAAAATCCGTTAAACAAATGAGGTCTACAGTAATCAAATGCACGCTATTCAATGCAGTTATTAATTTAAAATTACTTTGCGTCGTCGAAACATGTCATCGCCAGTGCAGCAAGTCAATAATTTCGTGCAACCTGAAGATAGAAATTCAAAAAATATAAAAGTTAATATAGACTTAGTTTCAAAATGTGTTCTGTACTTGGAGTGTATATTTGGAGTTCATCAAATATCAGTTTTGAACATTACCAATAAAAAAATCATAATATTATTGAGATGTTATGATATAATGATTTATTTATGTCTAATCCTTGTTTATATATACATTTCACATAAATTTATGATACAGTTTATGGGATTTATTGATTTATTACGTTTCTTACTTACTACTTTCTTGGAAAACATTTTTCATAAAAGATTATTTGTATTTTTCGTTGAGCTTAAGAACTTTGATAATCAGATAAGATTGAATGATTCTGACAAGATAACAAAAACCTCATATATTATTTATTTATTTTTAATATCTATATCATGTGTTTTTTTTATTTTTCTTACTAGCACATTTAAGGGTAACTACATTACTCCTTGTTTTCTGTTGTGTCTGTTTACTTTCCATATATTGGAACTATATTGCTTTGGACATCTATTTATTCTCATTTTAAGAAGAATAAAATTAATTACTAAATATTTAAAACTAACTTGTCCTGAGCCTCGAAGTCGTAAGATTTTTTACACCAACTATGCTCATAAAATAGAGGACTTGGCAAAGAAACAAAACAAAAATACCTCTTCTCGGTATTTTGACTTACAAAAAATTACTTATATGTATAATAATATGATTATAATATATGACTGCCTCAATAATGCGATTAAATGGCAAGTAAGTATAAAAACTATGTTTATTTTAAATAAATACAAAAAGCAAATTTAAAATAAAACTGTAAATTCATATTTTCAGCTTATAATTATATTGACAACTGTATTTGTCAATGCATTGTTACTAAGCTGCGATTTAGCTAACAAATTAATAAAAGGACAGGTAAGATACATCAAATAATGTGTGATTTTAATCTACAGAGTATGTTGTACTTCATAACTGTGGTAAAATGTTCATATAAAACTTACCCTGATTACAATATTTAATTTTATCTTATTTATGTTCGTAATGAAGCGTGGATATCTTGAAAAACCGCGTTTTACTTTCATCTCAAAGGACGGCAACGTTCCTGTAGCTCCTCTGGTCTTACACGGGGTCCTGGGGTGCGATGTTCACCTAACATTTATACGATAAATCCATAAAATGCTGTGGAGTTTAACTTTGTATTTTAATTATAATTCATATTATTTTCAGTACCAGTTGAAAGACTTATATTTCAACATTATATTTATAATAATGTTGTATTTTCCTTTAACCTTGCCTTGTTTGTATGCGGATCGAGTACATGTTGAAGTGACCACACTAAGAGAGATACTCGTGAGCAGGTTGCATGGAAATATTTTAGGTAAGTGAATTCAGAGTGTCTCTTTTAAATGTTAAAATAATATACTAAATATATATTTATGTAAATATACCAAGACTTTACAGTTTTTGCCTTTCCGTCTGTCTATTTGTTCCAGATAAGTAATCTTTGAAACAGCTACACCGATTTTTGCCACGACTTCGCCCGCGTTATATTTAAATTTGACACGGAGCAATTTGTCACGAGCACAACAAATTCATAATAGATTCAAATACTTATATCCATAAATTTATACAAAAGTTAACAAATTTATATGTTTTACATTTCAGATAAATCAAGCCGGAGTTCAGCGCGAGCCCTACTCGGACTACTAGAAACACGAGATCTAAGCTTTTCTCTGTTTCAGATGTTCAACATTGATTTAACACTTCCTCTTAAGTTCATGGCTTTGCTTTTGACCTATCTTATAATAATACTTCAATTTAACAAAGTTATGAGCTTTTAAATATATACACTAGTATTTAATATTTTCTTGTACTTGAGTGTTTAAAAATAAATTGTCTAAATAAACAAAGTAATATCCATTTGTTTGCTATACGCGTATGAAGTATGTAGGTAGGTAGTTGATAAATATTTCATTGTGTCATTACGCTAAATAACGACTTTAATATAATATAGGTACATATGTGTGGCTTACATAAGAAATGACATTTAGAAAAACTAAACAAGCAGAATATACATGTTACATACAAAAAGAACAGTTAATGCAAGTTTGGACTCACTTTGTACTTCCCTATAATTTGAAATATTAATAATTATATAATTATCTGATATTATAAATAATATTGAACCATTTATGAATTATAAATGCTTTCTTTTTTGATGTCCCTACAATAAAAAAGTGAATATATAAATTAGTGTTTTATTTGACATGTGACAATAAAAATAAATATTATCATTATTTTAAAATGTTTAAAGAAAATAATTTTATGCTGTACTTCGCGGTCAATGTGAAATTTTAATGTTTCTAAAAAAGTTTTTTAATTTTATACAGTACAAAAACACATTTAGATAACCTATAAGTGCTTACCTACACATGTGGAGCAGTTAAGAGTTAGCGTTCCCTGGAATCGCTGCACGATAAAGTATACTACTTAATATAATAGATATAATTGAATGGATGCGGCAGTTCTAGCGTTCCGTCGAAACATGAAAGTGAAAGATTTTTTTAATGAGAAAGAACTGCAAAGTGTCTCTAATTGCTCCATCGCAAACCTCGTAGCTAAGTTAAATTACTTTAAAAGGCAACAAATAGTCCCGTTAATTTAATTAGTATGCTCGGTGACGTAGAGACTACTTCCTCAAACTTCTTGTTCTTGTGTTTGTCGCAGTAGTTAAATATGAAATATAATACAGTAAATTGTTTTGACGTAGCTTTTGTGACATTACTTTTATATATAACAAATTCACTATTACCTACATATTTCTTCATACATCTTCCATAACGTGCGAATATCCCAGACATGTATTACTACACTAGCGTCCCGCTCATGGCCTCACTTGCGTAAACTACACAATTAGAACTGTTTAGGTAACTTGACTTCTCGTCCGCCTACGTTATCATTTAAATCACAGAATTTGCTTAATTTTTTAATTCAAATTGATGTAACTTTTATTTATGAACCGATTGAAATAAAAACAAACACTAAATACTGAGGGAAAATGAATGCAGTAATAGTTTTACCCACATACCTTCCAACTATAAATAGCGATAAGTTACATTTTTTTTATAAGTGTAAATTTTTATATTACATTCTCTTCTCGACAACCATCGTACCTACTGAAATATAAATTATACTAAGTTAAGTATAGTAGGTTTTCTTTCTATTACCAAAAAAGTATAATCAATTTTTTAAATTGTTTTAATTTCCCCATATTATTTTTATATCAATCTGTCGTAGGTTACTTGATCATTTCATCTTAAGTATCCATCATTGACCTCATAACATTATAGTACTCTCTTTGTTTATGAATAACGGTTTAATAAACGTAAATCGGAGCCATAAAGCTACATATTAGACGGCAATAGCCTTTCATGTGATTAATATTTGTAACAGATCGTTCGGCCGGTGTGCTACATAAACGCAAAATGATAAAAGAAAAACCTTTTACAGTATTACACAAATGATAAATAAGCTGAGTAGAGTAGAATAAGCTGAGCACGTATACAAAATTAAAAGAAAATAATGTATCAATTTCATATCAATTCACGTCAGGTGTATTTATTCAAGTTGTTTTTTAAATATTTTTTTGTACTTTTCAGATTCACGCTTTTTTCCACAAAGCAGGGCAGTTAAAGAGAATGATCGAATGTCAACACAGTCCATTCTCCACCTTCAAATCGGAATTAAGTCATTGCATGTTGAGAGATGAGCTCACTGCGCTTTGTCCTAGGTACCAGAACGAAGCAATGGAAATGTAACCTCAATATAATAATAAATTAAAAAGTATACATATATATCTATAAAAGTTATACTTTTGTACCTACACTGTCGTGTCCCACATGAGAAGGTTGGCTGGAAAGAAAAATACATTTATTAAATTAATTGCTGCCCTGATTTAGATTTAAATAAAATAAAGAATCAAGACAGACGGATAAAAAAGTGATCCTACAGAGTTTCCTTTTTTTTTAGTACGAAACCCTAAAAATGAAAATAATTTCCATTATATTTTAGATTCCTTAAATAATATGTATAGATTCTCTGTGAAAATCACGAGTCTCTTATTTGAATGTTTAATACTTAGAAACATTGATAAAATATTAATAGACTTGTTGTTACTGTAAGGTAAATAGTATATTTATAATTCAAGTTAAGTAATTTAAATTTAAACTCATCCGAAATTTGATTGAGCAGTAACGACTTGAAAGCAAATAAAAAACGACAGCTAAAGATATTTCAATCCATGTAGTAGGTTTAAGGAGAGCAAATCTTAACTAACGAGGTAAGAACTGAAAACTTAGTCCGCCCTGCAACTACTTCTTGGTAAACCAATCTACCTCCTGTATTTTACTACATTGTTATTTTTTCTATTAAGAATTTATATTAATAATTACATTCATAGCCAAAGTAAGCCGAATGTAACAACGTCTGACGATGGTGTGGATTTCCACTCGGGAGAATGATTATTGATAAAGTTGCCTTTGTAAACAATTAATTATGATTGTATTATTGGGTTTTATATCCCTTTTATTTGTTTTTATATTTGTATGTGAGCAATAATAAATTTTATCTATCTATCTATCTATTATATATAATTATAATTTCCTCGCTTTGCTAACTAAAACATAAAGCCACGTTTCGAATTCGACCTCTCAACACGCAATGTTCTGATTTTGGGTAGGAAGGGGAGAAGAAAGAGTCTTGTCATTAGTTTCTCTCTAACAAACATATTATAAAGGAGTAGACGTAAAGCTGAATATAAAATATTTTCATACATATTTTAAGATAATTTGCCATTTACTTAAACTGAATTGAAAGAATTTTCTAGAAGAAGTATATATTTGTTTTGTTAGAATGAATGTAAGAACAAATATCTATGAAACCTAATTACAGTTCAAAAAACGGGTCTTTTAAAAGACAATTTTAAACACAGTCTCTAAATAATTAATCACTTGACTCCAGCCATTTTAAAATCGCAATTAACTACGAGTATTATTTTTTTGTTTACCACTTCACGCTTTTCCTCGCACATCAGGGTTATAAGAGAGAACCTAAGTGTCCAATCACTCCGTCCTGCACTTTTCACCTTGAGTGGCGAAAATCAATGCCGTGCTTTGTCTTTAGGGCCAAAGCGCTGATATAAAAAAATGAATAAAATTCCTTTTTTTTTAGCTTCACGCTGTGTCCCGCACACAGCAGGGTAGGCAGAGGGAACCTAGTATTAAGATACTCCCTTCCCCACTTTCCGCCGAATTTGGAGGCATTGCGTGTTAAGTGGCGGAACTTAACGCCGCGCTTTACCTCGACACCAGAGCGAAGAAAATGAAAATATATAATACTCCTCGAGTGGGAATCGAACCCACAACCAGTCGTTTACATTCACGCGCTTGTGCCACTGGGCCACGACTGGCCACTTAATTACTTAATAACTTAATTATTTCTGTTTCTATTGTTTTATAACCAATTCTGCTTAAAGTTAGCCTGTGTCCTACTGCGCAGCGATCACCTAATGTTGATCGTTAAACAAATGGCATTAAACTACTACAGTATTTAGTGTTATTTCGTGTCCGGGTGAAATAATTGAAATCACGAAAATTATCGCCGCCTTTGAATAAAATATTAAATATTTCCATTTTACGTATGAACCCACAACCAGCCGTGTTTACAGTCACACTTATGTGCCCCTGCGCCACGACTAAGCTCTCTCTAATTTAATTTAATTATAAAAGAGATAATATTTAGAAATAATAATTTCATGCTTATTTCATTCTTATTTAAGTTAAAGTTATACCTTTTTAATTACTTAAAATATACTCTAATTCAACCGTTACAAATAAACGTTTAAATTAATAATACACAATATATAAATTTATTCCATTATGTCATGGCGTGAATGGCACCAAAGTCTACCTAGCTTCCGCTGAAGCGGTTACGACAGTTCGAACAGTAATTACGTAGAAACTACGAGGCATTTAATTCGCTTACGTGTCGAACATGTAGTTACTGAATTCACTTCAAACTTCAGGAATATTTTAACTTGTACCCGTTTTCCAGATAAAATTGTAGTCTTTAACAATAAAACACGTTAATTGAATATTTAATTTCCCTTTAAATAGCTTCTGCTGAGAAAGATATCATAAGTTCAGTAGTAGTTTGTAGTAACATAAAAAGTATGTTTTAAAATGGCATCTTACATTACACCTTATCTTAAATTACACCTTGTTTTTGTCTTTGAATACATCAAATATATAATAACTAGAGTAGCAGTCTACGTTATATTTAAAAATCATACTTTTTTTTGGAAGACTCTTTTGTGTGGATTTCTGCATAACTTTCAGTACTAATGAGAGCCGATAGGGTGCCGTCGTTTGCTGAGTTAAAAAGCAGTGCAAGGAGTGTAGGCTTTGAATATTTTTGTAAAATATTTGTTATTACGATTTGCTAAAACTTCAGTCATATAATGGTTTTTAGTATGTTAATAAAGTCATTAAGTATTATTCATACACAAAGGTAATTGAAATATTAAAAATATTTAAAACATGGCATGATCGCTTGCCAAACGATTGTTCGCCGCAATAATCGCTGGGTAGCAGCAATTTGTAAAAATGTCTGTATGCAGAGATAGCTACGATTAAAATAAGTTGTTAATAGTTTACAAACATTACGACGCAGCCGTGTGTAGTACGCTTCGCTTAGTGGTTAATGGTTTAGATGGTTTCCAAAATACGCGCATTCGAATCCCGCTGCTTCAAATTTTTATACCTTTTCAAAAAAAAAAAATCAGTATCCTAATTTTTCTGTAGTTAAAGCCTATAATTTATAGTAGACTCTAAGAAATAAGTTTCTTCCATTATCTCATTTTTATATTCGTTTGTGCGAGTATAATAAAAACCGTTAAGAGATTTCATACAAAAAAATGTTATGCATGATTTGTACAATGGACAGGAGAATTCATTACTCGTCTTTGTTGAGGACGTTTCTGTATTCCGTAAAGCATCACGGAACATTCATCACGACAAAGCTGTCTTTTCCTGCCTCAGTATTTTGAAACCCTGAAAAATTGTATAAGCTCTCTAACATTATCTCAAGGGCCATAAACATGAGTAATGATCTACCCTAAATATTACTGCACTTTTGATAACCACAAAGCCACAACATTTACCTGGAATGTTCTTTTACGAGGGCATGTTGACAGTGACCGATGACACAATAACCTAAGGAAGATCTTAAGATATATCTGGTAATATAATATAAATTTCATAAATTAATGTTTACCTAAATACTAAACATGTCACACAATGTATATTTTAATTATAAGCTTAAATTAATAGGAACAGGACATAATACATTTTGTGCATCATAATAATATCGTATAGAGATGCATCATAATAGAGGTATGTATGTAGTAGAAAAACTTTCAACCTTTTTTACGAAAATTTTACTGATGAGCGTATGAGGTTGGGGGGTATGATAAACAATGGGGAAAGAAATGCAGATGGGTAATTTATTTTGTAGTAATACACAAGAAATGATAGAATATTATACGACATACAAGTACAATTTCATTCGGTAAATTTTACAGTTATATTAATTTTATTCTTTCCTAGTTTTTCCTGTGAGGCCATCGTAACGCAGTGGAACAGCGTCTGACTGTAAATACTAATAGTTGTAGGTTCAATACTCATTAGGAGAATGGTTATATTTATATTATTTTCATTTCCCACCCTCTGGTACCAAAGCGTTGCGCTGAGTTTCACCACTCAATCTTTACAAGCTAAGCTCTTTATGACCCAGCGATGAGGAAAAAATCGAAGATGTTTTTCTATGGTTTTTAATATTAAAGTTTATAATTATAGCAAGAAGCATAATCTAAATATAATCTATACAGTTATGCTATAATTATTTTTTATTCATCCGTTTTAAATTTTAAATATAGACTACCCACGCTAACTAAGCCAAGGCCGTCAGCTCGTCTAACATGAAGCATGTCATAGGAACTCTTTGCTTGTAAAAATTCAGAAAATACTACTGATACTGTATATACTAACACTATACATTACACTCTTGAAATACACATATTACGAACAAAAATTATAACTATTTTTAGTGTATCTTGACGATGATTCTTGCACATAATATCATTTTCTTAACTTTACACCTGTTCCAACATAGCCTTTTTTTAACGTCAGGAAATCCGTTACGGATACCAGCCCGAGGGACTCGGAAAGTGGTTATGAGGGATGTGGAAAATTAAGAAAATACTACTGATACTGTATATACTTACACTATACATTATACTATTGCTTGGCTGAAATATACATATTACGGATAAAGTTTATAACTATTTTTAGATAAAAGTTTATATCTTGACGATGATTCTTGCACATAATTATCTATCATTTTCTTACCTTCACACTTGTTCCAACATAGCTTATCTCAACGAATTTATAATGAGACATGTGCACTCCGCACAAATAAAACTAAGATGAAAACTTTTGCAAAGTTTAGGATATAAAATATTTCATGGATCCAAAACAAATATCACGTAAGGTTTTGCACAGTTTGAAAGTTTAAAAACCACTAAACCCACTCTACGTTTTAAAGTATTTGTAGAGTAATTCTCGTCATCTCATCGCTACTCATAACAAGTCTGAACAATCAGATCTGAACTTACCCAAACAACATGTTCTCGTGAATATACTGCGTTACGATACAGTTGACTACTTTACTTCTGTAAATATTTATCTATTTGTGTGGTGAAGGTTGCTATATTGTCACTAAGTCTCTTTTCAACTTATAATCTAGAAAAGTGTAATTTTATCTCTTTTTGCCGATTAATCTCGTTTGTATAGTCTCCACACAACGTGATATTTTTACGTTCTTAACTCGCACGTTCGAGGCGCCAATTTCAATTCGTTTAAAATAATTCAAGTGAACACAAATAAGTTCTACAGAATGTATTTTTATGAAAATGTACTATTTCTTATACTGAAATAATACTACTTTCTATTCAGTTTTCCGCATGTTTATTTATTTGCTTAATGTAATTTATACAACATTTTGCTAAACAATTTCATCGTTTAGGACCTTTGATCTCCACACTGTTTTTACAATATACGTTTTGTTTATTATTCTTCTTATGTCTCTTCAAGTAGTAAATTAAACATTGCAGCGCAGATAGCACGTTTTTTTTAGATTTACATCAGATCCAGACGAATGGTCATACTCAAATTGTCAACGCGCTCTGATTAGACAAACTGGTAAGGTGGGAGGGATAACAAATACACAACGTCTTGACACTAGATTCTCTGTGACTGAGTAGTCATTTAAGTATAGTGGAGTCACAATGCTGGAAAAAGCGTGAAAATACAAAAAACGTGAATAAATGAAATGATATTCCAAAATATGAAAAAAACAAATCTTTCCCAATACGTAACTAACGTAACTAATCAATACAAAAGTTACTTATATATTAGGAAGAAGAACTCGTGAATACTGATCCCTTTTAAATTACTTTTCTTGCTAATGCGTGGCTCCCTTTGTCTCTCTCAGCGTTTATTATTTTTAATTAGCATTACAATTTAAATAGCATTCATATATACATAAAACAAATTAACAAGACACAATACTATTAAAGCAATGATATATTTAAGGTTCACTTTGTCTAATCTCATCGTAAAAACATTTATATTATTAAATATAAATTCGTTTTCATGCACAACACGCATGCCGTAGCAACATATAGGTACGTCGCATCGACATTGCACATGCAACACCGCGGAAGAGTAGTTTGAAAATATCGGGTAACAAAACAGCAAACAGTGCAAAATTATAATTTTATGACTACAAGTTCTATTTATATTGTCCAATAAAAATATGACAACGTATTTCAATCAAAACACATGCACACTTAACACTAATTGTGCAACTATATTATTAAGGTTTTCCTTCTTCTTGAACTTGAAGAACTTTATACAGACTGTATTAGTAAAACATATTGTTTCGTTTACTTATTTACTCACATACATGAAAACTTTGCTTTCGTAAAAAGGAGCCGAAACCTTATCCTTCGCCTCTTAATATATAGATTTCCACTTTTTTCATTAGATAAAAAGCCAGTCCAAAAGAAAAGCAACATTCATCTTATTTCTATCATAATGCTCCATTTGATTAATCGACTACTACATAAATAATAATATCTATAAATCTAAACATATATGAAGAATCGCTATTATCTACAAGACCAATTTTCGCTCTTTATCTGTGAGAAAATTATTTCCTCAATTAGTATTCTATAAAGGTTTTGCCCTCTCGTGACGTAGTACCCGAAATCATAGATGAATCCGAATGCTCACTGGCGAATTTCTATTAAGCAGGGAAGTTTATTAGTTTTGTTACATCGTGTTTTCTATTTTTAGTATAAAGTTTGTTTATTTAAATATACCAGGAAATGTATATATTACTATGAATGTCCGAATTCCGGCGGAAAGTCCAGAACAGTGTGTTTCGATACTAGGTTTTCTCTGACTACCTGCTATGCAGGAAGAAGCATGAAGCTGGGTATAATGAAACGTTACGTAAGATTACACAAACTATAAAGACAAATAAGGCGCATCCTTGCTCGCCTAATCATATTTTACAGCCCATACTATGCCTCGTTTATGAAAGTGTAATTAAATTTTCTAGCCCGGAAATATCATATAATCCCCTTAGTGTGCTATTAGAGTTGTCTTAGTATATTTTATTTTTAAATACCATACAATAACATAGACTATAAAAATGACCTTTAATTGTAATATTCTATTTACAATAATTCTTTTTTTTATGTTACGTTGTATGTCGCGTTGCGTTATCTTGCGTTTTCAAGATGCGCTAATCATAACGATGGACCACCATACTTTTTAACTTTTCGTTTACTTAAAAGTTACTACAATAGTGTGTGTATATTGTGTAGTGAGTGTATATTCAAGTAAATGAAGGAGAATATAAAAAATGTTTGAATAATAAATCCTTATAAACTTTTTTCTCTGTCCATAACACATATGAACTTAGAACTTGCTTTGTAATGAATGATTGCTAAAACAAACTTTATCTTTTGCCTGATATACACATAAATACACATCTGCTTTGAATTTTTACTCTTTTCTTAAATATTCACTCTCTTTGTGTCTCTATTTACGCTGCTTTAGTGATAAAATTTACCAATAACAAGAAATTTTGAAAATTGGAAGCCTGAAGGAAATATATTCATACTCGTTAGTATCAGTCGACTCGCAGCCTCGTCTACATATACTTACTACAATTTCCACTCAATAATTCACTCTTAGGGGATGGTTTTTGAAAACAAATGGAAAGGCTATCTTTGACCTTGCATCATCTTCGAACTTTCATGTTTAATTATTTTCATTCCGAATACTCCATATAATATTCCACGCAAAAGTTAGATTACCCGTGAAATCGTAAAAGACAGACAGACAGAAAATGACACACAGACTTTCGCATTTATAATATTAGTATGGATAGTACTTTAACTCAGCCAGTGCCAGTGGCCTGTGGCCAGTCGTGGCCCAGTGGCACAAGTGTGTGACTGTACACGACTGGTTGTGGGTTCGATTCCCACTCGAGGATTAGAAATATTTAATATTTCCCTTTTTCTTCGCTCTGGTGTCGAGGTAAAGCGCGGCGTTAAGTTCCGCCACTTAAAACGCAATGCCTCCGAAATCGGCGAAGGGTAGGGAACGGAGTGTCTTAATACTAGGTCCCCTCTGCCTACCCTGCTGTGTGCGGGATACAGTTATAGATGCTAGAGAACATACAATTAAAGTGAATAGTTTATTGATACTATATACGGGGTAGCTGGTGAGGAAGATCAATAAGGAGATTTAATATTATTTAATAATTAAAACATATTCGTACTTATATAAAACCTTTTACTTCATATATAGTTAAATAATGTGATAACTAAGAATACTTGTGATGATTTATAGCACGACTGGCCTATTATAAGGTGACTTTACATACCGGAACACTTCCTTGTAACAAGGGTCCACTTTGCAAACTAACATAAATGAATTGCCTTCCAGACAACCAAAAGTATATTTTACGTTTACTTATCAAAGTAACAGTTGCGTTGTATTAAATAAAAGAGTAGGTGACTACTTCCGCAATCAGACTCATCCAATCCAATTTTCTTCCATATGAAGCGATAAAGACGGTCCCAATACGTCCATTTCCACTCATCCCACCACATAACTAGATCACTTTCATCTAATCTTAATTTATCTCCACACAATAAACCAACCGCTGAACAATAAGCCGGCATGCAATTGCACGCGTTGAACAATACTCCCGACGATGTATAACGGAACGACTGGGATATGTCCAGGGAATAATCAATTTCATACTGTTTTAATGAACTGTTGTATTATAGTGATTTTAGTGTATTTTAAGGTATTTGGATGACATAAGTTACTTGTAAAGACCTAACATCAGGTGACCCGAACGCTCGTTTGCCTTGTCCTTTTTATAAAAAAAAAGAAAGAACAAACAGAAGAAAATGACGTAAAAATAATATATTTAGCTGAGAGTATTATGTAATATTATTTATCATCAAGTTTGCAGTTTGCAGTTTCATAAAATAAGCAGCAGTCTGCCTGTAAATGTGGTTGTGGGTTCGATTCCTATAAGGGTAAAATATAGAATTAAAATTATTTACATTTCTATTTCTTCGCCCTACCTAAAGTAAAGCACAGCGTTGTATTCCGTGGAACTAATCACGAATTAGTACTTACTTAACACGCAGTGTCTCCATTTTTTGCGAAAAGTGAAAAACGGAGTGTCTTGACAGTTTCTCTCGGACAACCCCCATATGCGAGAAATTAATTCTTGTTATAAAATAGAAAATGTTCGAAAAGTAACGAGTAGTCATTGCAGTAGTCAACTAATGAGGTTGTCATGTAATAAATATACCTACTTAATATATATTTTAATATGATTACAAAGTGCACACGATTTCAAATTCATTAAAGTGTTCATTTAAAATGTGATTTATTTTTCTATTGTAATCTAAACCGTACGATGGAATCTAAAGAAGGAAATTGGAAATGAAATGTTTTCACCCAGCATAAAAGAAGACGCTTCATTCCTTTCGATTACAATAGATTTTCTGAACCCGTTAAGATATATTTTTGTCACTGATCCTTTCGGTATTTCATATAAAAGCAGTAATAAAGGAAATTAAAAATACATATCTAGAAAAATACAGTAAATTAAGGCTTATTCTTTATAATTATATATATTTTGTCTGGTCAATTCGTTTTCCTCCTTAATAGTAACAGAAGTCATTCAAAATAACGTTAGGACATTAATTACTTAATACGGTAATATTTTACGTCACGTAATCCTGCCCATTCCTATTTATCGAACTCAAATATTGATAGATGAGCTGCAGATTGATACTCAAATTGTACATTTACTCTATGTAAAACAAATAGGCATTCATCGATCAAACGTCAGTCTGAAACACCAATATTTAGTAATGCCTTTCCACGATTTATATAAGTATGGTTTACGGCTATTAGGAAAATGGCCAAAGTGGCGAAGTTTGGACAAGTGACTTAATGCAATTGTTTTCGGTGCGAATCACTTTCAAGGGATATTATTAAAAATATAATTAGTTTCGTTGACCTAGTTAAAATTGAAAGACAACTTCTTTCTTTCTGCCTCCGAAGCAGTCTTTGTTTATGTTTTCTTTATTAGTCTGATGTTCAATTTATCTTAAGGTGTTCATTTAGTCCGATAATGTAATAAATTTTATATAGGTATAAAATTAATATAGTATTTGAAAGAGTATAGTGCAATTTCAACATTTTAGGTGTTGTATTGAATAAAACATTTTTTTATCTATAACTATGTGTATAAATATTTCTCAACAACATTATGTAATAAAGATGTGTTATTCAATTCTGTTTTCTCATCTAGATAAGATCTACTTTGGTCCTTATCTTAAATAGATATATTATTCCATTACATTTTTTATCATCATCATTTATATAACTATAAATAGAACCGAACAAATCCAAAGCATATCGACTGCTTAGTATTAAAAAGATACGATATTAATGTAGAATGCGGTGCGGTAGCTTAAATTGAAATGTTAGTAACTTAACCTTGATAACTTAAAATGCCGAGAACATCCGTTGTTAGTTATCAAAGGAATCACTTAATTATACTCAGTTATTTCACGCCCTAACTCCTTTAAGGACCTTATTCAGTTGTAGTTTCAAACATGAAAGCTCTATCAAAGTAATTTACACACTTCGAAGAATTGGCATTTCAAGCTACACATGCTTAGTAAACGATAATAAAGTGTTTGAAGAGAAAATAACGAGCTACAAATGATTACATCACTTAGGCGTTTTCAGAAATTATTGGAATGTTTTCATGTTAAAAATATTTTTCAATATGTAAGTAACGTATACTTACATATTTAAAAAATATTTTGTGTGTTCTTTAGCAGAGCTCAACGTCGAGAGCTGCAAGGCAAACTAACAAGAGCAGACAAATTAAATTATTTTAAATATAATCATACTCCGAGTGGGAATCGCACCTACAACCATCGTGTGTACAGTCAGACACTGTCTGCACCACGTCAATTTTTTTTTTATTGATATAATGTATTAAGATACATTGGTCTTTCTGTTTACTCCATATTTTACATTATAGTTACTTCTATTTTGACACATTTACTTTGCAAGTATTGTGATCTTGGTTTTTTTACATTATTTTTTATAGGTTTTTTTTTGCCTATTCAATAAAAAGAATCTGGAAAAAAGATGACAAGTTTAAATATGCGATATTTTCTAACATACCTTTTCACTATCAAATTATTGAAAAATAACATTTTTTTATTTATAATAGATTCTGTTGCTTGCATTCATTTGTAGGATTTAAACCTGTGCCAAATAGGCTCGATCATGGTTTACTAGGTCGGAATATTTATACGCCTACTAAAATATTAACAAATATGTATGAGTATTTTTTAAGTGTTTTACTATCTCAGGATTTTGGCACGACAGAAAACTCTGTGAATAACATTTGAAAACATTACAAGACTACTTCATTGTGCTCAGAGAGCGGTAAAGCAATTTATATCATTTTATTATAGCGATCTTATGAATTCTATTTTTTATAATAAAAAACAATATTGCTATATAGAAATAAATAAGCTCTCTAACAATAGGAATTCGTAATTAGTTGGGCTTCGAGATCAAAAGTTTGAAGGGTCAGCGGTTTTGATGATCAGTTGATTGTGCCCTGAAAGCAAAGCAGAGTTATTCAAATATTAAACTTATTTCAGTACCTTTATATATAAGATAAGTGTAGGGATGCCCCTTACAGTACGATATATCGTAACATCAATGAATTTCGAGACGATCAATCGATATATAGTCAGTAGTCAAATGTTATTCGAAATTTCTTGTTTTAAATACAAACACATGTGACATGCTTCAGTTTTTGAACGTCAAATAATTTACCACCGGTTCCCTAAAATTAAAATGCCTCAGTCTCTTTAATAGGATGAATTTGATAAGTACAAGTATATCGCACTCCTATGAAAATTTATACTGCTCGAATCGTATCAAACTATCAAAGTTTTTTTATCGTAGCATTTTGTAGTTATCTGTGTATAAAGTCCTTTAACGTTATTACAAAATATACAAAATTATAACGATAAAACAAAAAAAGCAGTAAAATTTAATAATACTAGCAAAAGGGTTTATTTTCGATACAGCCTATACCCTTTTATGTCATACTTACAATTACTGTATTAACATGTCGTAATTTCTGGTTTGGAATATTTTTCTATTATTTTTTTTTATTAAATACTCAAACACTACAGACACAGGCAGGTCTCGTATCCTTTTTTTCCTTAATTCTTTGATTACAATTCTTAAATTACATTGACATGCTACTCAAAACTAAAATGACGTTTTAAATTACCTAAGCGAGTATTATATTTACTATACTTATTTCTACATTTAAATTAACTGTTAATTAAGACAATGTAAAACTTTGAACATATTATTTTTGTATTTTTTTGACAGCTTCATACGTATTTATATTACTTTTACAAAATTAGTTATATCATAAAATATCTAAGTCTAGGTTTTTGTCTAAGGAATTTGTAAACGCGAAAAGGGCATGACCGCTATGGACGAAGACGTGACTGTTTCATTTCTGTCTTTTATGGCCATCTTAAAATTGTATTCTACGATGCTTTTTTTTGTTGCCCCCGTCCTGTTCCGGATTAACCTTTTGACGGCATCATTTTTGTCATCGCTGTAATAGTAAGTGCAGCAGTCGGTGTGTCGTGAAATTGCTACCACAGCGTGCGGTACGCTATCATGTAAATGCATTTTAACTGTTTTAAACATATTCACTACTACAACGGTTTTTGCTAGTAAGACCCTGAGCTTCGTGGATTGCGAGTACCCTCGAGCCTGCCTGCCCTGCACATCCCTGGCTGGTCAGGGATTCTTTTTCTTCCTGAGTAAAAGTGTAGTAGTTTTAATATTTTAGGTCTTTTAAAAGTGTAGTAGTTTTAATATTTTTGATGCAAAGGGAGTGCACCACCCTTCTCGAAGAGTATATACCGAGATATACCTCTCTTAGGGCGTAAGCTACGTCCATGGGACTCCTGTGAGTACACGGTAGGTCTTGGTTGATGTTGATGTTTTGTGATGGTCTATGATAGGACATCTCAAAGAGGTTGTCCCTGTCTATATAGGGTATCTGGTTTACATCTCCAAAATTTTACATCTCCAAAATTTTGTTTTTATTCAAAATCAGTGTAGATTCAACGAGATAGATTCGTCGGTCGGTTTGGATACCGCCATTACATTAAAGGAAGTAAAAATAATAAAAACAATCGTTTATCTTAAAAGTCGTATTAAATCTGAAGATAATTGTTCTAGAGGTGTTGTTACAGACGCGTTAATAACAAATGTAGGGGAGAGTTGCGATCATTGGACCGGCTCTTTCATTGGACCACCTAATTATTTCGAAAACTATGATTGTCACAAGGAGTTTAAAACGTTGCTTGGCAACAGTGCCGCGCCCGATATCCCCCTACCAAACCTCAGTTTGCTCGCAACGCGTTGCAAGTAGTGAAGTATGCACCTGTGTTAGCGGAGACCGTGATATAAAAATCGAGTCATCTACAAACTGATGTAAGTAGTATTGTAATAATGCTTTTTGTATTATTAAAGTAAATCCGAATAGTAAATATATCTACGCTTACAGAGAGTATAAAATTTTAACATAATTTTGCACGTTATTTGATTTCCGCTTTCATTCTGTTACCTGTACCTTGTTGCCATCAATGGACCACAATGGTGACGCCATCATTGGACCGGTCCAATCAAAGAAACTTAGAAGTCATTCACTTATTTTTACTTAGTATAATACTAACGAATAATTTTATCTGTTTGACTATTATAATATATGTTTAACTATTATAATATAATTGATATTGCAAATGTAATATTAAAGTTAATAAACAAAGTTATACGACTGTTTCTTTTTATATATGCATACATATACATACATACCTTTTTACTGTAACTACATTTTATTTCTATGTTACAGAATGTCAACAGAGAAAAACAAAAGAAAATATTATTCTTGGAATGAAACAAGCATGAAACTTGCTATAGAATCTTTGAGAAAAAAAATATCGGATTAAATGAAGCAAGTCGAATCTATGGCGTTCCAAAAGCCACATTAAAAAGAACCAATAAATAATAAATTTATATTAAAATTATGCAATCATTTATGATGATTATTATTATTATAAAAACTTTTGAATAAATTACTTTGTGTTTCATTTGAGTCACCTTAATTGAACCGATACTACTTACTCTACTAAGTCCAATCATGGCAACTTAGTGGTCCATTCAAGGTAACGGTGGTCCAATGAAAGCAACTTTTCATTGAAGAGTTTCTTTACTATACCTTTAAAACATCGCAACTATCATCATTAATAATTTATATATCATTAATTTACATAAATAGCTTTACTGTCCAACAATCGGTTTTTATTTATCGGTGATATTGCATGAGATATAATGCGATAAAGTTAAGTGGTCCAATCATAGCAACTCTCCCCTAAATATTTTTTATGGAGAACAAACTCATTGCACCGCCGACAGTAATTTTAATTAAGGCACAGCTTCGGTTTCTGCATAATTTACATTTATGATATAAAAGTTTCCTAACAACTCGTGTTAGTATTTGTTTGGAGCTTTTAGTTTAATCTACTAGAAAAATGTTAAACCTATATTAAAAGATTAATGTTTAGGAATCTCTTTCTTTTAATTTAATGAATTAACTTTTTTCATTTCATTACAAAAAACGATATTGATTGTTTTACTTATTTAGAAAAGATATGTTTAGGATTTCGAAACCGATTTTTTGATAAATCATAAGGGCACCCCCCTTGTTTTGTCGCTTGTTACTGTGAAAATAATTATACAAGATAACAACATTTTAAAAGGAGTTTTAAGTTCTATGAGTTCATAAAAATCACATACGAAATAATTATAACGTAAATATAGGTTGACTTTGCGTTAACTGATTGTTTTAGTTCAGGCTTATATTGAAAGTGCTATATAATGAGAACCGCAATTAACAGACCAAATATAGGAGAGTAAACTCTTGGTTGACGATATGAGACACATTTAGTAGAATGAATATAAATAAACGACTGGTTGTGGGTTCGATCCCACTCGAGGAGTGGACATTATATTTCCATTTTCTTCGCTCTGATGTCGAGGTAAAGCGCGGCGTTAAGTTCCGCCACTTAACACGCAAGCCTCCGAATTCGGCGCAAAGTGGGGAACGGAGTGTCTTAACACTAGATTCCCTCTGCCTACCCTGCTGTGTGTGGGATACAGCGTGAAGCTAAAAATATAAATAAAATAATATCTTTTTTCACGTTTTATTTAACAAATTGCGGCGTTGGGTTCCGCTTCACATTCCTCATTATGATAGAATATCGAAAATGTAGAGAATACTTCTTCCCTTTTTCTTTATCAATCCACACAAATATGAAAATGCCGAAGTTAAAACTTAATCAAGACAAAACACTCCGTTCTCTTTTTTCCACTCGAAATCGGAACGTCGCGTGTTAAGTGGCGGAACTCAACGCCATGCTTTATCTTAGTTATAGGGCAGAAAACTGAAAATAATATATAATAACTCCCACGAGTGACAATCGAACCCACAAGCATCGTATTGTTAGTTGGGCGCTGTCTCACTGCACCACTATGCCTTTAATAAAAATGTTAATGATCATTTAAAAAGCAAGACGTTTATACATTGCTTCATAACAAAAAACCCCTTACAGCTTTACAATTTTATAGTTCGAACGGTTTAGCAATTATGAATTGAATTTTCGCACAATTTCTCATCTTAATAAATTGAATCCGTAAAATGCAAGGTTTTAACATTTCAATCAAAGATTCAGCCGTAAATAATAGTTTATAGCTGAATATTACATTGAAATATTACATACCTTTATATTGAAAAGTATACTTTTGAATTCATCATAAATTGAAATTGGCTAGTCAAGATTAATATATTAAGAGGAAAAAAAAAAAATATAAAAAAATACAAAACTTATATAACCAAATCACTTCCAAATACTATATAATATACTAGCACCCCGCTTTCGACTTTGCCTGCGTAAACTACACAACTATAATTAAGAGATACATTTCGTTCTTACATTGGGCCGCATTTTTACTTAAATCATAAACTTTGCTTAAACTTATGATTAGCTGTTGTTAATTTGTGAACAGACTAAAATGAAACAAGCAATAAATGTTAAGGGAAGTCTACCAAAATACAATATTCAAACTTCATTGTTTCTATTACATTGATAAATGTCTATGTATAATCCCCCTAATTTATTTCAAATTCATCTTCATGTACAGAAAGCGATCAGTTATATTTTATTACATATATAGAATATACTTACCTATAGCATGCATAGGTTCACTTAAAATCACACACACAATTACCTCAAAATAGTTGAAAGCTCAAGTTCGATCAGTTGCAGGGTCGTACTGATCTTGAAATGGGATTAAATGGACTGAATGAGATTGCAAATTGACCAAACATCGACGGAAAATACCTGCATACAGTGGAGAACTCTAATTGAATAAATTTACATAAAAATTAATAACAATAGATACTGAACTGAACTATGATTGCTCCGGGGATTATTAAATTATATTATGACCGGCGACCGTTCGTGAGTTGGTCCGCATAAACTACAGTCCACTTTATCGCTTAAATGTAATACTATTGAAAAAAATAAACTATTAAGTAATAGTGTTAGTTTTATACATATAACTAGCGGCCCGCTCGCGGCTTCGCCGCGTGATCTAACCGCTGTTTGGGTATGTTGTAACCCTCGGTAGTGGATTATCGAAAAATAAAATAGCTTTTGTTTAACCTTGGATTATCAACTATATATATGCTAAAATTCATTACAATCGGTCAAGCGGTGTAGATTTTACATATAAACTTTCATCTCCCCTATTTCAACCCTTTAGAGGTTGATTTAAAAATAAAAATGTAGACTATGTTAGACCCAGTCATTTTAACTACTTTCATTCTAAATTTCATCCAAATCGGATCAGTAGAGTAACCGTGAAAGCGTGACAGACAAACACACAGACATTCTCATTTATAATATAAGTATGGATAAATTAGATTCTGTTTAAAAGTCAAAAAGTTGTAGTAACACGAAAACAAGCAATTTAAATTTTGAAATAAAAATAACTGGGCTTTCTTAGGGTATATTTTAACCTTAGTTTTTTTTTTCAGCTTCACGCTTTATCCCGCATACAGCAGGGTAGACAGAGGGAATATAGGTGTCTTAACAATAGTGTTAAGACACTCTGTTCTCCACTTTCCGCCGAATTCGGAGGCATTGCGTGATAAGTGGCGGAACTTAACGCCGCGCTTTACCTCGGCACCAGAGCGAAGAAAATGGAAATATTTACTATTTCCACTCCTCGAGTGGGAGCATTAAATATTTAGAAAAAATCTATTGTGTAATTCGTGCAGCGCCGGACCTATAAAAGTTAGCTATATATGTATATTCAATGTTAATATGTATACAGGTGCGTTAGTCACTTGTAGTATATAAAAAACCACCAGTACCAGTAAATTAAAAAAATACAACATATTTTTTCTCTTTACGTATACACTCTTACTCGCCTAGCACCTTACATAGCAAGGCAAGAGAAGAAACCCTCCACCTTTCCTCCTCAAGGAACTTACTACTTGTCCTCCACTTTTCCGACAGAGCTTTACGTCGCGCTATGTTTCAAAAGAAAAGAAAAATAGATATAATTTAATAATGTACGTGTAAAAGTAAAGAAAAGAAAAGAATGAAATATAATCGTGTACAGATTTTCATTTACGCATAAAAACAACACTTTCCTTTGTCTTTATTATAAAACATGTAAGAACATCCACCAATTAAACCTGAATCTATCACTGAAAATCGTATCGAAATCAGACTACTATTTTTTGAGACAATTGATTACCTTTGATAACATTCGTTTGCACGTAAAATGCTTACTGCAGCGCACCCTGATGAGTTAAGGCAATAAGACATATCTAAGAACATATGCCAATTGAACCTTAACCTATCATAGAAAACCGTATCAAAATCGGACTTATAGTTTTGGAAATAATTGACATAGTAATTTGCACAAACATACAAACAAACAAACAAACAACCTCTCACCCCAAACACATATACAGTCCGGCGACTGTACTGTACTGTTCCGTCGCGGGTAAAAAAAAGCAAAACAAACAACAAACGTAATTGAACAGATACTACTTCTTTGACGTGCTATGTCTAAGGGGGAGAAATATGAATTGGTCGCCATGGGTATGGAACCCACAACTCGAAGATCACATTGTATAATATTGTTTCGGATATAAAAATTACTCAGTCCGGTTCCATACATCAGTCCATTTATCTCTAAGGAACTTGCGCAGAAATATTTTTTTGCGCTAACACAAAATTAATGCGGAACTCCCGAGCGAATTAACTTCGTAATACTTACCAAGGACTACGATGAAGCACAAATGGTTTGCAGAAAATGAAATCTAAATTGGCCTTTTCCTTTAAAAGTAGACTAGGATTAATCCTTTGCAACCAAGCAATTCACAATTCAGTTTAAAATACACTTTAAAAATTATACTTTTTATTACTGAGTCATTAAAAGTTGTAAAAGTTTAGGATCTTTGGCAGTCAATTAAATACTTAAGTGAGAAATGAATTTGCAGTAAAGTTATCTTAGCTATTTAAGTGCCTCCACGAAAGCTTAATTCTTATAAACACAAGGGAAGAGTGCTTATCTTTATAAAAGTTTAATAGTTTTGTGACATAGCTATGTAAAATGTTATATTGTCATTTAAAGGGAAAATCATAAGGTTTTATTTATTTATTTATTTATACTTTATTGTACACCACGAAAATATTTACACTGAGACTACAAGAGAAATAATAATAACAAATATGTGAGGCACAAAAGGCGGCCTTATCGCTTAACAGCGATCTCTTCCAGACAACCTTTAGGTTAGGAGATTTGGAAAGTTATATAGAGTGGGTGGTGTAAATAATAAATATATATAATACATATTATACTAAATCCTAATACATAGACAGAATACACAAATACCTACATATAAAATACATATTAATACAATATACTAATATATATCATAATCATATTTGCTTACAATAAATTAGAGATTGCAAAGTAACTTAGTGTCGTCTTAAGATAAATCAGCATTTAAATAATAATTTTTTACTAATTTTTTAAAAATATTTAAAGATTTTGCACGTCTTATATTAATTGGCAAATCAATCCATAATGTAGTTGCGTGCACGGCAAAAGAATGATCATAAAATTTTGTGGAGTGCATCGGTATTTTTAGTGTTAAGTTACTAGAAGATCTCAGTCTTTTGGTATGCAAACCGAGAAATTCAAACATTTCCCTTAAGTAAGGAGGGGATTTATGGTGGTTGAATAACACACAGTACAGAAGAGAGAGGGTATGTAGATTCCGGCGACAGCGTATAGGGAGCCACTTGAGCTTCGAACGAAATTCAGATATATGGTCATATTTCCGCAAATTAAATATGAACCGAATTGCAAGATTTTGAAGTCGCTCAAGCTTGTTAAGATAGTCCTCGGTTAAATTGGGATAGCTTGCGTCGGCATAATCGAGAATTGGAAGGATTAGAGAGTTTGCTAACATAACTTTGGTCGGAATAGGTAATATAGAGCGCAGCCGTCGGAGTGAGCCCAACGTGTAGAAAATTTTTTGGCTTATTTTACTTATTTGCACAGACCATGATAGCGTCTGATCTAAATATATACCAAGGTCCTTTACAGACTTACAGTATGGTATTATAGTTTTATTATACACAATAGGTGGTAAATGTGCACACTCCACCTTTGACATCATGGCTGCACTCTCAATCACTATGACTTGCGATTTCACAGGGTTCACCCTAAGGCCATAGTAGTTACTCCAATCAGATATGGCTAGTAGGTTACTATTAATAATATTTACGGAGTTTACCAAATTTTCCGGAGATGAGTGGTCGTAAATCTGGATATCGTCTGCATACATGTGATACGGACACGAAAGGCACTTAGTTATGGAATTTATAAAAATTGTAAACAACAAGGGAGATAAAACTCCACCCTGAGGTACCCCAGCCCGAATGAAACGCCACGAAGAGACATTCTCCTCGATCTTAATTCGCTGTTTGCGACCAATGAGGTAACTTCGTAACCAGCCAATCACAGACGGAGATATGTTAATCGAACGTAACATACTCAACAATACATCGTAATCGACGTTATTAAAGGCGTTACTGAAGTCAAGAAGTACGAGTATCGTAAGTTGCTTATTGTCTATAGCTCGTCGAATGTCATCTGTGACTTTTATTAGCGCAGATGTCGTGCTATGACCAGGACGGAAGCCAGATTGAAAAGGACTTAGTATGGAGTGGGAGTTAATAAAAGTAAACAGTTGTTGGTGTACAAGTTTTTCGAGGACTTTTGAAAGAAATGGTAAAATAGAAATAGGGCGGAAGTCGGTTAAATCCAAAGGATTAGGTTTTTTTGGAAGAGGAATAATCTGTGCATTTTTCCAGGCTTCCGGAAATTTGCTAACTGAAATCGAATAGTTAAGGATGTGGGTCAAGACAGGAGTAACAATATCTAGGATAGGTATGATCATTTTGCGACTAATGCAATCAGTACCGACAGCATTCGACGAGACAGACAATATGTTCTTATTAACATCACGTTCTGTGAAAGGCCTAAAAGAGAAATGTGAAAAGTTGTGAGATGGTACAGATGAAAGAGTTTTTAATATTTCTTCTTTATTGACGCTATCAAGTGCGTCGAAGGATGTGAAATGGCTGTTGAGAAGTTCTATGTTAATATTAGAAGAATTATTACTAGAGGATTTACCAACTCCAAGGGACTCGAGAAATTTCCATATTTTAAAAGTATTACCATGTTCAATTGATTTGTAAATATGACGGCGGTTTTATATTTGTTAATCTATTTATGACATGCAAAATAAGTAAAAAATATTTAAAACATGCTTAGATTTACTTTTAATTTTTGCATTATGCCATAAAGTTTAGTTAAATTCAGAAATTTTAATTACGTACGTAAGGTTTGGCACTGATCATTAGAAATATAGTGTACTAAAGATGCATATTGAATGTTATTACATGTTAAAAAAGTTTGAAAAGCAAACATTTAACACTAACATAACACTTAACTTAACGTTGCCTAAGTCTATGGGCACTTTTTGACCATTTACTTACCATTTATTCAAAAACTGTATCACAATTGTCACCAAATAACTTCACAGCAAACAAGACACTGTGCTCGATATCCCTGCCAAATTTCCGAGGTCTACTACAAATAGCCCAGGAAGAGTTAAACCACAACGAAACACACTTTTGACCAGTAAGAGCTTCGCTTCGCTCAGATTAATAAAAAAAAAATTAAAATTAAATATTTTGTTTCAATTTTTCCTTATAATATGTTTATTGTTAGCGTTTGTCTGATATCTAAAAGAAAACTACAATGTTCATACAGCACTGTTGAAAGATGGCGGCACGGGACGCCAAAAGTTTTAATTAATTTGTATTATATTATAAATTGTATGTTTTTTCATAAAAATAATATTCTAAGTATTATTTTCAAATATTTATAGCCTTTTATATTATTATATTATTTAGTTTTTATTCTTTATAAAATTATTTATATATACATTTTATCTTATTTTTATTTTAGTAATGTAATCAAAACTTACCAAGAAATTCTCTATAATTTACAAATGAATAAATTCCACTAAACGATTATATATCGATGCTTTTGCGTTTTAAATATTAAATTTACTAATTAAATATCTCCTTTCTGGTATTAAATTTATATTATTTGTAATTTGAAATTATTAATTTTCTAAGCGTCCCCCTTCCTACGCTTCCGCCAAGCTCTTTTTTTTTTTGTAATTTTATAAACTATAATCGGCCAGCAACTCCAACAGCCAGCTTTGCATTTTGTAAAAACATTAATTATATTTAAAGAGGCAAGTTGGCCTGTGTCTGCTGTGTACACATCTTGTGATATTTGCGGGTAATTAACACTGAGAATAAAAGCTTCTATAAAATTATTTAATCGCTCGAATCAAAAAAATATGTTGGTAATTAATAATTGTAAGTAGATTAATAAATCGTAATTACAATATGATTCAGAGCTTTTAGGCTAAAGTAAAGGAAATCTAGTCTTCTAAATCCTGTCTAGATGAAGACATTCATATTAAAAGGGATTAACAAGAATTTTATACTCTTAGTATAAATAAAGTAGTAGTAGTAGTTCATATAATTCTGTAGTTTGAAAAAAAATGACTAAATATGCTAATGCTAAATAAAATCAAATCCAATACGTATAGGTTTTTCAGTTACTAATAAGTTATTCATTTTTTACTTGTATTTAAAACTTACTGATGAGTGCCGATGATACCTGTACACTACACAAAATAGCTTTCCGGTAATGGATTAGCTGATAAATTTCACTGATACTAAGCAGTAATAGTCGAAAAAGTTATACTATAATATCAAAACACGCTTATGTTTTTTTATTGTCATACAATTGCCACGCTGACAACATGTCACCACCGCTACCTCGCGTCAACACCTTCGTGAACGTAAAGAACAATTCTTCGGTTGATTTAGACAACATTTCTAAGGTGTTCATAATAGCCCAATTTCTTGTAGGTATCAATCGACTGTCAGTGCTAGGTCCTAAAAAGCAATTCTTTACATATTTATTAGCGGCACTTATCATTGGCGTGTATTTGTTTTTATTTTACTATGTATTGAATAATTTTAAAATAGTCACAATACAGTTTTTTGTTGGGATAGATCTTGTTGAGTTTACGTTTTGCTCAACTCTCTGCTACGCGTTAAATAAAAAATTGTTCAATTTTTATCTTGAGTTAAATAAATTTGATAAGGAAACTGGATTTCAGAAAAAGCGCGCTATAAACAAAAAATATTACATTATCAACTTTATACAAATAACCATATTAACTTTTTTAGTGACGACGTTTCACTTACAAACTCCACACCGAAATTATTACGTAACGTGCCTTTGGATTCTAACCAAAACGTTTCATTGTCTTGAATATCATTTTTTTGCTCATTTATTCATTTTGATTATTCCTCGGCTGAAATGTGTACGTAGATATATGGCGTTATCTTATCCTAAACATCACAATAAGGACAACGACAAACATGATGGTAAAGGTAATATGAAGAAACGCTTACATCTTGATATAAAAAAATTGATGGACTTCTACAATAGAATTATAATCATATTCGAATATCTAAATGAAGCAATCAGATGGCAGGTAATTATGTGTTTCATATTTGTCACTTTTACTTGGAAGTTATTTTTTTCTGTAACCAACAATTTAAAAAATCTTTACAGATGCTAGTTTTGATCATGACAACATTTTGTATTGTATTATGTTTCACATTTTAACATTGTAACAGCGTTATAGATGTTCTCTCCACCTTGATGTGATGGCGGAACGTGAGCATATGAGCATAGTTGTTTGTTTGGCTGTACACTATACTACGGTGCTGGTTATGACGCTGCTATTGGTACAGAAGCAAAACGTGGATATTTCAGAATAAGAATTTGATATGAAAGAAAAATTGATGCTTTGACGTTCCATGCATGTGCGAAGTGAGCTTAGCTGATTTAATCTAGAATTAAGACATAGGTACACACAATGGCAGACGTCAGTGAGACATAGAAGGAATAAGACAACATAGTAGGAATGAAGAAAAACGTGCTCAGGTGGCTTGGGCATATCAAGAAGATGAGTGGTGAATGAATGGTAAGAAAGAAATATAAACTAATAGTGAACGGTAAAAGGGATAACGAAAGACCACAGCTCACATTCGAGAACACAGTATTGATGATACTGAAAGGTAGTCACGTAAAAAACATTAAGATGTAAGAAAACGTCGTTCTACGTAATAAGCGTTCCAGCCTCAAATGATGCCGAGCTTATGAATATCATAGCTAAAGCTATATTCGGAATACCTACTCATCTACCTATTGTAAATTTTTTGAAAATTGTATTGTGAAGTGATTACGTGACAGCACCTGATGCACTACGCCTTAGTGTGACAGGGTCTGACTGTATACACGATGTGTGTTAGATTTTCTTTCGCTCTGATGACAAGCCAAGGTGTGGTGTTGAAAATTCCGCCTCTTAGAACAATATCTATAATTCAGGAGGATATTGCATTGAAATGAATTCTTAACACTGTCTGCCTGCGATGACCCTGCAATTCAAGAAAACGCATGAATCTGACAAAAAACTTTATTAAAACATAATAAGCACGTGATGTAATACTATTATAAATTATCTTTAAACAAAGAATTTGCACTTGATGCCTACCTAAAATTCTTTTCTTTGGCAACTATAACTTGTAACAATATCTTTATCTTCGTTTCGACTTTGGTTTAGTATCCATTTAAAATGTTTTAATGAAGCAGCAACAAGACCTAAGTGGGTAACTTGTAAGATATTGATACATAATGCGTATATTAATACTGTTCTAGAGTCGTAGTGTCCTGTAGTTTTAAATTCTATGTTATAAACAGATATTTTAAATAAAATGTCATCCTTTTTCCCTTATATCGAAAATTGCCCGTTAAAAGGCTAAATGCAAGTTGAGCTTTTTCTGATTAGATCGATGCAGTGAATTTAATTTTTGCGAAAGAAATTATTTCTTAAATATATACCTATATGTGCGTTATATGCTAAACAATAACAGAAATAACACAAAGAATATATATTTGTACATCAGTAATAATAAAAACACTATTAAGTAAATTCTCATTTACTTAATAGTGTTTTTCTCAAACCTTTAATACATTTCAAGTAATAATGTGAGTTGTTGATGACATATCAGTTCGTACTTACTTGGCGTGGCGCTACTGGCTGTGGCGTTTTACGAACATGACGCCACCCGTGCCTCAAGTTAATAATTTTGTGCAACAAAAAAATAATGTATTAAATTTGGATGTCATATCAAATTTTTTTATATATTCTGAGTGCGTATACGGCGTGTACAGAATATCCCTGACTAATATTGCTAGCAATAAAAAATATATATTGTTATTTATCATGAGATGCTATTGTATATTCGTTAATGTATTTCTTCTTTTTATTATATGTCTCATCGAAAGAAATTATGTTACGGACATTATTCGAATTATTGATTTTACGTATTTTTCAACTTGCTCTCTTTTAGGGAATATTTTACATACGCGGCTTTATACGTTTTATTACGAGCTTAATAAATGTGATGCTGAGTTTAATTATAAACCGACCGCTAGAAATAAAATTGTATTTATTTATTTGCAATTGCTTTTGCTTTTTCTTATTATTTTGACAATTCTAACTAGACAGTCTGTGGCAGCAGATAAATATTTAAATGAGTTCTATATCTTATCAGTAGTGATATTTAATATATTAGAATTGCATTATCAAGGGCACATGCTAAACCTCGTCGTGCAAAGATTAAAATTCCTTAATAACTACATTCAGCTGTTAAGTATAAAAAGTCGAAATTGTGTTTTTGTTGATACTGATTCGTCTCGAGAAACTGATCTCAAAAATGTCTCAAATCAAAATCCGATAATAACTTTACAGACACTAATTAATATGTATAACAAAATAATATGCATACGTAACTGCGTTACCAGCGCTATAAAATGGCAAGTATGTTTAACTAATTTGGATATTTATTTTATGGTATTTTTTAGCTTCACGCTGTATCTCGCACTTAGCAGGGTAGACATAGGGGACCTAGTGTTAAGACACTTTCCACGGAAAATTCGGAGCCATTGCCTGTAAAGTAGCGGAACTGAACGCCGCGCTTTGCCTCGACACCAGAGTGAAGGAAATAAAAATATTAAATATTTTCACTTCTCGAGCGAGTGAGAATCGAACCCACAACCAGTCGTTTACAGTCACATTTTCGTGCACTGTGCCACGACTGGCCCCTGGCCTGGATAAAATTTGTTTTTAAAAAAACATCTTTGCTAATTTCACGTAATAAAATTTTAATTATATGTATATATTCATACTTTGTCACACTCCATATGTACAAAAAGTTATATTTTTACAGCTCCTAGTTCTTCTTGGGACCACATTCCTCAAAACTTTTATATGGTGTTATTTTTATATAAAATACGTTTTAACTGGAAAGGTAAGACTAATATTAATCTTGCAATGCGTGTTTCGTAATTAAATTATTTTGAATAAATACATATAATATATATGGAATAAACACAAGAGGCTGCCGTGGCGCAATTGGACAGCATCTGACTGTAGCGAAGCGATGATAGTTGGTTCGATTCCGACTCGGTGCTTCTTATTATTTCTTCGCTAAGGTACTTAAGACAAAGCGTGGTGTTGAGTTCCGCCAATGTCGCCGCC
The DNA here is from genome assembly GCA_019049465.1 of Dryas iulia moderata. Taxonomy (NCBI): domain Eukaryota; kingdom Metazoa; phylum Arthropoda; class Insecta; order Lepidoptera; family Nymphalidae; genus Dryas; species Dryas iulia. The sequence goes on from CM032431.1 coordinate 7,690,211, forward strand.
GCAAAATGTCTCGATTTTGGGTGGAAAGTAAAGAACGAAGTGTCTTGACACTAGTTCTTCTGATGAAGCTGAAAAAAACATATGAAACACACATAACACAAATTTGCATATTAAGAGCTTTGAAACTTTGCAAATGGTCGTAGTAGTAGAAGGGTAGCTTATTTGATTGTTGATTTGACTTGACTTTATATATTTCTTTCAGGATTCCATAATAGATATTTATATAAATGTAGGGTTTATCCTAGTTCAGTTGCTTCCCATGTTCGTGCCATGTGTATTTGCAGACAGAGTGGGTGCTGAAGTACGTACACTCAAAGAGCATCTAGCCAGCAAGCTGTATGGTAATACTATAGGTATATATTTAATATAAATTTTGCTTATTACATTGATATATTATATGAACAGAAATATATTTTTGTAAGAAGATTAAAAAAATATATGAATATTTTATTGATTTCTCTGTTGGCATCCGAAATAAATATATCTATATTAAATACAGAAATTCGTCACAGAGTTTTTGGACACACGTTCTGCGCGGAGGAACCGCAAAGAGATAACTTCTTCAACTATATACTATATAGGAATATAGGAATTATGTCTTTGGAGTCTCTCCCGTCTATATTACATATAGCTTTAAATTTTTTTAGAAATTACGGATGTGCTCACATCCGCGTACGGATTTGAGCACATCCGCGTACTTTTTAGCAAGTTAACGACGAAAATACCACTTGTTTACTAAATAGTCTTTAATTTTATTTTTTTCCTTTTCAGATAAATCAAACCGCAGCATTGCACGGGCTATGTTGTTTTTAATAGAATGTTTAACATTGATATAACGCTTCCAATAAAATTTGTTGCTCTTTTAATCACCTTTCTTATAATACTGCTTCAATTTGACAAAGTTCGGGTTCTTAATTATAATGTATTCTAATTTATTAGATAGAAATACTTTATAGCACACAAAGCTAATACAGAGAACAGTGCACAATAATTACAAAATACAAAAAAGGTGCAAAGGCGGTTTTTTCGCTGGTAGCAATCTCTGCCAGACAACCCTTGGAAAAAGGCTTGGTCTTAACAGAAATGGGCCAGTGTAAATAAAAAAAAAAACTTAAAAAAAATGAATATATAAATAATTGCTTTCCGCATACTTACCGAATAATAATATATAATGATGTGAATTAATAATAACATATTACAGAATAATTGTATGTAATACTTATATAGAAGAGGTCAAGGTGATAATGTGGCACCCTATATATTTTTTAGACTTATTAAAAAAATAAAGGAATCAGAAACACGAACATTTTGTTACTGGGCTCCTTAATCATAACTCGCTGAGCACATCTATATTTTCAGGAACCCTATTCAAATATGAATTGTCTTCGTCTCAGTCAGTATTTACTACTTTACTGCTAGTGCCTCCTCTACAGCGATCCTTCTCCACGAGGAAAAACGATTCTAAGCGCAAAAAACATTTTGAGTTTTTTTATATCCCATAAATTTGATCTCTAGACATTTAAAAGAGAAAATAAAAATACAAAATTGATAAATTTGTCTTACATGTAATGTAGGCCCCGGGAACACAATACAACTAATGAGAGGGGGTCCCATTACAAATATTGAAATGATTTAGACAAACATACATTTATAAAATGCTTAAATACCATAATTACCTTTAAAATTCCGTAAAAAAAACTCGAATACCATATGAGCGACATCTGGCGGGCCTTTTTAGATGCTAAATACAGCTGTCACCAAAAATGTGCAAAATGGCGTTATTAGGAAATAGTAATAACTATGGGGACCAAAATACCTACATATCCCACATTACTTCCTTTTTCTCTATACATACAAATCATTAATATAGTGTTACATATGTTAGTATAATGTACAATCATTAAATGTATTATATATTACTGTATTTTCATGAAAAATTTGAAACGCTTTTGTTTATAAATATTTTTAAAATTTAACACTATAATTTTTCATCGCTTACCCGTACTCTTCTTTCTGAAGTATAAGCAAATATATCATTATTATTAGCTATATGAAATATCAGAATTTGACAATACATTTCTCGTCAGTCAACGTTTGTGACGTTATGTTCGATATTCAAGCGGAGAGTGTCTTTACACTAGGTTCTCTCTGCCTACGTCACTCTTCTTCAACATGTAACTGAAACAGAGGAAAATTGAGAATAAAATATACATTATGCACATTTAAAGTTGGGATTAGCCATGCTTTATTGCTAATAATATAAATATAAATAACATACGTGTAGGATTTATTTTATTTGTACACGCTAATCTTTAAAAATTCTTGATGTAATTGAATGGCACTTGTATTATATATGTATAAATCGGCATGGTATATGGCATAATTAAATTTTATTAGAGTCATGCAAAATAATTACTAGACCATCTAGGGCATGTGACGACCCGCGGGTCGTCTCCGGCTGACGACAGCCTTTAATCCTGCATATAGCTCGCGATAAACATATTTAAATTATTTGAGTGATATTTGTAAAACAATATGCGGAAAAACATTTGAGGGGTAATTAAAAAAGAGCGAGAACCAAAAAAACGAGAATCAGTTCTATAATTCTGGCTCTATTTCTTGTTCTCTCTTATTCTCACTTCTAAGCTAGACTATAAAAAATAGGAAATTATAGCCTTTCACTTTTTCCCGGATTGTAAATCCTAAAATTAAGCTTGGTAGGTTGAGTGATGGAACTCAGAGCGGAGAAACGGAAATAATTTAAATATAATCACTTCAGTGGAAATCAAGCCCCGAAGCAACCACGCTTAGCCTTCAGGAACATGGAACATTATCCACAAGAATACTATGAAGTACAAAAAAATGTAATTTAAGAGTTCCAACTTTCTTATATTTTTTGTTAATAAAGTAAAAAGAGAAGAAATAGAAATCCTTAAGAGAACGAAGAGATAAAATATAAAAATGGTGTCTAATTAAAATACAAAAGTTATTCTGGGGGTGGACAATTTATATTTCATAATTTATATATATACAAAATGCTTCACCCTCACATTTTAAAAGGGCTGATTCTTCGTTAACAGCATATGGTAATTGAAATAATTATATAACAAATAAAATTCATAAAATAAATAATACAGTGAGTATATCGAAAGAAAAATTAAAGTAAGATGAATGCTGTAGAGATGGGATCTCTTCGTAGACCGTGCGGAGTTAGCTTAGCTGGTCGAATCTGTATTGAACTTCGAGAACACAGTATCGATTGTACTAGAGGAGGGTCAGATCAGAACGTACCGGCGGTCGCTTATGAAGAGGTTGACGACAGTGGACGGGGCGAAAAAATTTGTGTACTGCTGACAAACCCACTGACAATCGCGCTAGGAATGAAATGTCAAATAACAAAAAATATATTCAAAAAACTGTTGAGTCACATATATAAAATCTCTATATAAAATTCTATGTATATTAAAAATCAACCCAGCCTGGTACAATGCCGGAAATATCAGTCAACACATTAATTACATTATAACACTTTAATATTATAATCGACATGTAAAATTTAAGTCAGAACCAATAAATATACATCTATCTACAGGTCTATCATCCGGTTGTACTTCCATATAACAATCTATTTTTTTTTATAACTAACAAGTGTTTAAGATAACTGTTATGTTACCATAATAATTCTAAATTTAAGGAATATTTGTAAATTCGTAATATTTAAACTTCAAAAACATATCATTCGTACATTAATTAAAAGGATATATCTTTCTTGGCAGTTATTTCTATAGCGTTTTAAATCAGTACAAAATATCTCACAAAATCTTACAAACACATAAAATCTTACAAAATCTTTAAACACTTAATGAAAAAGAAAATTAAGAAGAATACACAGGTTGTGGTCGAAATAAATGATGTAGCAATGTTGAATATAATATGACGTTGGACAAATATATACGCCAGTCACGATACGATAACACTAATAACTTAACGAGAATAGAACTAATAAATTTCAATTATTGTAGTATAGTTATTAACGAAAATGTGTGTTTGACTTAGTGCCTTCGAATCATGTCGCCACCTTCGTGTCAGATTAATAATTTTGTAGACCGAAAAAATATCAATAATAAAAACACAAAAATAGATGCAGTATCCAAATCTTTTATATATTCTGAATGTATATTTGGCCTCTACAGAACCTCCATTATTGGCATAACAAATAAAAAAATTATAATACTACTGAGATGTTATCACGTAGTTCTGCATACATTTTTTATTGTTATTAACTTTCTTTTTAAAGAAACTGACATGTTAACTGCACTGCAATATATTCTTAAGTTAAGTGAAATTAGTCAATTCTTGGCTTGCACCCTTTTAGGAATTTTATTACAAGGAAGACTTCTTAAGTTTTATGATGAGCTTAATAAATTTGATAGTCAAATCGAATATAAAGCAAAAAACAATAAAGCTACTACTGTATTTCTCTTTATTGAATTAGTTTTGTTAACGTTTTTTTGGTTGTTTATAATTATAATATACATGACTAATGGAGTAAACTACGCGATGTCACTGTATATATGGTCAGTTTTTGTAATTAACATTTTAGAATTACTTTATTACTCCCATTTATTTAATGTCGTCTTAATTAGGTTAAAAATAATAACAGTATATCTACAATTACTATGGCCTAAAATCCAAAACTTTAATACAATTAATGACAAGTCTATGGAAGAATACTATCTGTTTAAAATGGAGATAAAGTCGTCTTCTAAAATTAACATGCAAACCTTGACTGATTTGTATAATAAATTGATTATTGCATGCGACTGTCTTAATCACGCGATTAAATGGCAAGTATGTGATTACTTTTATTATTGGAACTTATGGTTTTTTTACTATATTACCTGAATAACCTGAATAATGATCTTTATTTAGATAATAATTTAAACTAAATTATTATTTTCAGCTTTTAGTTTTCCTGATAACTGCTTTCACCGAAAGTTTAACTTCATGCTTCAGGTGTGCTGAGTTTATTATAAATGGGGAGGTAAGTTAGTAGTAACATTAAAACTGTTAACTTCTAGTAGATTATTCATTATAAATCAATCAATCGTAAGAATATATCCTAAGTAACCTTATTATTAAGCAAGAAATTATCATTTATCTACAACAGAACAAAAATATATTTAGTCTTGGGAGGTCTTTAAATGTCCTAAAATTCTCTTTTTCCCGCGTCGTAGGGTAGCCAGAGAGAACCTGATATCAACATCGTTATATTTTTAATTTTATAGATATAATTATTTTATTCTATTTTACACTTTTTACTTATATTTATATATTTTCTTTCAGGTGTCACAAATATATTTAGATGTTACATTCGTTTCCCTTCTAGTAATACCGATATTCACAAATTGTGTATTTGCGAATCGTGTAGTCGTTGAAGTGCATACCCTCAGGGAAATTATTGCCAGCAAACTCTATGAAAATGTTATAGGTATTGGATTACATTTTTGAAATAAAATGTACTTTTCAAATTGTTGTCAACTAGATATTAATAAAATATTTTTTGTTAACAGATAAATCAAATCGAAGCTCTGCGCGAGCTTTGCTGGGCTTACTAGAAACCCGCGACTTGTCGTTTTCTCTTTTCCAAATGTTTGACATCAATATTTCACTTCCTTTTAAGTTCCTGACTGTGTTGCTCACCTACCTTATAATAATACTTCAATTTGACAAGGTTATTCATAAATGAATCAATAAAGTGAAATATCAAAAGTCTAGTCGCAATATCTTCAAATAAATATATTTTAATCGAGCTTTATTAAAAATATTAAGTTCACGTTGTGGTATATTAAGCAAATCTACGCAATGAATTATCTTTTAATTATGCTGTCAAAAAAATATCCGATCGAAAGATATTTTCCAATGTTTGGTGAGAAAGTAAAGAACAGTAGGGATTTTTTTACTAGGTTTACTCGTGCTAGTACTAGCATATATAAGGGTTGAACCAGACACTTGCCAGACTTATGCCACTGCGCCACGGCAGTCTCTATTGCCTTGACTATGTATGTTCTCAATAAGTTAAATTAGTGTTAAATAAATATTTAAGATTAACCAATAATATATGGATAGTAATAATGTAAAAGAAAGCACTTAAATAAATTGGTAGGTACTATCTTTGTCTATTACTGCACTGCATTAGGACAAAATATTTGACATAAATAAATTGTTATATAATTACACGTATATTTGAAACGTTTATATAAGAAATACGTAAGTATTGATACAATAATATTATAAGTATTGTTAAAATATGTTAAAATATTATTGAAGGGACCCTTAAGAAAAAGAAAATTTGTGTAATTTGTGTGATTTTAGTGGCAAAATTATAAATGGCTGATGGTGGCATCAATTTACACTTTACTCAGAAACTTTATTTGGCGTATTCATTGTTCAATTTAAATGCAACAATTAAAAGTGTTGTAAAAGTATCTGGAATCCAAGATATGTCCGTTTATTTTTTATTGAATTTAAGAAAATAAAAAAGGTCTGTTCACACACACACTTACAAAAATTAATAACTGTTAGGATACAATAATGGTATGAATGACGACACAAAAGATTTCTATATATAACAAGATCTTTCTCTTTGGTCTTCCCTTTCGATTTTGAAACTTTTTAAATTAGACTTCTATAACACTTCACAATATGTGCGATTCATCCGTTAAACATAGTTTCATTCAGAAAAGAGTGTATATTAGTACTTAGCTTTTCTTAAGGGCCATATAGCCGGTTTTATTTCATATATACATAAATAAAGAACTTATCTCACCTTATATTGAAAAGCAGTAGGCTTTGTTTGGTTGAGCGCCCTAAAGTCAGTAATTACTGGGTCGATTTGGTAAATATTTAAGTGCTGTTTAGCCTATTTATCGATATAGGTTACAAAAGGTGAGGTCACAATTTGACAAACATGTATCTCATTGAAAAACATTCTTATAAGTTAAAAAATATATAATTTTTTTGACGCTGACAAAGTTGCACGTATCCACTAGTCACATATTCTTGACTTTCAATTACTAAAATGTTTCGTGGTTAATAAATGATCGAATTATTTTAGTCGTATGTCATTACTATCCTTCAGTCTGCCGTAGAATGTTGTCTTATTACTTTTATTACAAAAACCTTGGTAATATGTTAGTTGCTTATTTGTAGCCCAGTAGTATGTCTGAAATGCTTTTATAGTCGATAACGGATCACAAGTATATAAAGATAAAAAAGAATGAAAATAAAATAAGACGACAAAATAAGACAAGAGATATACCGTCACGCAGAAAAAATATTAGAAGAGTTAGAAAAAGACAATATATTTTTTTTGTTAAGGAATGGTATTAACAAATTATATAAATAAAATTGCTGTAATTAAATGAAATATCCAATACATGATAGGAAACACTGTTAAACAAATGAGGTCTACAGTAATCAAATGCACGCTATTCAATGCAGTTATTAATTTAAAATTACTTTGCGTCGTCGAAACATGTCATCGCCAGTGCAGCAAGTCAATAATTTCGTGCAACCTGAAGATAGAAATTCAAAAAATATAAAAGTTAATATAGACTTAGTTTCAAAATGTGTTCTGTACTTGGAGTGTATATTTGGAGTTCATCAAATATCAGTTTTGAACATTACCAATAAAAAAATCATAATATTATTGAGATGTTATGATATAATGATTTATTTATGTCTAATCCTTGTTTATATATACATTTCACATAAATTTATGATACAGTTTATGGGATTTATTGATTTATTACGTTTCTTACTTACTACTTTCTTGGAAAACATTTTTCATAAAAGATTATATGTGTTTTTCGTTGAGCTTAAGAACTTTGATAATCAGATAAGATTGAATGAATCTGACAAGATAACAAAAACCTCATATATTATTTATTTATTTTTAATATCCATATCATGTAGTTTTTTTATTTTTCTTACTAGCACATTTAAGGGTAACTAACTACATTACTCCTTGTTTTCTGTTGTGTCTGTTTACTTTCCATATATTGGAACTATATTGCTTTGGACATCTATTTATTCTCATTTTAAGAAGAATAAAATTAATTACTAAATATTTAAAACTAACTTGTCCTGAGCCTCGAAGTCGTAAGATTTTTTACACCAACTATGCTCATGAAATAGAGGACTTGCCAAAGAAACAAAACAAAAATACCCCTTCTCGGTATTTTGACTTACAAAAAATTACTTATATGTATAATAAAATGATTATAATATATGACTGCCTCAATAATGCGATTAAATGGCAAGTAAGTATAAAAACTATGTTTATTTTAAATAAATACAAAAAACAAATTTAAAATAAAACTGTAAATTCATATTTTCAGCTTATAATTATATTGACAACTGTATTTGTCAATGCATTGTTACTAAGCTGCGATTTAGCTAACAAATTAATAAAAGGACAGGTAAGATACATCAAATAATGTGTGATTTTAATCTACAGAGTATGTTGTACTTCATAACTGTGGTTAAATTTCCATATAAAACTTCCCCTGATACAATATTTAATTTTATCTTATTTATGCTCGTAATGAAGCGTGGATATCTTCAAAAACCGCGTTTTACTTTCATCTCAAAGGACGGCAACGTTCCAGTAGCTCCTCTGGTCTTACGCGGGGTCCTGGGGTGCGATGTTCACCTAACATTTATACGATAAATCCATAAAATGCTGTGGAGTTTAACTTTGTATTTTAATTATAATTCATATTATTTTCAGTACCAGTTGAAAGACCTATATTTCAACATTATATTTATAATAATGTTGTATTTTCCTTTAACCTTGCCTTGTTTGTATGCGGATCGAGTACATGTTGAAGTGACCACTCTAAGAGAGATACTCGTGAGCAGGTTGCATGGAAATATTTTAGGTAAGTGAATTCAGAGTGTCTGTTTTAAATGTTAAAATAATATACTAAATATATATGTATGTAAATATACCAAGACTCTACAGTTTTTGCCTTTCCGTCTGTCTATTTGTTCCAGATAAGTAATCTTTGAAACAGCTACACCGATTTTTGCCACGGCTCCGCCCGCGTTGTATTTAAATTTGACACGGAGCAATTTGTCACGAGCACAACAAATTCATAATAGATTCAAATACTTATATCCATACATTTATACAAAAGTTAACAAATTTATATGTTTTATATTTCAGATAAATCAAGCCGGAGTTCAGCGCGAGCCCTACTCGGACTACTAGAAACTCGAGATCTAAGCTTTTCTCTGTTTCAAATGTTCAACATCGATTTAACACTTCCTCTTAAGTTCGTGGCTTTGCTTTTGACCTATCTTATAATAATACTTCAATTTAACAAAGTTATGAGCTTTTAAATATATACACTTGTATTTAATATTTTCTTGCACTTGAGTGTTTAAAAATATATTGTCTAAATAAACAAAGTAATATCCATTCGTTTGCTATACGCGTATGAAGTATGTAGGAAGGTAGTTGATAAATATTTCATTGTGTCATTACGCTAAATAACGACTTTAATATAATATAGGTACATATTTGTGGCTTACATAAGAAATGACATTCTGAAAAGACTGAACAAACAGAATATACATATTACATACAAAAAGAACAGTTAATGCAAATTTCGACTCATTTTGTACTTCCCTATTATTTGATTCCCTATTATCTGATATTATAAATAATATTGAGTCATTTATGAATTATAAATGCTTTCTTTTTCGATGTACCTACAATAAAAAAGTGAATACATAAATTAACGTTTTATTTGACAAGTGACAATAACAAAAAGCAAAATTAAAAATTTTGAAAAAACCCACGACGTTTTAATTGTAATTGAAAAATGATAAAATAACTAGAAATCCCCCGCCTAAAAGAATATATATAATGAGATGATGGTGACGTCTTCGCCGGGGGCCCCCTGGTGTGTGGTCACCGTAACACATATATGAAAAGACGCACTAATTAAACCTGAACCTATCGTTGAAAATTTTATCTAAATCGGACAAGTAGTTTTTGCGCTGCATAAACAAATGTTTAGTACAGCGCCCCCTGGTGAACTTTCACCATAACAACAAAACAAACTTCTTGAAATATGCACCAAGCAAAGCTGAATCTAGTTTTGAAGACTCTATCTAATCTGATTAGTAATTTTGGTTTTAGACAAATAGCATTCAGCCTACATAATATTTATAAAAATATTATGTAGGCTGTACTTTTTATTAATTATTTAAATATATAAAATGAAATAATATTTTTTTATAATATTATTAAATTAAATTGAATTATATTATTTAGTAAAAATATTTAATACATATTCCTACGTATATTTATGTATAGTATGGATTGTTACATTCAATCCCCTAAATTCTATGAAGTTTATCGGAATAGAATTTACAAATACAGAAGAAAAATTTTTAGATAACCTATAAGTACTGATCTACACATGTGGAGCAGTTAAGAGTCAGTGTTCTTTGGATGCGCTGCACGACAAAGTATACCACTTAATAATTTTATTAATCTATTCAATTATACTCGTGTCTATTTAGATACTGTAACAATCCATACTACACTAAAATATACGTAGGAATATGTATAAAATATTTTTGCTGATTAATATATTTTAATTTAATTTAATAAAAAGATTTTGTAAATTCTATTCCGATAAACTTCATAGAATTTAGGGGGTTGAATGTAACAATCCATACTATACGTAAATATACGTAGGAATATGTATTAAATATTTTTACTAAATAATATAATTCAATTTAATTTAATAATATTATAAAAAAATATTATTTCATTTTATATATTTAAATAATTAATAAAAAGTACAGCCTACATAATATTTTTATAAATATTATGTAGGCTGAATGCCATACTGGCAGGTTATAGTTTATTAAAAAAAAAGAAATGGAGCTTGGCGGGAAGATGACGCAATAAAAGGACGCTTAGGAAATTATTGAAATTAAATTGCAAATAATATGAATTTAATACAAGGAAGTGGATATTTAATTAGTAAATTTAACATATAAAATGCAATAGGATCGAAATATAATAGTTTTATGACATTCATGATTGGTAAGATGCATAATTGTAAATTAAGAAGATTTACTTGGTAAGTCTATTTTACTATTAATAGAAAATTTGCATAAAATTAATATTAAATGATAACTAATTAAATAGAAGAATATATATTATAAGGTAAATAATAATATTAAGAGAATTAGATGTTAGGAATGTTATTTATATGATGATATCTATTAAATTTACAATATTTATAAGTAAAGCGTATGCCGCGACGCACCGCCATCTTTAAATGGTGTTCTATGGGCATTTTAGTTTACATTATCGTTAATATTATGAAATAAATAAAGTATGGGTATATTGAAAGGTTAGGTACTACAAATAAGATATTAATATAGATATTAATAAGATAATAATATAAAGGTTTTATAATAAGATGGTATTTAAAAGGGTAAAATTTGAAAGAATACAATTAAATGTATAGCACGCTGCGTCATACAATGTTTTACGATTGTCAAGGGTTTGGTGAGCTGGTAGTTTACGGATAACCGATGTCGTTGACATGATCTAATGTTCTTTAGCAGCACCGAGGCTGACGCGTTTAGTAAAGTGAACCGCTATGGCAGTGTTGGTTAAATGTATCGTGTCTGACGCTGTCTTGCGTTCCGTGAGGGCTCGTACGGCGACAGCATTGGTATAATATGTGACACACGATTGTCGTGGGTTCAATAAGCTTATAGCTTTTTGATAACCGATGTCGGTGTCCCGATACTGCTTGGCATCACTGAGGCTGACGGCGTTTGGTAAAGTGATCCGCTATATGAATGTTAGTTTGTAGTATCTTGTCTGATGCTGTCTTGTGTTACATAAGCACTTGTACAAAGTCGGATATTGGTATAACTCGTGGCATATGATGTCATGTCGGGGTTCCGTAAGCTTAAAGCAAGCTAGTAACTGATGTCGGAGACGTTTGACTAAGTTTAAATGTTGATTTTGACAAACGACTGCTACGCGTGTGCTGTGCGGTTAAATAAATCAAACAGCCACCGTGTGATTGTGCGTTCGAACTGATATGCAAACCAGCGACTTACATTATATTGGTCTCACAAACCAGTAACGTATATCGGCTTCACAACCCGATGAATTATATTGGTATCACAACCCGATGAATTATATTGATCTCATTAGGTAATTGCGTATATCGGCCTCACAACCCGATGAATTATATTGGTCTCACAAACCAATCACAAATCTAACATATAAGAAGCTATAAAAGAAGCGTAACAAGTACCTTAGAAATATCATATCTAATTTAAATATAAAGAGTAAAAGGTAACTAATAAGAATAAATATTCGTATAAAACAATAAGGGACGACTACGGACGGACAGCTAGCTAATAATTGATCTTTTGCTGAGGCATTGTAAGTATCATATACGTGAACTGTTCCGTTGCGTCTCGGAGGGTTCAATATTTGGTCGATCGGGTCCGCCGATCGGTCGGAATTCACGGCATGTGGCGGGGTGGGGCCACTAAGCTATTTTTCCCCTTGTTATGACTACCAAGTTAGATAGCTGTAACGAGAGGATAAATAAGACGTGACCTCAGCTTTTCCTAAGACAAGCTATGGTCGATTACAACGGAAAAGTTTATGATACTGCAATTGCTGTCAACTCTCCTGATGGAATTTAATATGTTATATCTTGAACGTTTCTTAGCACTGTTACCTCTGAATCTCTTAAAGATCTTGTGTTACTTACGAAAACAATAATAAAGGTCCTAACCGCGAGACGTATCATGAGCCACAGTAATATTTCAGTAACATTTTAGTAATATTTTGGTAATGTTTTAAATATTAATAAATATATATTTTTTTAGATAGGCAGAGGATAGTTACAATCCATACTTATATTATAAATGTGAATGTCTGTGTGTTTGTCTTGCACGCTTTCACGGCTAATCTACCGGTCCGATTGGGATGATATTTAGAACGAAAGTAGTAAAAGTGACTGGGTCTAACATAGGCTACTTATTTTTTCAAAAATCAACCCCTAAAGCATGAAATAGAGGATGAAAGTTTATATGAAAAATTTAAACCGCTTGACCGATTATAATGAAATTTGGCATAAATATAGTTGATAATGTAAGCTTAAACTCGGGCTACTTTATTTTTTGAAAATGCACCCCCGAGGTTTAGAATATAACGAAAAAGTTCACGCGACGTAGCCGCGAGCGGGCCGCTAGTACGAGTATAATTGAATAATCTATTCAATCGTTTTAACGGAACGCTAGAACTGCAGCATCTGCTGCAGTTCTAGCGTTCCGTTAAAACGTGACAGTGAAAGATTTTTTTAATGAGAAAAAACTGCAAAGTGTCTCTAATTGCTCCATCACAAACCTCGTAGCTAAGTTAAATTACTAAACTAAAAGGCAACAAATAGTCCTGTTAATTTAATTAGTATGCTCGGTGACGTAGAGACTACTTCCTCAAACTTCTTGTTCTTGTGCTTGTCAGTAGTTAAATATTAAATATAATACAGTAAACTGTTTTGACATAGCCTTTGTGATATTACTTTTATTATAATAAATTCACTGTTACCTACACATTTTTTCATACATCTTCCATAACGTGCGAATATCCTAGACATTTATTACTACACTAGCGTCCCGCTCGCGGCCTCACTTGCGCAAACTACACAATTATAACTATTTAGGTAACTTAGGGGTTCGTCTGCCTTTATTATCACTTTAATCACAAACTTTGCTTAAGTTTATAATTTAAATATTTGTAACATTTAATTATGAACCGATTGAATTAAAAACAAACACTAAATAATAAGAAAATTTAGTCATTAATCCGAGCAATATTCATAAATGCATTTAAATCAATTTCAGAGACTACCTATTTCGGAGACTATAGTGCACATATAAGACGACAGGCCTGCAGATAAGAAATTAAGAAATCATTCTACATTGATAAATGAATGCAGTAATAAGTTTACTCACATACCTGCCATGTACAAACAGTAATAAGTTAGATTTTTTTATAAGTGTAATTTTTCAAATATAAATTATACTAAGCTAGTTATAGTAGATCCAGTGGCCAGTCGTGGCCCAGTGGCACAAGAGTGTGACTGTAAGCGACTGGTTGTGGGTTCGATTCCCACTCGAGGAGTGGAGATTATATTTCCATTTTCTTCGCTCTGGTGTCGATTTAAAGCGCGGCGTTAAGTTCCGCCACTTAACACGCAAGCCTCCGAATTCGGCGGAAAGTGGGGAACGGAGTGTCTTAACACTAGGTTCCCTCTGCCTACCCTGCTGTGTGCGGGATATAGCGTGAAGCTATATAAATTATACTAAGCTAGTTATAGTAGATTTTCTCTCTACCACCAGAAAAGATTAATATTAATCAATCTTTTTAATTAGTTTAATTTTCGTTTTTTTATATCAATCTGTCGTAGGTTATTTGATAATTTCATTTTAAGCATCCATCATTTACCTCATAACATTATAGTACTCCCTTTGTTTATGAATAACGGTTTAATAAACGTAAATCGGAGTCATAAAGCTACATATTAGACGGCAATAGCCTTTCATGTGATTAATATTTGTAACAGATCGTTCGGCCGGTGTGCTACATAAACGCAAAATGATAAAAGGAAAACCTTTTACAGTATTACACAAATGATAAATAAGCTGAGTAGAGTAGAATAGGCAAAGCACGTATACAAAATTAAAAGAAAATAATGTAGCAATTTCATAACTATTCACGTCAAGTTGTTTTTTAAATATTTTTTATATTTTTTTGTACTTTTTCAGGCTTCACGCTTTTTTCCAGAAAGCAGGGTAGTATATATATATATATATATATATATATATATTAATAGACTTGTTGTTACTGTAAGGTAAATAGTATATTTATAAATCACTGTAGAAATCTATTTTCAAGTTAAGAAATTTAAATTTAAACTCGTCCGAAATTTGATTGAGCAGTAACGATTTGAAAGCAAATAAAAAACGACAGCTAAAGATTGTTCAATCCATGTAGTAAGTTTAAGGAGAGCAAATCTTAACTAACGAGGTAAGAACTGAAAACGTAGTCCGCCTTGCAACTACTTCTTGGTAAACCAATCTACCTCCTGTATTTTACTACATTGTTATTTTCGCTGTTAAGAATTTATATTAATAATTACATTCGAAGCCAAAGTAAGCCGAATGTAACAACCTCTGACGATGGTGTGGGTTTCCACTCGGGAGAATGATTAGTGATAAAGTTGCCTTTGTTAATAATTAATTATGTTTCTATTATTGGGTTTTATATCCCTTTTATTTTCTTTCATATTTGTATGTGAGCAATTATAAATTTTATCTATCTATCTATCTATTATATATAATTATAATTTCCTCGCTCTGCTAACTAAAACATAAAGCCACGTTTCGAATTCCACCTCTCAACACGCAATGTTCTGATTTTGGGTAGGAAGGGGAGAAGAAAGAGTCTTGTCATTAGTTTCTCTCTAACAAACATATTATAAGGGAATAGACGTAAAGCTGAATATAAAATATTTTCATACATATTTTAAGATAATTTGCCATTTACTTAAACTGAATTGAAAGAATTTTCTAGAAGAAGTATATATTTGTTTTGTTAGAATGAATGTAAGAACAAATATCTATGAAACCTAATTACAGTTCAAAAAACGGGTCTTTTAAAAGACAATTTTAAACACAGTCTCTAAATAATTAATCACTTGACTCCAGCCATTTTAAAATCGCAATTAACTACGAGTATTATTTTTTTGTTTACCACTTCACGCTTTTCCTCGCACATCAGGGTTATAAGAGAGAACCTAAGTGTCCAATCACTCCGTCCTGCACTTTTCACCTTGAGTGGCGGAAATCAATGCCGTGCTTTGTCTTTAGTACCAAAGCGATGATATAAAAAAAATGAATAAAATTCTTAATTTTTTTTCAGCTTCACGCTGTGTCCCACACACAGCAGGGTAGGCAGAGGGAACCTAGTATTAAGATACTCCCTTCCCCACTTTCCGCCGAATTTGGAGGCATTGCGTGTTAAGTGGCGGAACTTAACGCCGCGCTTTACCTCGACACCAGAGCGAAGAAAATGAAAATATTAAATACTCCTCGAGTGAGAATCGAACTCACAACCAGTCGTTTACAGTCATACGCTTGTGCCACTGGGCCACGACTGGCGTGAAAATCGAACCCAGAACCAATTCTGCTTATAGTTAGCCTCTGTCCTACTGCGCAGCGATCACCTAATGTAGATCGTTAAACAAATGGCATTAAACTACTACAGTATTTAGTGTTATTTCGTGTCCGGATGGGATAATTTGTCGAACCCAAGACAGTTAGCAAAATAAAATTTGCGGGTACCTAATACTTATCTAAATACATACCATACATATAGTAGTCGTTTCATTATTAAATTTAAGTATTTTAGCAATGAAGACCAGGGCCTGTCGATAATCTAGATTCCAGAAAATTCTCCTACAATTAATAAAATTGCTTTAATTTTGTTAGCTTCACGCTGTATCCCGCACACAGTAAAGTAAGCAGAGAGATCCTAGTATTAAGACACTCCGTTCCCCACCTTTCGCCAAAACTGAAGTCTGAAGTCATTGCGTGTTGAAATCACGAAAATTATCGCCGCCTTTGAATAAAATATTAAATATTTCCATTTTACGAATGAACCCACAACCAGCCGTGTTTACAGTCACACTTATGTGCCCCTGCACCACGACTAAGCTCTCTCTAATTTAATGTAATTATAAAAGAGATAATATTTAGAAATAATAATTTCATGCTTATTTCATTCTTATTTAAGTTAAAGTTATACCTTTTTAATTACTTAAAATATACTCTAATTCAACCGTTACAAATAAACGTTTAAATTAGTAATACACAATATATAAATTTATTCCATTATGTCATGGCGTGAATGGCACCAAAATCTACCTAGCTTCCGCTGAAGCGGTTACGACAGTTCGAACAGTAATTACGTAGAAACTACGAGGCATTTAATTCGCTTACGTGTCGAACATGTAGTTACTGAATTCACTTCAAACTTCAGGAATATTTTAACTTGTACCCGTTTTCCAGATAAAATTGTAGTCTTTGACAATAAAACACATTAATTGAATATTTAATTTCCCTTTAAATAGCTTCTGCTGAGAAAGATATCATAAGTTCAGTAGTAGTTTGTATTAACATAAAAAGTGTATTTTAAAATGGCATCTTACATTACACCTTGTTTTAAATTACACCTTGTTTTTGTCTTTGAATACATCAAATATATAATAACTAGCGTAGCAGTCTACGTTATTTTTAAAAATCATACCGCTTTTTGGAAGACTCTTTAGTGTGGATTTCTGCATAACTTTCAGTACTAATGAGAGCCGATAGGGTGCCGTCGTTTGCTGAGTTAAAAAGCAGTGCAAGGAGTGTAGGTTTTGCATATTTTTGTAAAATATTTGTTATTACGATTTGCTAAAACTTCAGTCATATAATGGTTTTTAGTATGTTAATAAAGTCATTAAGTATTATTCATACACAAAGGTAATTGAAATATTAAAAATATTTAAAACATGGCATGATCGCTTGCCAAACGATTATTCGCCGCAATAATCGCTGGGTAGCAGCAATTTGTAAAAATGTCTGTATGCAGAGATAGCTAAGATTAAAATAAGTTGTTAATAGTTTACTTACATTACGACGCAGCCGTGTGTAGTACGCTTGGCTTAGTGGTTAATGGTTTTGATGGTTTCCAAAATACGCGCATTCGAATCCCGCTGCTTCAAATTTTTATACCTTTTCAAAAAAAAAATTTCAGTACCCTAATTTTTCTGTAGTTAAAGCCTATAATTTATAGTAGACTCTAAGAAATAAATTTCGGCCATTATCTCATTTTTTATATTCGTTTGTGCGAGTATAATAAAAACCGTTAATGTTAAGAGGTCATACAAAAAAAATGTTATGCATGATTTGTACAATGGACAGGAGAATTCATTACTCGTCTTTGTTGAGGACGTTTCTGTATTCCGTAAAGCATCACGGAACATTCATCACGACAAAGCTGTCTTTTCCTGCCTCAGTATTTTGCAACCCTGAAAAATTGTATAAGGTCTCTAACATTATCTCAAGGGCCGTAAACATGAGTAATGATCTACCCTAAATATTACTGCACTTTTGATAACCACAAAGCCACAACATTTACCTGGAATGTTCTTTTACGAGGGTATGTTGACAGTGACCGATGACACAATAACCTAAGGAAGATCTTAAGATATATCCGCTAATATAATATAATTCTTACAAATTAATGTTTACCTAATTACTAAACATGTCACACAATGTATATTTTAATTATAAGCTTAAATTAACAGGAACAGGACATACTGCATTTTGTGCATCATAATAATATCGTATAGAGATGCATCATAATAGAGGTATGTATGTAGTAGAAAACTTTCGACCTCTTTTTACAAAAATTTTACTGATGAGCGTGTGATATTTGGGGGTGTGATAAACAATGGGGAAAGAAGTGCAGATGGCTAATTTTTTTGTAGTAATACACAAGAAATGATAGAATATTGTACGACATACAAGTAAAACTTCATTCGGTAAATTTTACAATTTTATTAATTTAATTCATTCCTAGGTATTCCTGTGAGGCCATCGTGACGCAGTAGGACAGCGTCTGACTGTAAACACTATTGGTCGTAGGTTCAATACTCATTAGAAGAATGCTAATATTTATATTATTTTCATTTCCCACCCTCTGGTACCAAAGCGTTGCGCTGAGTTTCACCACTCAATCTTTACAAGCTAAGCTATTTATGACCCTGCGATGAGGAAAAAATCAAAGATGTTTTTCTATGGTTTTTAATATTAAAGTTTATAATTATAGCAAGAAGCATAATCTAAATATAATCTACACAGTTATGCTATAATTATTTTTTCATCATATGTATTAAATTTCAAATATAGACTACCCACGCTAACGAAGCCAAGGCCGTAAGCTCGTCTAACATGAAGCATGTCATAGGAACTCTTTGCTTGTGAAAATTAAGAAAATACTACTGATACTGTATATACTTACACTATACAATGTACTATTGAAATACACATATTACGAACAAAAATTATAACTATTTTTAGTGTATCTTGACGGTGATTCTTGCACATAATATCATTTTCTTAACTTCACACCTGTTCCAACATAGCCTTTTTTTAACGTCAGGAAATCCGTTACGGATACCAGCCCGAGGGACTCGGAAAGTGGTTATGAGGGATGTGGAAAATTAAGAAAATACTACTGATACTGTATATACTTACACTATACAATGTACTATTGCTTGGCTGAAATATACATATTACGGATAAAGTTTATAACTATTTTTAGATAAAAGTTTATATCTTGACGATGATTCTTGCACATAATTATCTATCATTTTCTTAACTTCACACTTGTTCCAACATAGCTTATCTCAACGAATTTATAATGAGACATGTGCACTCCGAACAAATAAAACTAAGATGAAAACTTTTGCAAAGTTTAAGATATAAGAATATTTCATGGATCCAAAACAAATATCACGTAAGGTTTTGCACAGTTTGAAAGTTTTAAAAACTACTAAACCCACTCTACGTTTTAAAATATTTGTAGAGTAATTCTCGTCATCTCATCGCTACTCATAACAAGTCTGAACAATCAGATCTGAACTTACCCATACAACATGTTCTCGTGACTATACTGCGTTACGATACAGTTGACTACTTTACTTTTGTAAATATTTATCTATTTGTGTGGTGAAGGTTGTTATATTGTCACTAAGTCTCTTTTCAACTTATAATCTAGAAAAGTGTAATTTTATCTCTTTTTGCCGATTAATCTCGTTTGTATAGTCTCCACACAACGTGATATTTTTACGTTCTTAACTCGCACGTTTGAGGCGCCAATTTCAATTCGTTTAAAATAATTCAAGTGAACACAAATAAGTTCTACAGAATATATTTTTATGAAAATGTACTATTTCTTATACTAAAATAATACTAGTTTCTATTCAGTTCTCCGCATGTTTATTTATTTGCTTAATGTAATCTATACAACATTTTGCTAAACAATTTCATCGTTTAGGACCTTTGATCTCCACACTGTTTTTACAATTTACTTTTTGTTTATTATTGTTCTTATGTCTCTTCAAGTAGTAAATTAAACATTGCAGCGCAGATAGCACGTTTTTTTTAGATTTACATCAGATCCAGACGAATGGTCATACTCAAATTGTCAACGCGCTCTGATTAGACAAACTGGTGGGAGGGATAACAAATACACAACGTCTTGACACTAGATTCTCTGTGACTGAGTAGTCATTTAAGTATAGTGGAGTCACTATGCTGGAAAAAGCGTGAAAATACAAAAAACGTGAATAAATGAAATGATATTCCAAAATATGTAAAAAACAAATCTTTCCCAATACGTAACTAACGTAACTAATCAATACAAAAGTTCGTGAATACTGATCCCTTTTAAATTACTTTTCTTGCTAATGCGCGGCTCCCTTTGTAGCTCTCAGCGTTTATTATTTTTAATTAACATTACAATTTATATAACATTCATATATGTATACATAAAAAAACTTAACAAGACACAATACTATTAAAGCAATGATATATTTAAGCTTGACTTTGTCTAATCTTACCGCAAAAACATTTATATTATTAAATATAATTTCGTTTTCATACGCATGCCGTAGCAACATATAGGTACGTCGCATCGTTGCACATGCAACACCGCGGAAGAGTAGTTTGAAAATATCGGGTAACAAAACAGCAAACAGTGCAAAATTATAATTTTATACAAGGCTACAAGTTCTATTTACATTCTCCAATAAAAATATGAGAACATATTTCAATCAAAACACTTGACACTAATTGTGCTACTAAATTATTAAGGTGTTCCTTCTTCTTGAACTTGAAGAACTTTATACAGACTGTATTAGTAAAACATATTGTTTCGTTTACTTATTTACTCACATACATGAAAACTTTGCTTTCGTGAAAAGGAGCCGAAACCTTATCCTTCGCCTGTTAATATATAGATTTTCACTTTTTTCATTAGATAAAAAGCCAATCTAAAATAAAAGCAACGTTTATCTTATTTCTATCATGATGCTCCATTTGATTAATCGACTACTACATAAATAATATCTATAGATCTAAAGATATATGAAGAATCGCTATTATCTACAAGACCAATTTTCGCTCTTTATCTGTGAGAAAATTATTTCCTCAATTAGTATTCCAGAAAGGTTTCGCCCTCTCGTGACGTAGTTCCCGAAATCATCGATGAATCCGAATGCTCACTGGCGAATTTATATTAAGCAGGAAAGTTTGTTCATTAGTTACATCTTGTTTTCTATTTTTAGTATAAAATTTGTTTATTTTAATAAACCAGGAAATGTGTATATTACTTTGAAGTTAAACGCGCGTTAAAACACGAAATGTTTGAATTCCAGCGGAAAGTTCAGAACGGTCTGTTTCGATACTAGGTTTTCTCTGACTACCCTGCTATGTAGGAAGAAGCATGAAGCTGGGTATAATGAAACGTCACGTTATATTACAGAAACTATAAAGACAAATAAGGCGCATCCTTGCTCGCCTAATCATATTTTACAGCCCATATTATGCCTCGTTTATGAAAGCGTAATTAAATTTTCTAGCCCGCTAATTTCTTATAATCCCCTTAGCGTGTATTAGAGTTGTTTTAGTACATTTTATTTTTAAATACCATACATAGACTATAAAAATAAAAGGGACCTTTAATCGTAATATTCTATTTACAATCATTATTTTTTTTATGTTACGTTGTATGTCGCGTTGCGTTATCTTGCGTTTTCAAGATGCGCCAATCATAACGACGACCCACCATACTTCTTAACTTTTCGTTTACTTTAAAGTTATTACACTAGTGTGTCTATATTGTGTAGTGTGTGTATATTCAAGTAAATGAAGGAGAATTTCACAATATTTGAGTATTAAATCTTTATAAACTTTTATCTCTGTCCATATCTCATATGAACTTAGATCTTGGTTTGTAAAGAATGATTGCTAAAACAAACTTTAGCTTTTACGTGATATACACATAAATATACATCTGCTTTGAAATTTTACTCTTTTCTTAAATATTCACTCTCTTTGTGTCTCTATTTACGCTGCTTTAGTGATAAAATTTACCAATAACAAGAAATTTTGAAAATTGGAAGCCTGAAGGAAATATATTCATACTCGTTAGTATCAGTCGACTCGCAGCCTCGTCTACATATACTTACTACAATTTCCACTCAATAATTCACTCTTAGGGGATGGTTTTTGAAAACAAAGGCTATCTTTGACCTTGCATCATCTTCGAACTTTCATGTTTAATTATTTTCATTCCGAATACTCCATATAATATTCCACGCAAAAGTTAGATTACCCGTGAAATCGTAAAAGACAGACAGACAGAAAATGACACACAGACTTTCGCATTTATAATCACAGACAGATTTGCCGTATTCCTAACATGTAAAATTATGTGAAAATAACGACGAATATTTTTTTCGTTTATTCACCAGTTATAGATGCTAGAGAACATACAATTAAAGTGAATAATTTATTGATACTATATACGGGGGTTAGCTGGTGAGGAAGATCAATAAGGAGACTTAATATTATTTAATAATTAAAACATACTTATATAAAACCTTTTACTTCATATATAGTTAAATAATGTGATAACTAAGAATACTTGAGGTGATTTATAGCATAATTGGCCTATTATAAGGTGACTTTACATACCGGAACACTCCGTTGTAGCAAGGGTCCACTTTGCAAACTAACATAAATGAATTGCCTTTCAGACTACCAAAAGTATATTTTACGTTTACTTATTAAAGTAACAGTTGCGTTGTATGAAATAAAAGAGTAGGTGACTACTTCCGCAATCAGACTCATCCAATCCAATTTTCTTCCATATGAGGCGATAAAGACGGTCTCAATACGTTCATTTCCACTCATCCCGCCATATAACTAGATCACTTTCATCTAATCTTAATTTATCTCCACACAATAAACCAATCGCTGAACAATAAGCCGGCATGCAATTGCACGCGTTGAACAATACTCCCAACAATATATAATGGAACGACTGGGGTATGTCCAGGGAATAATCAATTTCATACTGTTTTAATGAACTGTTGTATTATAGTGATTTTAGTGTATTTTAATGTATTTGGATGACAGTACTAATATAAGTTACTTTATTGTAAAGAACAAACAGAAGAAAATGACGTAAAAATGACGTATTTAGCAGTATAATCAATATAACTTGACTTTGGTACTTTTTATTTTTCTGCGGGAACTATATTGAATACCAGGGTAACCTAACGACCCGCTCGCGGCGTCGCTGGGTGAACTACTACTTTCATACCCTATTTTAGCACCTCTGGAATTATTTTTAAAAAAGAGAGGTAGCCTATATTTGACTTTGCCTTATCAACTATTTCCTGAGAAAATTAATCGAAATCAGTCAAGGAGTTTAGATCTTTCATTCTCACTATATTCTTAACATACATAAGTTTCATCCACTGTTTCAACCTCCTAGGGTTTGATTTTTTTAAAAAGTAGCCTATATTTGACCCTACGACTTCTTCTTTTCGAATTTCATCTAAAGCGGGCTAGTAGATTACCCGTGAAAATATAACCTATAGAAGAGATACAGATTTTTGCATTTTTATAATAATATTAATGAGTACGAATATATCTAGTACAATGTCAACTATATAATAACAGATGGTGACAGAAAACGTAGTGACATTTGTTGTCATATAGATAATATAAAGTTTTGTAGACCGGTCAAATGTATTTTTAATAGCAAATTATCTTCAATAAATGTTGTGCTCAATTTATTTTATAATTAAAACAAATTTAGTTTCACTCGTGAACTATCAACACAATTTAAATATTTTTTTTTATTTTATTTTTCTGCGGCAGTTGTATAGAATACCAGGATGAAAACTATCCCATATATTGCTCTAACCTTTAAGCTAACTCCATACAAAAATTCATTAATTTCTACCCGGTAGATATCAGTATACAAATAATTTACTTATATCGGTTTTTTATTTTTTTCAAAAAAACTACATGGAAAACCGGGATAAAAACTATCCTATATGTACCTTTGGACTATAAGCTATCACCATACCAAAATTCATTCATTTCTATCCAGTAGTTTTTGCGTGATTGACGAACAAATTAACAGACAGACAGACAAAAATTCTACTGATTGGTTTTTTTGCCTCTGTTATCGATATATTAACGCATCTCATTAAAATTTTTCAGAAATTGTTAATTTACAGAATTGACTTTTCTATTCTTTTATTATATACTAGCGACCCGCTCGCAGCTTCGCCGCGTGAACTACTACTTTCATCCCCATATTTCAGCACCTTTGGGTTTCTTTTTAGAAAAAGAGAGGTAGCCTACGCTTGATCTTGTCTCATCAACTATTTTCCTAAGTAAATTCATCGAAATCGAAATTCTTCATTCTTACTATATACTAAACATACATAAGTTTTATCCACAGTATCATTACAACATATCTTCTAAGACTTGATTTTTTTTAAAAGTAGATTAAATTTGATATCTTACTAGATATATCCGTACTCTTCTATCTGTTTGTTTTCACGGGTAATCTACTAGCCATATTTAGATGGAATTCGTAATGAAGATTGTTGAAGAACCAAGGTCAAATTTAATCTACTTTTAAAAAAAATCAAGTCTTAGAAGATATGTTGTAATGATACTGTGGATAAAACTTATGTATGTTTAGTATATAGTAAGAATGAAGAATTTCGATTTCGATGAATTTACTCAGGAAAATAGTTGATGAGGCAAGGTCAAGCGTAGGCTACCTCTCTTTTTCTAAAAAGAAACCCAAAGGTGCTGAAATATGGGGATGCAAGTAGTAGTTCACGCGGCGAAGCTGCGAGCGGGTCGCTAGTCTCTATATATAATAAAAGAGTAGAAAAGTCAATTCTGTACATGAAAAATTTCAGAAAAAATTTAATTGGGTGCGTTAATATATCGATAACAGAGGCCAAAAATCCACTCAGTAGAATTTTTGTCTGTCTGTCTGTCTGTCTGTCTGTCTGTCTGTCTGTCTGTCTGTCAATTTGTTCGTCTGTCTGTTAATTTGTTCGCCAATCACGCAAAAACTACTGGACAGAAATGAATGAATTTTAGTATAGTGATAGCTTATAGCCCAAAGGTACATATAGGATAGTTTTTATCCCGGTATTCCATGTAGTTTTTTTGGAAAAAATAAAAAACCGATATAAGTAAATCATTTGTATATCGGTATCTACCGGGTAGAAATTAATGAATTTTTGTATGGAGTTAGCTTAGAGGTTAGAGCAACATATGAGATAGTTTTCATCCCGGTATTCAACATAACTCCCTCAGAAAAATAAAATTAAAAATAAAAACATTCAAATTATGTCGATAGTTCACGAGTGAAGCTAAATTTGTTTCAATATCACTAATTAAAATAATTATAAAATAAAATAAGCATAACATTTATTAAATATACATTTGACCGGTCTATAAAACTTTATATAATCTATATATTTATATAATCTATATGACAACAGATGTCACTATAGTCCGTTCCAAATCTTAATGCACACAATAATAACAAACTTTTCGGTCTAAAATTACCACATGATCACTCATTATACGTCGCAAGTAACACTTTCACAGATATTTCACATATCTTAACTTGGTATATTAACACTTATTATGCCATTTTTACGAAGATTAATATTAAAAAATCTTATTTAAAAAACCTTCGACTCAAAATCGACGAAACCTGTCAAATGACAACTGACAGTTCTATTGTTAAAATTAGAGACGTGCGAATGCTGACGAGTTATGAAGTTTAGTAATCGATTTATATAATCGGTAAAACATAAATATTAAAATAAACATTTGTTTCCTAATCAGGTTTATCCCATACACAAATTGTAAGATATATAATTTAATACAACAATAAATATATAAAAATATATCACGATCAATAAATGTTGATTACACTGGTGTATTACACGTTTGATTGTTACTTTTAATTAATAAACGTTTAATAATTAAAAATGTTTTATTTAATTCATTAAGTGTTTATGAAGAGGTGTTTTATAAATCGTAAGAATGTAATAACAAAAAGAAAAAGAAACAATCGGTAAATTCGATACTGTTCAGATTGATTCGAATTTGAACTGTAACTGCACATCACTAAACTGTCAGTCGTGAGGTGAATGAACTTTGTGTTTTGGTTTTGTGCATAAAGATTTGGAACGGACTATACGTGTTCTGCAACGGGTAGCGTCTGCATCTGTTATTATATAGTTGACATATCCGCACTCATTAAAATTATTATTATAAAAATGCAAAAATCTGTATCTCTTCTATTTGTTATGTTTTGACGGGTAATCTACTGGCCCGATTTAGATGGAATTCGTAAAGAAGATTGTTGAAGACGCAGGATCATATAGGCTACTTTATAAAAAATCAAACCCTAGGAGGGTGAAACAGTGGATGAAACTTATATATGTTTAGTATATAGTGAGAATGAAAGATCTAAACTCCTTGACTGAAATGAATGAATTTTCTCAGGAAAATAGTTAATGAGGCAAGGTCAAACATAGGCTCTCTCTTTTTTTAAAAATTACCCTGGTATTCAAAACAGTTCCCGCAGAAAAGTAAAAAACTGGCAAAGTCAAATTGCATTGATTATTTGCAAGTAAAGCTATTTTTTTAATATCAATAAGTAACACAATTGTAAAATAAAAAGCGTAAAGTTTATTTAAGATATTATGACCGGTTTATAATACTATATACCATGTCCATGTACGAAATCTACTATCATATGATAGCAGATTTCGTACGTTTTCTTACTAGAACAGTTATCGCTATATGTTATCAAATAATATAGACATTGCACTAAATGTATCGATGATTTTCTCATGAACATAATTAGTGACGATAGTCAAATATAGACTGATAAAATAGGCAATAGAGGATGAAAGTGGTAGTTCACGTGGCGAAGCCGCGAGCGGGTCGCTAGTATATAATAAAAGAGTAGAAAAGTCAATTCTGTACATGAAAAATTTCTGAAAAATTTTAATGGGATGTGTTAATATATCGATAACAGAGGCCAAAAAACCACTCAGTAGAATTTTTGTCTGTCTGTCTGTCTGTCTGTCATGTCATGACATGTCAACTATGTAATAACAGATGGCGTTACCCATTCCAGAAAATGTAATGACATCTGCTGTCATATAGATTATATAAAATTTTATAGACCGGTCAAATGTATCTTTAATAAATGTTATGCTTATTTTATTTTATAATTATTTTAATTAGTGATATTGAAATAAATTTATCTTCACTCGCGAACTATCGACATAATTTGAATGTTTTTTCTTTAATTTTATTTTTCTGCGGGAGTTGTTTTGAATACCAGGATGAAAACTATCCCATATGTTGCTCTAACCTCTAAGCTAACTCCATACAAAAATTCATTAATTTCTACCCGGTAGATATCAGTATACAAATGATTTACTTGTATCGGTTTTTTATTTTTTCCAAAAAAACTACATGGAAAACCGGGATAAAAACTATCCTATATGTACCTTTGGACTATAAGCTATCACCATACCAAAATTCATCTCAGCTCTGTTATCGATATATTAACGCATCCCATTAAAATTTTTCAGAAATTTTTAATGTACAGAATTGACTTTTCTACTCTTTTATTATATAATATAGAAATATAGAATAATAGAATAGAGATAGAGAAGAGAAGAGAAGAGATTATTTATCATCAAGTTTGCAGTTTGCAGTTTCATAAAATAAGCAGCAGTCTGCCTGTAAATGTGGTTGTGGGTTCGATTCCTGTAAGGATAAAATATAGAATTAAAATTATTTACATTTCTATTTCTTCGCCCAAGCTAAAATAAAGCACAGCGTTGTATTCCGTGGAACTAATCACAAATTAGTACTTACTTAACACGCAGTGTCTCCATTTTTTGCGAAAAGTGAAAAACGGAGTGTCTTGACAGTTTCTCTCGGACAACCCCCATATGCGAGAAATTGATTCTCGTTATAAAATAGAAAGTGTTCGAAAATAACGAGTAGTCATTGCAGTAGTCAACTAATGAGGTTGTCATGTAATAAATATACCTACTTAATATATATTTTAATATAGCTTCACGCTATATCCCGCACACAGCAGGGTAGGCAGAGAGAACCTAGTGTTAAGACACTCCGTTCCCCACTTTCCGCCGAATTCGGAGGCTTGCGTGTTAAGTGGAGGAACTTAACGCCGCGCTTTACCTCGACACCAGAGCGAAGAAAATGGAAAATAACATTTCCACTCCTCGAGTGGGAATCGAACCCACAACCAGTCGTTTACAGTCACACTCTTGTGCCACTGGGCCACGACTGGCCACTATATATTTTAAAATGATTACAAAGTGCACACGATTTCAAATTAATTAAAGTGGTCACTTAAAATGTGATTTATTTTTCTATTGTAATCTAAACCGTAGGATGGAATCAAATGAAGGAAATTAGAAATGAAATATTTTTATTCAGCATAAAAGAAGACGCTTCATTCCTTTCGATTACAATAGATTTTCTAAACCCGTTAAGATATATTTTTGTCACTGATCCTTTCGGTATTTCATATAAAAGCAGTAATAAAGGAAATTAAAAATACATATCTAGAAAAATACAGTAAATTAAGGCTTATTCTTTATAATTATATATATTTTGTCTGGTCAATTCATTTTCCTCCTTAATAGTAACAGAAGTCATTCAAAATAACGTTAGGACATTAATTACTTAATACGGTAATATTTTACGTCACGTAATCCTGCCCATTCCTATTTATCGAACTCAAATATTGATAGATGAGCTCCAGATTGATACTCAAATTGTACATTTACTCTATGTAAAACAAATAGGCGTTCATCGATCAAACGTCAGTCTGAAACACCAATATTTAGTAATGCCTTTCCACGATTTATATAAGTTTGGTTTACGGCTATTAGGATAGTGGCGGAGTTCGGACAAGTGACTTAACGCAATGGTTTTCGATGCGAATTACATTCGAGGGATCTTATAATTAATAAAATATAATTAGTTTCATTGAACTAGTTAAAATTGAAAGACAACTTCTTTCTTTCTGCCTCCGAAGCAGTCTTTGTTTATGTTTTCTTTATTAGTCTGACGTTCAATTTATCTTAAGGTGTTCATTTAGTCCGATAATGTAATAAATTTTATATAGGTATAAAATTAATATAGTATTTGAAAGAGTATAGTGCAATTTCAACATTTTAGGTGTTATATTGAATAAAACATTTTTTTATCTGTAACCATGTGTAAAAGTATTTCTCAACAACATTATGTAATAAAGATGTGTTATTCAATTCTGTTTTCTCATCTAGATAAGATCTACTTTGGTCCTTATCTTAAATAGATATATTATTCCATTACATTTTTTATCATAATCATTTATATAACTGTAAATAGAACCGAACAAAGCCAAAGCATATCGACTGCTTAGTATTAAAAACATACGATATTAATGTAGAATGCGGTAGTAGTAGCTTAAATTGAAATGTTAGTAACTTAACCTTGATAACTTAAAATGCCGAGAACATCCGTTGTTAGTTATCAAAGGAATCACTTAATTATACTCAGCTATTTCACGCCCTAACTCCTTTAAGGACCTTGTTCAGTTGTAGTTTCAAACATGAAAGCTCTATCAAACTCATTTACACACTTCGAAGAATTGGCATTTCAAGCTACACATGCTTAGTAAACGATAATAAAGTGTTTGAAGAGAAAATAACGAGCTACAACTGATTACATCACATAGGCGTTTTTCTGTATGTTAAAAATATTTTTCAATATGTAAGTAACGTATACTTACAAATTTAAAAATATTTTTTTACATGCTCTTTCACAACATAGTCAGAATGAACCTAGTGTCAAGACACTATTACGTACTTGCCGCTAGAAAAATTATGTATTCATTAGCAGAGCTCAACGTCGATAGCTGCAAGGCAAACTAACAAGAGCAGACAAATTAAATTATTTTAAATATAATCATACTCCGAGTGGGAATCGCACCTACAACCATCGTGTGTACAGTCAGACACTGTCTGCACCACGTCAATTTTTTTTTATTGATATAATGTATTAAGATACATTGTTCTTTCTGTTTACTCCATATTTTACATTATAGTTACTTCCATTTTGACACATTTATTTTGCAAGTATTATGATCTTGGTTTTTTACTTTATCTTTTATAGGTTTTTTATATGACTATTTAATAAAAAGAATCTGGAAAAGATGATGACAAGTTTAAATATGCGATATTTTCTAACATGCCTTTTCACTATCTAGTTATTGAAAATTGACATTTTTTTATTTATAATAGATTCCGTTGCTTGTATACATATGTAGGATTTAAACCTGTGCCAAATAAGCTCGTTCATGGTTTACTAGGTCGGAAATTTATACGCCTATTAAAACTTTTATTATTAACAAATATGTATGAGTATTTTTTAAGCGTTTTACTATCCAAGAGATTTTGGCATGAGAGAAAACTCTGTGAATAACATTTGAAAACATTACAAGACTACTTCATTGTGCTCAGAGAGCGGTAAAGCAATATATATCATTTTATTATAACGATCTTATGAATTATATTTTTTATAATAAAGAAACAATATTGCTATATAGTAATAAATAAGCTCTCTAAGAATAGGAATTCGTAATTAGTTGGGCTTCGAGATCAAAAGTTTGAAGGGTCAGCGGTTTTGATGATCAGTTGATTGTGCCCTGAAAGCAAAGCAGAGTTATTCAAATATTAAACTTATTTCAGTACCTTTATATAACTTAATTCAGTATCTTTATAAGATAAGTGTAGGGATGCCCCTTACAGTACGATATATCGTAACATCAATGAATTTCGAGACGATCAATCGATATATAGTCAGTAGTCAAATGTTATTCGAAATTTCTTGTTTTAAATACAAACACATGTGACATGCTTCAGTTTTTGAACGTCAAATAATTTACCACCGGTTCCCTAAAATTAAAATGCCTCAGTTCCCTTTAATAGGATGAATTTGATAAGTACAAGTATATCGCACTCCTATGAAAATTTATACTGCTCAAATCGTATTAAACTATCATAGTTTTTTTATCGTAGTCTTTTGTAGTTGTCTGTGTATAAAGTCCTTTAACGTTATTACAAAATTATAACAATGAAACAAAATACAAAGCAGTAGAATTTAATAATACTAGCAAAAGGGTTTATTTTCGATACAGCTCTGTATTGTAAATATTTATTACGAAGAAACAATTTTTCACACTTCTCACAGGTTAAATGCTTTTCAAGTCTTTTTCACGTAATAGTGAGATAGAACCTACTCTCAATACAGTCTGTTCTTAGCTTTACGTCATAAATCGAGACATTGCGTATAAACTAGCGGAATATAATGCCGCATTTTGTCTTTGGCTCGTTTAGTTCTATTATTCTCCGGGTAGGAATAGAACCCACAACTATCACGTTTACAGCCACAAAATATTAATGTCATTCCCCGTTGGTATTGCATATCGATAGACAAGCGCAAGATATAAATATATCGATACAAAGAAAAGCAATGATATCACACTTCGATTCGATACAGCTGCGATGTAAAGATACAATACACGTTTTGCGCATCCCTAGTTTGATCGTACTTTTACTCAGGCTTTTCCTTTCCCATCCATTTTAAAAAGCTTTGATCCCTTGATCAAAATTAAATCAAATTGATTTACAAGGTGTAATTTATATAAAGACCTTTCTTTTCCATTCTCCTTAAGGTTACATGTTGGCATTTCAATAAGTATTTTTAGGTTTTGTTTATATATCGGACAGAAAGACAAAGAAAAGATAATTAACTGACAAGGCAATTTCAAAAAAATATGACTGAAACATCAAATAAAAGCTATACTACGATGCTTCTATTCGTTGCCCCCGTCCTGTTCCGGATTAGCCTTTTGACGGCATCATCTTTGTCATCGCTGTAGTAGTAAGTGCAGCAGTCGGTGTGTCGCGAAATTGCTACCACAGCGTGTGGTACGCTATCATGTAACTGCATTTTAACTGTTTTAAACATATTTATTACTACAAGGGTTTTTGCTCGTAAGACCCTGAGCTTCGTGGATTGCGAGTACTCTCGAGCCTGCCTGTCCTGCACATCCCCGGCTGGTCAGGGATTCTTTCTCTTTCTGAGTAAAAGTGACGTAGAGTATATATTTTAGGTCCTTTAGAACTGGTGTAGTTTTAATATTTTTGATGCAAAGGGAGTGCACTACCCTTCTCGAAGAGTATATACCGAGATATACCTCTCTTAGGGCGTAAGCTACGTCCATGGAACTCCTGTGAGTACACGGTAGCTCTTGGTTGATGTTAAGGATTTGTGATGGTCTATGATAGAACATCTCAAAGAGGTTGTCCCTGTCTATATAGGGTATCTGGTTTACATCTCCAAAATTTTAAAATTAAAACCTTACGTTTTTATTCAAAATCAGTGTAGATTCAACGAGATGGATTCGTCGATCGGTTTGGATACCGCCATTACATTAAAGGAAGTAAAAATCATAAAAACAATCGTTTATCTTAAAAGTCGTATTAAATCTGAAGATAATTGTTCTAGAGGTGTTGTTACAGACGCGTTAATAACAAATGTAAATATTTTTTATGGAGAACAAACTCATTGCAGCGCCGACAGTAATTTTAATTAAGGCACAGCTTCGGTTTCTGCATAATTTACATTTATGATATAAAAGTTTCCTAACAACTCGTGTTAGTATTTGTTTGGAGCTTTTAGTTTAATCTACTAGAAAAATGTTAAACCTATATTAAAAGATTAATGTTTAGGAATCTCTTTCTTTTAATTTAATGAATTAACTTTTTTCATTTCATTACAAAAAACGATATTGATTGTTTTACTTATTTAGAAAAGATATGTTTAGGATTTCGAAACCGATTTTTTGATAAATCATAAGGGCACCCCCCTTGTTTTGTCGCTTGTTACTGTGAAAATAATTAGATAAGATAACAACATTTTCAAAGGAGTTTTAAGTTC
Organism: Dryas iulia moderata; assembly: GCA_019049465.1. Classification (NCBI taxonomy): domain Eukaryota; kingdom Metazoa; phylum Arthropoda; class Insecta; order Lepidoptera; family Nymphalidae; genus Dryas; species Dryas iulia. The sequence goes on from CM032431.1 coordinate 7,723,556, forward strand.
TATGAGTTTATAGAAATCAATAACGACTGTAGACTTAAAATTTAATGAAAAATCACATACGAAATAATTATAACGTAAATATAGGTTGACTTTGTGTTAACTGATTGTTTTAGTTTAGGCTTATATTGAAAGTGCTATATAATGAGAACCGCAATTAACAGAGCAAATATAGGAGAGTAAACTCTTGGTTGACGATATGAGACACATTTAGTAGAATGAATATAAATAAACGACTGGTTGTGGGTTCGATCCCACTCGAGGAGTGGACATTATATTTCCATTTTCTTCGCTCTGGTGTCGAGGTAAAGCGCGGCGTTAAGTTCCGCCACTTAACACGCAAGCCTCCGAAAACGGAGTGTCTTAACACTAGATTCCCTCTGCCTACCCTGCTGTGTGTGGGATACAGCGTGAAGCTAAAAATATAAATAAAATAATATCTTTTTTCACGTTTTTTTTAACAAAGTGCGGCGTTGGGTTCCGCTTCACATTCCTCATTATAATAGAATGTAGAATACTTCTTCCCTTTTTTTATCAATCCATACAAATATGGAAATGCCGAAGTTAAAACTTAATCAACCCAAAACACTCCGTTCTCTATTTTCCACTCGAAATTGGAACGTCGCGTGTTAAGTGGCGGAACTCAACGCCACGCTTTATCTTAGTTATAGGGCAGAAAACTGAAAATAATATATAATGACTCCCACGAGTGGAAATCGAACCCACAATTGTTAGATCCACATCGTATTGTTAGTTGGGCGCTGTCTCACTGCACCACGATACCTTTAATAAAAATATTAATGATAATTTAAAAAGCAAGACGTTTATACGTTGCTTCATAAAAAAAAATCCCTTACAGCTTTACAATTTTATAGTTCAAACGGTTTAGCAATTATGAATTGACTTTTCGCACAATTTCTCATTTTAATAAACTGAATCCGTAAAATGCAACGTTTTAACATTTCAATCAAAGATTCAGCCGTAAATAATAATTTATAGCTGAATATTACATTGAAATATTACATACCTTTATATTGAAAAATATACTTTTGAATTCATCATAAATTGAAATTGGCTAGTCAAGATTAATATATTAAGAGGAAAAAAAATATAAAAAATACAAAAACTTATTTAACCAAATCACTTCCAAATACTATATTATATACTAGCGCCTCGCTCTCGACTTTGCCTGCGTAAACTACACAACTATAATTAAGAGATACATTTCGTTCTTACATTCGGCCTCATTTTGACTTAAATCATAAACTTTACTTAAACTTATGATTTAAGCTGTTGTTAATTTGTGAACAGACTAAAATGAAACAAGCAATAAATGTTAAGGGAAGTCTACCAAAGTACAATATTCAAACTTCATTGTTTCTGTTACATTGATAAATGCCTATGTATAATCCCCCTAATTTATTTCATCCCCCTAATCATCTTCATGTACAGTGGAGTGGAAATATTAAATATTTCCATTTCCTTCGCTCTGGTGCCGAGGTAAAGCGCGGCGTTAAGTTCTGCCACTTAACACGCAATGCCTCCGAATTAGGCGGAAAGTGGGGAACGGAGTGTCTTAACAATAGGTTCCCTCTCTCTACCGTGCTATATGCGGGACACAGCGTGAAGCTAAAAGAAAAGAAAATAATGAAATATGAACGCTATAATAATCGTGTATCGCTATAATAATGAAAAATCTGTTTTCATTTACGCATAAAAACAACACTTTCCCTTGTCTTTATTATAAAACATGTAAGAGCAGCCACCAATTAAACCAAATCAGACTACAATTTTTTGAGATAATTGATAACATTCGTTTGCACGTAAAATGCTCACTGCAGCGCCCCCTGGTGAGTTAAGGCAATAAGACATGTCTAAGAACATATACCAATTGAACCTTAACCTATCATAGAAAACCGTATCAAAATCGGACTTATAGTTTTGGAAATAATTGACATAGTAATTTGCACAAACATACATACAAACAAACAAACAACCTCTCACCCCAAACACATACAGTCGCCGATCCGTCGCGGGTAAAAAAAAGCAAAACAAACGACAAACGTAATTAAACAGATACTACTTCTTTGACGTGCTATGTCTAAGGGGGAGAAATATAAATTGGTCGCCATGGATATCGAACCCATAACTCGAAGATCACATTGTATAATATTGTTTCGGATAAAAAAATGACTCAGTCCGGTTTATCTCTAAGGAACTTGCGCAGAAATGTTTTTTTGCGATAACACAAAATTAATACGGAACTCCCGAGCGAGTTAACTTCGTAATACTTACCAAGGACTACGATGAAGCACAAATGGTTTGCAGAAAATGAAATCTAAATTGGCCTTTTCCTTTAAAAGCAGACTAGGATTAATCCTTTGCAACCAAGCAATTCACAATTCAGTTTAAAATACACTTTAAAAATTATACTTTTTATTACTGAGTCATTAAAAGTTGTAAAAGTTTAGGATCTTTGGCAGGCAATTAAATACTTAAGTGAGAAATGAATTTGCAGTAAAGTTATCTTGGCTATTTAAGTGCCTCCACGAAAGCTTAATTCTTTCAAACACAAGGGAAGAGTACGTCTCTTTATAAAAGTTTAATAGTTTCGAAACATAGCTATGTAAAATGTTATATTGTCATTTAAAGGGAAAATCATAAGGTTTTATATTTGTTAATCTATTTATTACATGCAAAATAAGTAAAAGATACTTAAAGTTTTACTTTTAATTTTTGCATTATGCCATGAAGTTAAGTTAAATTCAGAAATTTTAATTACGTTAGGTTTAGCACTGATCATTAGAAATATAGTGTAGTAGATATGCCCGAAACCATATAAACGAAAATATACTGTTTAGACCGACAACGTCCGACCGCTCACACTGTATTCGTGCACCAAGTGTGAGTGACTTAATATAAAGTGATATTTTGCTACTATTAAAAATAGTGAAGGCAGGCATCCGTCAGATTGTGTGGGGCGTAAAATAAAAGAAAACCTGAACGATCACGTTATTTTTGAACCCCTATGTTGTAGCCTATAAATTGATGTACGCCAAGCGTACTCACTATGGTAAAATAAAATAAAATAGCTTCACACTATATCCCGCACACAGCAGGGTAGGCAGAGGGAACCTAGTATTAAGATACTCCGTTCCCTACTTTCCGCCGAATTCGGAGGCATTGCGTGTTAAGTGGCGAAACTTAACGCCGTGCTTTACCTCGATACCAGAGCGAAGAAAATGGAAATATTAAATATTTCCACTCCTCGAGTGGGAATCGAACCCACAACCAGTCGTTTACAGTCACACGCTTGTGCCACTGGGCCACGACTCACTATGGTAAAATTATTATATTAATGTGTAACAGAATACAACACATAAGTTAATTATAACTATATTTTTATATTTATACGCCGCAGACGGCCAATGAGCGTGGAAATGGAAAGAACATCGTTGACTACTTCCAAGTCAAAAATCAAATGGACGCGCGCGACATGGTCGAGTTTTATTTAGTGGGAGAGGCAGTAAACAGTTTAGTTGAAGTTGAAGCCCGGTGAAGTAACAACATAGAATTTATTATATAAATTTATTCAAACTTATCCGTCTATTAAGATTACATGTAGTATGTATGTATATAGTACCTAAATAAAGATTTAGCACCTTATTGAAGTTATCATATTCTATAAAAATAATTTTCTATAAAAAATATTTTAACGATTAGTTTCATTAATCGTTATTAATAATAACATTCATTGTTCAGTATGTTTATTATTTAGATAATTATAATAAGAATTTAAACTTTTTGTATGTTTTAATGCACTTGCCTTGACTGTTTTATAAAAAGAGATTTATATACGGAGCATATCTCTCACATTAATAAAACCTCACAAGACAGGCTACGTGAAAAAATCACCAAAATTCCGCGAGGTATCGCGAATATAGTGACCAACGCCTAGAATTATTACTAGGAACCGCAACTCTGCATGGTGGGAAGAGCTGAGCGAAGTACATATTGAATGTTAAAAAAGTTTGAAAAGCAAACAATATAAATGTTTGCTACAAATTCGTTGTTTAAAGATAATTTATAATAGTATTACATCACGTGGTTTTTGTATTTTAATAAAGTTTTTTGTCAGATTCATGCGTTTTCTTGAATTGCAGGGTCATCGCAGGCAGACAGTGCTAAGAATTCATTTGCATGCATGGCACGTCGAAGCATCAATTTTTCTTTCATATCAAATTCTTATTCTGAAATATCCACGTTTCGCTTCTGTACCAATAGCAGCGTCATAACCAGCACCGTAGTATAGTGTACAGCCAAACAAACAACTATGCTCATATGCTCACGTTCCGCCATCACATCAAGGTGGAGAGAACATCAATAACGCTGTTACCAGCAGCACGTGCTATTCTACGTCCATATCGTATCTTTCATCTCTACTAAACATACTTCCTAAATAAAATACTTCTTTCAATTATTTCAATATCCCTCCAATTGCCTTGATCCTGCATTCTGTTCTTTCTTTTTCTCTCTCAAATATCATAGATAATTGATCTCACACGCGCCTTTCCAGAATAGTGACCAATATTTGTTTATTAATTTAGATATGTACATAAATACATATTGTTACATAAGGCGGGAAACAAAATATTTTAAATGTAGTAATTGTAAGTAATAAGCACAATAAAATAATTGAAACCTTAAAATATATTTGTAAAATACATTTATTTAGGACCAGATTTGACCACCTTGTCGAACTGCAATACCATAACGAGATATGTAAGCCAGAGCGCTGTAAACTTGAAAGATAGGGAAATATCTATGAGGAACATGTCAACCTTTACCATCATGTTTGTCGTGTATGTTGTACGTACACATTTCAGCCGAGGAATAATCAAAAGGAATAAATGAGCAAAAAAATGATATTCAAGACAATGAAACGTTTTGGTTAGAATCCAAAGGCACGTTACGTAATAATTCCGGTGTGGAGTTTGTAAGTGAAACGTTGTCACTAGAGAAGTTAATATGGTTATTTGTATAAAGTTGATAATGTAATATTTTTTGTTTATAGCGCCCTTTTTCTGAAATCCAGTTTCCTTATCAAATTTATTTAACTCAAGATAAAAATTGAACAATTTTTTATTTAACGCGTAGCAGAGAGTTGAGCAAAACGTAAACTCAACAAGATCTATTCCAACAAAAAACTGTATTGTGACTATTTTAAAATTGTTTAATGTATAGTAAAATAAAAACAAATACACGCCAATGATAAGTGCCGCTAATAAATATGTAAAGAATTGCTTTTTAGGACCTAGCACTGACAGTCGATTGATACCTACAAGAAATTGGGCTATTATAAACACCTTAGAAATGTTGTCTAAATCAACCGAATAATTATTGGTGGCATGTTGTCAGCGTTGCAATTGTATGATGTAATAAAAACATAAGCGTGTTTTGATATTATAGTATAACTTTTTCGACTATTAGTGCTTAGTATCAGTGAAATTTATCAGCTAATCCATTACCGGAAAGCTATTTTGTGTAGTGTACAGGTATCACCGGCACTCATCAGAAAGTTTTAAGTACAATTAAATTTAAAATGAATAACTTATTAGTAACTGTAAAACCTATACGTATTGGATTTTATATAGCATCAGCATATTTAGTATTATTTTTTTCAAACTACAGAATTATATGAACTACTACTACTTTATTTATACTAAGAGTATAAAATTCTTGTTAATCCCTTTTAATATGAATGTCTTCATCTAGACAGGATTAAGAAGACTAGATTTCCTTTGCTTTAGCTCTGAATCATATTTTAATTACGATTTATTAATCTACTTACAATTATTAATTACCAACAATTTTTTTGATTCGAGCGATTAAATAATTTTATAGAAGCTTTTATTCTCAGTGTTAATTACCCGCAATAACACGATCAAGATGTGTTCTTATGACACAGGCCTCTTTAAGAACTTGCCTCTTTAAATATAATTATATATATGTATGTATATATATATATATATATATATATATATATATATATATATATATATATATATATATATATATATATATATTATATGCTAAACAATAACAGAAATAACACAATGAGTATATATTTGTACATCAGTAATAATAAAACCACTATTAAGTAAATTCTCATTTACTTAATAGTGTTTTTCTCAAACCTTAAATAAATTTCAAGTAATAATCTGAGTTGTTGATGACATATCAGTTCGTACTTACTTGGCGTGGCGCTACTGGCTGTGGCGTTTTACAAACATGACGCCACCCGTGCCTCAAGTTAATAATTTTGTGCAACAAAAAAATTATGTATTAAATTTGGATGTCATATCAATTTTTATTATATATTCTGAGTGCGTATACGGCGTGTACAGAATATCTCTGACTAATATTGGTAGCAATAAAAAATATATATTGTTATTTTTCATGAGATATATTTGTTAATGTATTTCTTCTTTTTATTATATACTAGCGACCCGCTCGCGGCTTCGCCGCGTGATCTACGCGGCTCTTTCGGTATACTGCAACCCTCGGTGGTGGATTTTTGAAAAATAAAGTAGCCTATGTTTATCCTTGGATTAATAACCATATATATGCCAAAATTCATTACAATCGGTCAAGCGGTGTAGATTTTTCATATAAACTTTCATCCCCCATTTAAACCCTTTAGAGGTTGATTTTTGAAAAACTAAGTAGCCTATGTTAGACCCAGTCATTTTTACTACTTTCATTCTTAATTTCATCGAAATCGGACCAGTAGATTAGCCGTGAAAGCGTGACAGACAAACACACAGACATTCGCATTTATAATATAAGTATGGATCTCATCGAAAGAAACTATGTTACGGACATTATTCGAATTATTTATTTTACGTATTTTTCAACTTGCTCTCTTTTAGGGAACATTTTACATACGCGGCTTTATACGTTTTATTACGAGCTTGATAAATTTGATGCCGAGTTTAATTATAAATCGACCGCTAGAAATAAAAATTTATTTATTTATTTGCAATTGCTTTTGCTTTTTCTTATTATTTTGACAATTCTAACTAGACAGTCTGTGGCAGCAGATAAATATTTAAATGAGTTCTATATCTTATCAGTAGTGATATTTAATACTAGCGACCCGCTCGCGGCTTCGCCACGTGAACTACCACTTTCATCCCCTATTGCCTCTTTTATCAGTCTATATTGGACTTTCGTCACTAATTATGTTCATGAGAAAATCATCGATACATTTAGTGCAATGTCTATATTATTTGATAACATATAGCGATAACTGTTCTAGTAAGAAAACGTACGAAATCTGCTATCATATGATAGTAGATTTCGTACATGGTATATAGTATTATAAACCGGTCATAATATCTTAAATAAACTTTACGCTTTTTATTTTACAATTGTGTTACTTATTGATATTAAAAAATAGCTTTACTTGCAAATAATCAATGCAATTTGACTTTGCCAGTTTTTTACTTTTCTGCGGGAACTGTTTTGAATACCAGGGTATTTTTTAAAAAAAGAGAGAGCCTATGTTTGACCTTGCCTCATTAACTATTTTCCTGAGAAAATTCATTCATTTCAGTCAAGGAGTTTAGATCTTTCATTCTCACTATATACTAAACATACATAAGTTTCATCCACTGTTTCAACCTCCTAGGGTTTGATTTTTTATAAAGTAGCCTATATGACCCTGCGTCTTCAACAATCTTCTTTACGAATTCCATCTAAATCGTGCCAGTAGAATTCCCGTCAAAGCATAACAAATAGAAGAGATACAGATTTTTGCATTTTTATAATAATAATTTTAATGAGTGCGGATATGTCAACTATATAATAACAGATGCAGACGCTACCCGTTGCAGAAAACGTAGTGACATCTGTTGTCATACAGATTATATAAATATATAGATTATATAAAGTTTTATAGACCGGTCAAATGTATATTTAATAAATGTTATGGTTATTTTATTTTATAATTATTTTAATTAGTGATATTGAAACAAATTTAGCTTCACTCGTGAACTATCGACATAATTTGAATGTTTTTTTTTTTTAATTTTATTTTTCTGCGGGAGTTATGTTGAATACCGGGATGAAAACTATTCCATATGTTGCTCTAACCTCTAAGCTAACTCCATACAAAAATTCATTAATTTCTACCCGGTAGATACCGATATACAAATGGTTTACTTATATCGGTTTTTTATTTTTTCCAAAAAAACTACATAGAATACCGGGATAAAAACTATCCTATATGTACCTTTGGACTATAAGCTACCACCATGCTAAATTTCATTCATTTCCGTCCAGTACTTTTTGCGTGATTGGCGAACAAATTAACAGACAGACAGACAGACAGACAGACAGACAGACAGACAGACAAAAATTCTACTGAGTGGATTTTTGGCCTCTGTTATCGATATATTAACGCACCCAATTAAAATTTTTCTAAAATTTTTCATGTACAGAATTGACTTTTCTACTCTTTTATTATATATAGAGATATTAAAATTGCATTATCAAGGGCACATGCTAAACCTCGTCGTGCAAAGATTAAAATTCCTTAATAACTACATTCAGCTGTTAAGTATAAAAAGTCGAAATTGTGTTTTTGTTGATACTGATTCGTCTCGAGAAACTGATCTCAAAAATGTCTCAAATCAAAATCCGATAATAACTTTACAGACACTAATTAATATGTATAACAAAATAATATGCATACGTAACTGCGTTACCAGCGCTATAAAATGGCAAGTATGATTAACTAATTTTGATATTTATTTTATGGTATTTTATTAGCTTCACGCTGTATCCCGCGCTTAGCAGGGTAGACAGAGGGAACCTAGTGTTAAGACACTTTCCACGGAAAATTCAGAGCTTTTGCCTGTAAACTGAACGCCGCGCTATGCCTCGACACCAGAGCGAAGGAAATAAAAATATTAAATATTTTCACTCCTCGAGTGAGTGAGAATCGAACCCACAACCAGTCGTTTACAGTCAGTCACATTTTCGTGCACTGTGCCACGACTGGCACCTGGCCTGGATAAAATTTGTTTTTAAAAAAACATCTTTGCTAATTTCACGTAATAAAATTTTAATTATATGTATATATTCATACTTTGTCACACTCCATATGTACAAAAAGTTATATTTTTACAGCTCCTAGTTCTTCTTGGGACCACATTCCTCAAAACTTTTATATGGTGTTATTTTTATATAAAATACGTTTTAACTGGAAAGGTAAGACAAATATTTATCTTGCAATGCGTATTTCGTAATTAAATTAATTATTTTGAAAATTATTTTGAATAAATACATATAATATATATGGAATAAACACAAGAGGCTGCCGTGGCGCAATTGGACAACATCTGACTGTAGCGAAGCGATGATTGTTGGTTCGATTCCCACTCGGTGTTTTTTATTATTTCTTCATTAAGGTACCTAAGGGAAAGCGTGGTGTTGAGTTCCGCCAATGTCGCCGCCGCAAAATGTCTCGATTTCGGGTGGAAAGTAGAGAACGAAGTGTCTTGACACTAGTTCTTCTATCGGGCTATGCAGGAAAAAACATGAAGCTGCAAAAAACATATGAAACACACATAACACAGCATATTAAGAGCTTTGAAACTTTGCAAGTGGTTGTAGTAGTAGAAGGGTAGCTTATTTGGTTATTGATTTGACTTAACTTTATTTTTTTTTTTCAGGATTCCATAATAGATATTTATATAAATGTAGGGTTTATCCTAGTTCAGTTGCTTCCCATGTTCGTGCCATGTGTATTTGCAGACAGAGTGGGTGCTGAAGTACGTACACTCAAAGAGCATCTAGCCAGCAAGCTGTATGGTAATACTATAGGTATATATTTAATATAAATGTTGCTTATTACATATCCCACATTACTTCCTTTTTCTCTATACATACAAATCATTAATATAGTGTTACATATGTTAGTATAATGTACAATCATTAAATGTATTACATATTACTGTACTTTCATGAAAAATTTGAAACGCTTTTGTTTATAAATATTTTTAAATTTTAACACTATAATTTTTCATCGCTTACCCGTACTCTTCTTTCTGAAGTATAAGCAAATATATCATTATTATTAGCTATATGAAATATCCGAATCTGACAATACATTTTTCGTCAGTCAACGTTTTTGACGTTATGTTCGATATTCAAGCGGAGAGTGGCTTTACACTAGGTTCTCTCTGCCTTCATGACTCTTCTTCAACATGTAACTGAAACAGAGGAAAATTTAGAATAAAATATACATTATGCACATTTAAAGTTGGGATTAGCCATGCTTTATTGCTAATAATATAAATATAAATAACATACGTATGAGTTTTATTTTATTTTTACACGCTAATCTTTAAAAATTCTTGATGTCATTGAATGGCACTTGTGTTATATATGTATAAATCGGCATAGTATGTGGCATAATTAAATTTTATTAGATTAATGCAAAATAATAACTAGACCATCTAGGGCATGTGACTACCCGCGGGTCGTCTCCGGCTGACGACAGCCTTTAATCCTGGATATAACTCGCGATAAATATATTTAAATTATTTGAGTGATATTTGTAAAAAAATATGAGCAAAAACATTTGAGAGGTAATTAAAAAATAACTAGAACCAAAAAAACGAGAATCAATTCTATAATTCTAGATCTATTTCTTGTTCTCTCTTATTCTCAATTCTAAGCTAGACTGTAAAAAATAGGAAATTATAGCTTTTCACTTTTTCCCGGACTGTAAATCCTAAAATTAAGCATTGTATGTTGAGTGATGGAACTCAGAGCGCAGAAACGGAAATAATTCAAATATAATCACTTCAGTGGAAATCAAACCCCGAAGCAAGCACGCTTAGCCTTCAGGAACATGAAACATTATCCACAAGAATACTATGAAGTACAAAAAAATGTAATTTAAGAGTTCCAACTTTCCTATAATTTTTGTTAATACAGTAAAAAGAGAAAAAATAGAAATCTTTAAGAGAACGAAGAGATAAAATATAAAAATGGTGTCTAATTAAAATACAAAAGTTATTCTGTGGGATGGACAATTTATATTTCATAATTTATATATATACAAAATGCTTCACCATCACATTTTAAAAGGGCTGATTCTTCGTTAACAGCATATGGTAATTGAAATAATTATGTCTTACTAATTAAATATAATAAATAAAATTCATAAAATAAACAATACAGTGAGTATATCGAAAGAAAAATGAAAGTAAAATGTAGAGATGGAATCTCTTCGTAGACCGTGCGGAGTCAGCTTAGCTGGTCGAATCTGTATTGAACTTCGAGAACACAGTATCGATTGTACTAGAGGAGGGTCAGATCAGAACGTACCGGCGGTCGCTTATGAAGAGGTTGACGACAGTGGACGGGGCGAAAAAAAATTGTGTACTGCTGACAAACCCACTGACAATCGCGCTAGGAATGAAATGTCAAATAACAAAAAATATACTCAAAAAACTGTTGAGTCACATTTTTAGTAATGATCTGCCTTTCTTCTATATTAAAAATCAACCCAGCCTGGTACAATGCCGGAAATATCAGTCAACACATTAATTACATTATAACACTTTAATATTATAATCGACATGTAAAATTTAAGTCAGAACCAATAAATATACATCTATCTACAGGTCTATCATCCGGTTGTACTTCCATATAACAATCTATTTTTTTTTATAACTAACAAGTGTTTAAGATAACTGTTATGTTACCATAATAATTCTAAATTTAAGGAATATTTGTAAATTCGTAATATTTAAACTTCAAAAACATATCATTCGTACATTAATTAAAGGGATATATCTTTCTTGGCAGTTATTTCTATAGCGTTTTAAATCAGCACAAAATACAAACACATAAAATCATACAAAATCTTTAAACACTTAATGAAAAGAAAATTACGAAGAATACACAGGTTGTGGTCGTAATAAATGATATAGCAATGTTGAATATAATATGACGTTGGACAAATATATATGCCAGTCACGATACGATAACACTATTAACTTAATGAGAATAGGACTAATAAATTTCAATTATTGTAGTATAGTTATTAACGAAAATGTGTGTTTGACTTAGTGCCTTCGAATCATGTCGCCACCTTCGTGTCAGATTAATAATTTTGTAGACCGAAAAAATATCAATAATAGAAACACAAAAATAGATGCAGTATCCAAATCTTTTATATATTGTGAATGTATATTTGGCCTCTACAGAACCTCCATTGTTGGCATAACAAATAAAAAAATTATAATATTACTTAGATGTTATCACATAGTTCTGCATACATTTTTTATTGTTATTAACTTTCTTTTCAAAGAAACTGACATGTTAACTGCACTGCAATATATTCTTAAGTTAAGTGAAATTAGTCAATTCTTGGCTTGCACCCTTTTAGGAATTTTATTACAAGGAAGACTTCTTAAGTTTTATGATGAGCTTAATAAATTTGATATTGAAATCGAATTTAAAGCAAAAAACAATAAAGCTACTGTATTTCTCTTTATCGAATTGATTTTGTTAACGTTTTTTTGGTTGTTTATAATTATAATATACATGACTAATGGAGTAAACTACGCGATGTCACTGTATATATGGTCAGTTTTTGTAATTAACATTTTAGAATTACTTTATTACTCCCATTTATTTAATGTCGTCTTAATTAGGTTAAAAATAATAACAGTATATCTACAATTACTATGGCCTAAAATCCAAAACTTTAATACAATTAATGACAAGTCTATGGAAGAATACTATCTGTTTAAAATGGAGATAAAGTCGTCTTCTAAAATTAACATGCAAACCTTGACTGATTTGTATAATAAATTGATTATTGCGTGCGACTGTCTTAATCACGCGATTAAGTGGCAAGTATGTGATTACTTTTATTATTGGAACTTATGGATTTTTTTACTATATTACCTGAATAATGATCTTTATTTAGATAATAATTTAAACGAAATTATTATTTTCAGCTTTTAGTTTTCCTGATAACTGCTTTCACCGAAAGTTTAACTTCATGCTTCAGGTGTGCTGAGTTTATTATAAATGGGGAGGTAAGTTAGTGGTAACATTAAAACTGTTAACTTCTAGTAGATTATTCATTACAAATCAATCAATCGTAAGAATATATAATAGGTAATCTTATTATTAAGCAAGAAATTATCATTTATCTACAACAGAACAAAAATATATTTAGTCTTGGGGGAGGTCTTTAAATGTCCTAAAATTCTCTCTTTTTCCCGCGTCGTAGGGTAGCCAGAGAGAACCTGATAGCAACATCGTTATATTTTTAATTTTATAGATATAATTATTTTGTTATCTTTTTCATATATTTTACATTTTTTACTTATATTTGTATAATTTCTTTCAGGTGTCACAAATATATTTAGATGTTACATTCGTTTCACTTCTAGTAATACCGATATTCGCAAATACACTATTTGTGAATCGTGTAGTTGTTGAAGTGCATACCCTCAGGGAAATTATTGCCAGCAAACTCTATGAAAATGTTATAGGTATTAGATTACATTTTTGAAATAAAATGTACTTTTCAAATTGTTGTCAACTAGATATTAATAAAATATTTTTGTTTACAGATAAATCAAATCGTAGCTCTGCGCGAGCTTTGCTGGGCTTACTAGAAACCCGCGACTTGTCGTTTTCTCTTTTCCAAATGTTTGACATCAATATTTCACTTCCTTTTAAGTTCCTGACTGTGTTGCTCACCTACCTTATAATAATACTTCAATTTGACAAGGTTATTCATAAATGAATCGATGAAGTGAAATATCAAAAGTCTAGTCACAATATCTTTAAATAAATATATTTTCATCGAGCTTTATTAAAAATATTAAGTTCACGTTATGGTATATCAAGGAAATCTACGCAATGAATCATCTTTTAATTACGCTGTCAAAAAATATCCGAACGTAAGATGTTTTCCAATGTTTGGTGAGAAAGCAAAGAACAGTAGGGATTTTTTATTAGGTTTACTCGTGCTAGTACTAGCATATATAAGGGTTGAACCAGACACTTGCCAGACTTATGCCACTGCGCCACGGCAGTCTCTATTGCCTTAACTATGTATGTTCTCAATAACTGTGTGATTAACATTCTTATTAACAAGGTAGAGTATGGATATTTTTACTAAATTAGTGTTAAGGTAATATTTAAGATTAACCAACGTTCACGCACTTGGATAGTAATAATGTAAAAGAAAGCACTTAAACAAATTGGTAGGTACTATCTTTGTCTATTACTGCACTGCATTAGGACAAAATATTTGACATAAATAAATTGTTATATAATTACACGTATATTTGAAACGTTTATATAAGAAATACGTAAGTATTGATACAATAATATTATAAGTATTGTTAAAATATGTTAAAATATTATTGAAATGGGACCCTTAAGAAAAAGAAAATTTGTGTGATTTTAACGTTTTGTAAATGGCTGATGGTGTCATCAATTTACACTTTACTCAGAAGCTATATTTGGCGTATTCATTGTTCAATATTAAATGCAACAATTAAAAGTATTGTAAAAGTATCTAGAAACCAAGATATGTCCGTTTATTTTTTATTGAATTTAAGAAAATAAAATAGGTCTGTTCACACACTTACAAAAATTAATAACTGTTAGGATAGAATAATAGTACGAATGACGACACAAAAGGTTTCTATATATAACAAGATCTTTCTCTTTGGTTTTCCCTTTCGATGTTTAAACTTTTTAAATGAGACCACTATAACCTGATTAAGATATAATCTAAACTGAGAACACAGACTACTGCGTTAAATGTATTTTTGAAAATCACAATATGTGCGATTCATCCGTTAAACATAGTTTCATTCAGAAAAGAGTGTATATTAGTACTTAGCTTTTCTTAAGGGCCATATAGCCGGTTTTATTTCATATATACATAAATAAAAAACTTATCTTGCCTTATATTGTAAAGCAGTAGGCTTTGTTTGATTGAGCGCCCTAAAATCAGTAATTACTGGGTCGATTTGGTAAATATTTAAGTGCTGTTTAGCCTATTTATCGATATAGGTTACAAAAGGTGAGGTCACAATTTGACAAACATGTATCTCATTGAAAAACATTCTTATAAGTTAAAAAATATATAATTTTTTTGACGCTGACAAAGTTGCACGTATCCACTAGTCACATATTCTTAACTTTCAATTACTAAAATGTTTCGTGGTTAATAAATGATCGAATTATTTTAGTCATATGTCATTACTATCCTTCAGTCTGCCGTAGAATGTTATTACTTTTTGCCGTTATTATTATTACTTTTAAAACCTTGGTAATATGTTAGTTGCTTATTTGTAGCCCAGTAGTATGTCTGAAATGCTTTTATAGTCGATAACGGATCACAAGTATATAAAGATAAAAAAATGAAAATAAAATAAGACGACAAAATAACACAAGAGATATACTGTCACGCAGAAAAAAAATATTTTAGAATAGTTACAAAACGACAATATATTTTTTTATTAAGGAATGTATTGACAAATTATAAAAAAAATTGCTGTAATTAAATAAAATATCTAATATATGATAGGAAACACCGTTAAACAAATGAGTTCTACAGTAATCAAATGCACGCTATTCAATGCAGTTACTAATTCAAATTTACTTTGCGTCGACGAAACATGTCATCGCCAGTGCAGCAAGTCAATAATTTCGTGCAACCTGAAGGAATAAATTCAAAAAATATAAAAGTTAATATAGACTTGGTTTCAAAATGTGTTCTGTCCTTGGAATGTATATTTGGAGTTCATCAAATATCAGTTTTGAACATTACCAATAAAAAAATTATAATATTATTGAGATGTTATGATATAATGATTAATTTATGTCTAATCCTTGTTTGTATATACAGTTCACATAAATTTATGATACAGTTTATAGGATTTATTGATTTATTACGTTTCTTACTTACTACTTTCTTGGAAAACATTTTTCATAAAAGATTATATGTGTTTTTCGTTGAGCTTAATAACTTTGATGATCAGATAAGATTGAATGAATCTGACAAGATAACAAAAACCTCATATATTATTTATTTATTTTTAATATCTATATCATGTGTTTTTTTTATTTTTCTTACTAGCACATTTAAGGGTAACTACATTACTCCTTGTTTTCTGTTGTGTCTGTTTACTTACCATATATTGGAACTATATTGCTTTGGACATCTATTTATTCTCATTTTAAGAAGAATAAAATTAATTACTAAATATTTAAAACTAACTTGTCCTGAGCCTCGAAGTCGTAAGATTTTTTACACCAACTATGCTCATAAAATAGAGGACTTGGCAAAGAAACAAAACAAAAATACCTCTTCTCGGTATTTTGACTTACAAAAAATTACTTATATGTATAATAAAATGATTATAATATATGACTGCCTCAATAATGCGATTAAATGGCAAGTAAGTATAAAAACTATGTTTATTTTAAATAAATACAAAAAACAAATTTAAAATAAAACTGTAAATTCATATTTTCAGCTTATAATTATATTGACAACTGTATTTGTCAATGCATTGCTACTAAGCTGCGATTTAGCTAACAAATTAATAAAAGGACAGGTAAGATACATCAAATAATGTGTGATTTTAATCTACAGAGTATGTTGTACTTCATAACTGTGATTAAATTTCCATATAAAACTTCCCCCTGATTACAATATTTAATTTTATCTTATTTATGCTCGTAATGAAGCGTGGATATCTTCAAAAACCGCGTTTTACTTTCATCTCAAAGGACGGCAACGTTCCTGTAGCTCCTCTGGTTTTACACGGGGTCCTGGGGTGCGATGTTCACCTAACATTTATACGATAAATCCATAAAATGCTGTGGAGTTTAACTTTGTATTTTAATTATAATTCATATTATTTTCAGTACCAGTTGAAAGACCTATATTTCAACATTATATTTATAATAATGTTGTATTTTCCTTTAACCTTGCCTTGTTTGTATGCGGATCGAGTACATGTTGAAGTGACCACTCTAAGAGAGATACTCGTGAGCAGGTTGCATGGAAATATTTTAGGTAAGTGAATTCAGAGTGTCTGTTTTAAATGTTAAAATAATATACTTAATATATATGTATGTAAATAAACCAAGACTCTACAGTTTTTGCCTTTCCGTCTGTCTATTTGTTCCAGCTAATCTCTAGAACGGCTACACCGATTTTTGCCACGACTTCGCCCGCGTTAGTATATTTAAATTTGACACGGAGCAATTTGTCACGAGCACAACAAATTCATAATAGAATCAAATACTTATATCCATAAAATTATACAAAAGTTAACAAATTTATATCTTTTATATTTCAGATAAATCAAGCCGGAGTTCAGCACGAGCTCTACTCGGACTACTAGAAACACGAGATCTAAGCTTTTCTCTGTTTCAAATGTTCAACATCGATTTAACACTTCCTCTTAAGTTCGTAGCTTTGCTTTTGACCTATCTTATAATAATACTTCAATTTAACAAAGTTATGAGCTTTTAAATATATACATTAGTATTTAATATGTTCTTGTACTTAAGTGTTTAAAAATATATTGTCTAAATAAACAAAGTAATATCCATTTGTTTGCTATACGCGTATGAAGTATGTAGGTAGGTAGTTGATAAATATTTCATTGTGTCATTACGCTAAATAACGACTTTAATATAATATAGGTACATATGTGTGGCTTACATAAGAAATGACATTTTGAAAAAACTGAACAAACAGAATATACATGTTACACACAAAAAGAACAGTTAATGCAAGTTTTGACTCACTTTGTACTTCCCTATAATTTAAAATATTAATAATTATATAATTATCTGATATTATAAATAATATTGAACCATTTATGAATTACTAGCGACCCGCCCGCGGCTTCGCCGCGTGAACTATATCGTAATATTGCAACCCTCGGGGGTGCATTTATAATATAAAAAATATATAAAAATTTCGAAAATACCCACGACGGTTTAATTGTAATTGAAAAAGGATAAAATAACTAGAAATCCCCCGCCTAAAAGAATATATGTAACGAGATGATGGGGACGACTTCGTCGGAGCTGCCATTACTTTAAGTTTGCTAACTTCTCCTAGGTTTTCATGCTGTTAAAACAGGTTTAGGAAAAAAATTAAAATATTAATATGAATTTACAGTTTTGATAACTGGTATTCCTTTTAAAAACTTTAAGAACGAAATCTATACTGTTAACTACTATATTTAAAATAGAGGTTGCAACTGGCAGCCCCCGACGAAGTTGTCCCCATCATCTCGTTACATATATTCTTTTAGGCGGGGGATTTCTAGTTATTTTATCCTTTTTCAATTACAATTAAACCGTCGTGGGTATTTTCAAAATTTTTAATTTTGTTTTTTATTTTAAACTTTTTAAAGTGTATAGATACACATTATATATTATTACATAATTTCGAAATACTTTATATTAATCTTCATGCAAATCCAAAAAAAATTATAAGCCCAATGCTTTCTGGTTATCAAATGCCTATTGCAGCGCCTGGCAGATTGTCACCGCAACATTTTTAGGAAACTTAAGTTTAACCAAATCAGTGAAAATCACAAAACCCACTAGTAGTTTTGATTTGGAACAAATTAATTTATACTGGAGCGCCCCGTGGTAGTTTGTGATATGGCATATAAAAACACGCAACAATTAAACCTGAACCTATCACAGAAAACCGCATCTAAATAGGTTTCACACAAAAATACAAGCAAATGCTTACTACAGCGCCCCCTGGTGAGGTGTCACCACGACACATATACGAGAACACGCGCTAATTGAGCCTGATCCTATCGTTGAAAACTGCATCAAATTCAGACTCGTAGTTTTAACTTTGCGCCATCAAATGTTTAATGAAGCGCCCCCTGGTGAGTTCTTAACGTAAAAAAAAAACTAAAAACATACACCAAGTAAAGGTAAATCTAATACTGAAAACTCTGTCCAATCGGACTAGTAGTTGTGGTTTTACATTAAATATTACAAACAAATGTTTACTGCAGCGCCCCCTTATCACTGAAACTGCATCCAAATCGAATTCGTGATTTTAGCTTTGCACGAATTCGATTTGGATGCAGTGCCCCCTGGTGACTTGTCACCGTAATATAAATTTAAAAACATGTACTAAACAAAGCGGAATCTAATACTGAAAACTCTTTCCAATCGTACTAGTCGTTTTTGTTATACACAAAAAATGGAAGCAGCTACTTACTGCAGCGCCCCCTAGAGAGTTGACACATACTTGAAAATATGCACTAAGTAAACATACATGACACATATATGAAAATATGCACTAAGTAAACTTGAATCTATCATTGAAAACTGCATTCAAATCGGACTCGTAGTTTTAGTTTTGCACAAACAAATGTACTTACTGCAGCGCCCCCTGGTGAGTGATCACCGTAACACATATATGAAAAGATGCACCAATTAAACCTGAACCTATCGTTGAAAGTTTCATCTAAATCGGACTAGTTGTTTTTACTCTACATAAACAAATGTTTACTGCAGCGCCCCCTGGTGAATTTTCACCGTAACGTAAAAACAAAAATTTTAAAATATGTACGAAGTAAAGCTTAATTTAGTTCTGAAAACTCTAGCCAATCGGATAAGTAATTTCGGTTTTAGACAAATAAATATAAGAAAAATTTTGGTTTTACACAAAAAAACTCAAAAAAATGCTTAGTACAGCGCCCCCTGATGAGTGGTCACCATAACACATATATGAAAAGACGCACCAATTAAGCCTGAACCCATCCTTGAAAGTTTCATCTAAATTGGACTAGTAGTTTTTGCTCTGCATAAACAAATGTTTAGTGCAGCGCCCCCTGGTGAGTTTTCCCCGTAACAAAAAAAGAAAAATCTTAAAATATGCACCAAGCAAATCTGAATCTATTTCTGAAAACTCTATTGAATCGGATTAGTAATTTCGGTTTTAAACAAATAAATACAAAAAAAGTACAAGCAAATGCTTACTGCTGCGCCCCTTGGTGGTTTGATACGATAAAACATATCTAAGAACAGTCACCAGTTAAACTTGAATCTATCACTGAAAATCTATTGAAATCAGACTATTATTTTTTGAGATAATTGAAAACATTCGTTTTCACGTAAAATGCTTACTGCAGCGCCCCCTGGTGAGTTAAGGCAATAAGACATACATAAGAACATACGCCAATTGAACCTTAACCTATCATAGAAAACCGTATCAAAATCGGACTTATAGTTTTGGAAATAATTGACATAGTAATTTGCACAAACACACAAACAAACAAACAAACAAACAAACAAACAAACAAACAAACAAACAAACAAACAAACAAACAAACAACCTCTCACCCCAAACACATATACAGTCGCCGTTCCGTCGCGGGTAAAATAAATAAAGTAGCCTATGTTTAAGCTAACATTATCAACTATATTTATACCAAAATCAATGCTTTCTTTTTTGATGTCCCTACAATAAAAAAGTGAATATATAAATTAGTGTTTTATTTGACATATGACAATAAAAATAAATATTTTCATTATTTTAAAACGTTTAAAGAAAATAATTTTATGCTGTACTTCGCGGTTAATGCGCTTAGACGTCTTCCAAGTGACGCGGGTTCGAATCCCGCTGCGTTGAAATTTTAATGTTTCTAAAAAAGTTTTTTTTTAATTTTATACAGTACAAAAACACATTTAGATAACCTATAAGTGCTTACCTACACATGTGGAGCAGTTAAGAGTTAGCGTTCCCTGGAATCGCTGCACGATAAAGTATACCACTTAATATAATAGATATAATTGAATGGATGCGGCAGTTCTAGCGTTCCGTTGAAACATGAAAGTGAAAGATTTTTTTAATGAGAAAGAACTGCAAAGTGTCTCTAATTGCTCCGTCGCAAACCTCGTAGCTAAGTTAAATTACTTGAAAAGGCGACAAATAGTCCCGTTAATTTAATTAGTATGCTCGGTGACGTAGAGACTACTTCCTCAAACTTCTTGTTCTTGTGTTTATCGCAGTAGTTAAATATGAAATATAATACAGTAAATTGTTTTGACGTAGCTTTTGTGAAATTACTTTTATATTATTAAATTAACTGTTACTAGTGTCCGACCGAAGGTTCGGTTTCGGTTTCGGTTTCGGCAAGTTTCGGCAAAAAATTGTAGTTTCGGCCGTAGTTTCGGTTTCGGCAAAAAAACTGCCGAACCTTCGGCAATGCCGAAACTCATGACGTACTCAAGAATTTTCACGTAGCTTAGATACTTTTGAGTATTTTTATAGCTTGTGAACCTAATCTTAAGATGTAGTAAATTTTAATATATTATAAATTAATAATGAGAATACTATGTACTGTTGACGACAGATTAAATGAACTATCCTTGTCTAGTCTGTAACGAAACAGTGTGTCTGTTCGCGTAAGTGTGGCTCCTTTTAGGGGTCGAATACCTATTTTGCGATTAGTTGAAATTTTGCGAACCCTAGGCTAGTTACTATGTTGGAGGCTTGCCTTAATATTAATTAAATATAACCGTTTTCTATATAAATGTTACATAGTATATTTCCAATGTTACATAGTATATGTCAATAAGTTAGTATAAATATATATTTCTAAAGTAAATCTTATCATAAATTAGCACATAAATTTCTCTGCAAGAAATGCTCAGTTACGTTAACGGTGAAAACATTTTGGTATAAAAATACCTATTAACCAAGTGTTGCCAATCGTAAGTGGCGGCCGAGGGCCTTGATAATCCCCTTGTTAACCCACAGGTTCCTCGGCAACAGCTCAAAAAACCTCTATGTAAATCCCTAAGAGACTTGGGTAAAGAGAACTGGGGTAGGTCTAGATTTTTTTTCTCTTTCAGTATTTATCAGGATAGAGCGGAATACGTCGTTCGAAAATATTTTTATCTTAAGATCTCAAAACTAGACACTTTAAGCATGAAAATGTTTTTTTTTATTTCAATGCGACTAATTTTGAGGAAAATACTTAAATAATTATTATATTATACTTAAATAATTACTTAATTTTGAGGAAACTTGGATAACCTCAAAAAAATTGGATTTTTTTATTATTCTTTAATTATTAGTATATTATAGTTATATAATAAAATCAATGTAATCACAATAATTCAAATGCACGTGTAATTTTTAAAGCGTAAAAAATGTATGTTTTTTACATATTATTCAAATTTTATGACGTCATCAGCAGTTTCGGTTTCGGTTTCGGTTTCGGCCGAAACTGAAGTCAGAACCGAAGGTTCGGTTTCGGTTTCGGTTTCGGCTGAAAATGCAGTTTCGGTCGGACACTAGTTGTTACCTACATATTTTTCATACGTCTTCCATGACGTGCGAATGACCTAGATATTTATTCCTACACTAGCGTCCCGCTCACTGCTTCACTTAAATCACCAACTTTGCTTAAGTTAATAATTTAAATTGTTGTAACTTTAATTTATGAACCGATTGAAATAAAAAAGAAACACTAAATACTGAGGGAAGTTAGTCATGAATCCAAGCAATATTCATAACTGAATTCAAATCAATTTCAGAGATTAGCCATTTCAGAGACTATAGTGCACTCATAGAACGACAGGCCAACAGATAAGAAACTAAGAAATCATTGTACATTGATAAATGAATGGAGTAATAGTTTTACTCACCTTCCATGTACAAACAGCGATAAGTTATATTTTTTTTAAAAGTGTAGATTTTTAAATATAAAAATCAACACTATGTATGTAATAACATCTATACATTTCCTTCTCGACAACCATCGTACGTACTGGTGTCGAGGCAAAGCGCGGCGTTAAGTTCCGCCACTTAACACGCAATGTATCTGATTTCAGCGAAAAGTGGGGAACGGAGTGTTTTAACACTAGCTTCCCTTCTCACCCTGCTGTGTGCGGGATACAGCGTGAAGCTAAAAAAAATGTAAAATTCTTTATTGCTCACATACAAATATATAATAAAATAGAACAGATATACAACCCGATAACACAAACATAATTAGTTGTTTACGAAGGCAACTTTATCACTGATCATTCTCCCGAGTGGATATCGAGCCCACAACCATCGTCAGACGTTGTTACACTGAAGAACTACAGAAAACAACAATGCAGTAAAATATAGGGGGTAGATTGGTTTACCAAGGAGTAGTTGCAAGGCGGACTAAGTTTTCAGTTCTTACCTCGTTAGTTAAAATTTGTTCTCCTTAAACTTACTGCTTATTTGCTTCTAAGTCTTTACTGCTCAGTCAAATTTCGGATGACTTTCAAATTAAATTTCATATCTTGAAATTAGGTTTAAACAGTGATTTATAAATATACTATTTACCTTACAGTAACAACAAATCTATTAATATTTTATCAATGTTTCTAAGTATTAAACATTCAAATAAGAGACTCGTGATTTTCACAGAGAATCTATACAATTTATACATATTATTTAAAGAATCTTAAATATAATGGAAATTATTTTCATTTTTAGGGTTTCGTACTACAAAAAAAAGGAAAACTCTTGTAGGATCACTTTTTTGTCCGTCTGCCCTGATTCTTTATTTTATTTAAATCTTATTTAGGGTATAGTAGAAATTTAAATAATGTAATTTCCCTTCCAGCCAACCTCGTCATGTGGGATACGATTGTGTCGGTTTACAAAAGTATAACTTTAGAAATATATATGTAAAGTACACTTTAATTTATTATTATATTGAGGCTACATTTTCATTGCTTCCTTCTGGTACCTAGGACAAAGCGCATTGAGTTCATCTCTCAACATGCAATGTCTTGATTTCGATTTGAAAGTGGAAAAGGGTGTGTGTTGACATTCGATCATTCTCTTCAACTACCCTGCTTTGTGGAGAAAAGCGTTTAATCTGTAAAAGTATAAAAAAATATTTAAATAAACAACTTGAATAAATACACCTGACGTCAATTGATATGACACTGCTACATTATTGTCTTTTAATTTTGTATACGTGCTCAGCTTATTTATCATTTGTGTAATACTGTAAAAGGTTTTCCTTTTATCATATTGCGTTTATGTAGCACACCGGACGAACGATCTGTTACAAATATTAATCACATGAAAGGCTATTGCCGTCTAATATGTAGCTTTATGGCTTCGATTTACGTTTATTAAACCGTTATTCATAAACAAAGGGAGTACTATAATGTTATGAGGTCAATGATGGATACTTAAGATGAAATGATCAAGTAAGCTGCGACAGAATGACATAAAACAATATGGGAAAATTAAAAGAATTGAAAAGATTGATTTGTATTTTTTTTTTGTGGTAATAAAAAGAAAATCTAGTAAAATAAACTTGGTGTAATTTATAATTCAGTACGTACGATGGTTGTCGAGAAGGAAATGTATGGATGTTATTACATACATAGTGTAGATTTTTATATTTAAAAATGTAGCAGTTTCATATCAATTGACGTCAGGTGTATTTATTCAAGTTGTTTATTTAAATATTTTTTTATACTTTTACAGATTAAACGCTTTTCTCCACAAAGCAGGGTAGTTGAAGAGAATGATCGAATGTCAACACACACCCTTTTCCACTTTCAAATCGAAATCAAGACATTGCATGTTGAGAGATGAACTCAATGCGCTTTGTCCTAGGTACCAGAAGGAAGCAATGAAAATGTAGCCTCAATATAATAATAAATTAAAGTGTACTTATACATATATATTTCTAAAGTTATACTTTTGTAAACCGACGCTATCGTATCCCACATGACGAGGTTGGCTGGAAGGGAAATTACATTATTTAAATTTCTACTATACCCTAAATAAGATTTAAATAAAATAAAGAATCAGGGCAGACGGACAAAAAAGTGATCCTACAAGAGTTTTCCTTTTTTTTGTAGTACAAAATCCTAAAAATTAAAATAATTTCCATTATATTTAAGATTCCTTAAATAATATGTATAGATTGTATAGATTCTCTGTGAATATCACGAGTCTCTTATTTGAATGTTCAATACCTAGAAACATTGATAGAATAATAATAAATTTGTTGTTACTGTAAGGTAAATAGTATATTTATAAATTACTGTTTAAATATAATTTCAAGATATGAAATTTAATTTGAAACTCATCCGAAATTTGACTGAGCAGTAAAGACTTAGAAGCAAATAAGCAGTAAGTTTAAGGAGAGCAAATTTTAACTAACGAGGTAAGAACTGAAAACTTAGTCCGCCTTGCAACTACTCCTTGGTAAACCAATCTACCCCCTATATTTTACTGCGTTGTTGTTTTCTATAGTTCTTCAGTGTAACAACGTCTGACGATGGTTGTGGACTCGATATCCACTCGGGAGAATGATCAGTGATAAAGTTGCCTTCGTAAACAATTAATTATGTTTGTATTATCGGGTTGTATATCTGTTCTATTTTATTTTATATTTGTATGTGAGCGATAAAGAATTTTACATTTTTTTTAGCTTCACGCTGTATTCCGCGCACAGCAGGGTAAGAAGGGAACCTAGTGTTAAAACACTTCGTTCCCCACTTTCCGCTGAAATCAGATACATTGCGTGTTAAGTGGCGGAACTTAACGCCGCACTTTGTTTCGACACTAGAGCAAAGAAAATGGAAATATTATATATTTTTAGTCCTCGAGTGGGAATCGACCAGTCGTTTACAGTCACACGTTTGTGTCACTGCGTCACGACTAGACACAGAATTTTATCTAGCTAGCTATCTAATATATATAATTTTCATTTTTTCGTTCTGCTAACTAAAACAAAACGCGACGTTCAGTTTCACCTCTCAACACGCAATATTGTGATTTTGGGCGGAAAGTGGAAAGCGTCCTGACATTAGTTTCTCTCTAACTAACATATTATAAGGGAATAAACGTAAAACTGAAAGTAATATAAATATTTTTATATATATTTTGTGATGTTTTGCCATTTATTTAAATAGAATTTATAAAATTGTCTTCGAAAACATTAACATTTCTTGTGTTACAATGAATGGAAAATTTTATCGCTTCACGCTTTTCCTCGCATAGCAGGCTCAAATTGCTTTAATTTTTTTGTCTTCCCGCTGTATCCCGCACACTTTAAGGTAGGCAGATAGAACCTAGTGATAAGACACTCCGATTCCCACTTTCCGCCTAATTCTGGAGTCATTGTGTGTCAAAGTGGTAAGACTTTGACACGCAATGACTCCAGAATTAGAAAAACCGCGCTTTGCCTCGACACCAGAGCGAAGAAAATGGAAATATTAAATATTTCCATTTTTCGAATGAACCCACAACCAGCCGTGTTTATTGTTTACAGTCACACTTATGTGCTACGACAGACCTCTCTCTAATATAATGTAATTTGAAAAGTGGTAATAGTTATAAATAATAATTTCATACTTATTTCTTTCATGTTTAAATTAAAGTTATACCTTGTTATTTACTTAAAATATACTATAATTCAACCTTCATAAATAAACATTTAAATTAATAATCCCTAATATATTAATTTATTCCATTATGTAATGGCGTGAGTGGCACCAAAATCTACCTAGCTTCCGCTGAAACGGTTACGACAGTTTGAACAGTAATTACGTAGAAACTAAGAGGCATTTAATTCGCTTACGTGTTGAACATGTAGTTACTGAATTCACTTCAAACTTCAGGAATATTTTAACTTGTAACCGTTTTCCAATTTCCAATTAAATTTGTAGCCTTTGAAAATAAAACACATTCATTGTATATTTAATTTATCTATAAATGTCGTGTGCTAAGAAAGATTTTACCAAATTAGTAGTCCCCACCTCCACCTCAAAGGCCGGCAACGTCCCTGTAGCTCCTCTGGTGTTGCACGGGGCCGTGGGCGACTGTGTTCACCTATCATCAAGTGACCCGAACGCTCGTTTGCCTTGTCCTTTTTTATAAAAAAAAAAACAGTCGATTGTAGTAACATAAAAAATGTGTTATAAAATAGCCTCTACCAAAAGAATGTCATCAAGAAAATTACACCTTATCTTTGTCTATAGTATTGAATACATCAGATGTAATAACCAACGTCGATACGAATGATAGCAGTCTGCGTTATTTTTAAAAATAGTACCGCTTTTTAGAATACTCTTTAGTATGGGTTTCTACATAACTTTCAGTAGGTACTAATGAGAGCGGATAGAGTGCTGTCGTTTGCCGAGTTAAAAAGCAGTGCAAGGACTTTTAGCATTGCATATTTTTGTAAAATACTTGTTTTGATTGTTCGTAGCAGTAGTAACAATTATTAAGTAGCAGCAATTTGTAACAATATCTATATACAGAGATAGCTGTTATTAACTTAAAAGTTTACAAGAATTTCGACGCAGCCGTGTGTAGTATTCTGTGGTCAATTCATGTGGGCAATTGTAGTATTCTGTGGTTAAAAAAATTAGTGGTCAAAGGCTTGGATTGTGTTCTGATGCGTTTAATTTTTATACGTTTTTTTAAAAAGAGAGTTGCCTAGCAGATTTACCTAATAATTAATATAACCAAATATAGTGTTAAAGCCTATAATTTATAGTAGACTCTAGTATCCACTTAATCCACTTCAATATTACACGAAAAAGAAATAAATTTCGTCCATTATCTCATTTTTTATATTCGTTTGTGCGAGTATAATAAAAACCGTTAATGTTAAGAGATTTTATACAAAAAAATGTTATGCATGATTTGTACAATGGACACGAGAATTCATTATTCGTCTTTGTTAAGGACGTTTCTGTATTCCGTAAAGCATCGCGGAACATTCATCACGACAAAGCTGTCTTTTCCTGCGTCAGTATTTTGCAACCCTGAAAAATTGTATAAGCTCTCTAACATTATCTCAAGGGCCATAAACATGAGTAATGATCTACCCTAAATATTACTGCACTTTTGATAACCACAAAGCCACAACATTTACCTGGAATGTTCTTTTACGAGGGTATGTTGACAGTGACCGATGACACAATAACCTAAGGAAGATCTTAAGATATATCCGCTAATATAATATAATTCTTACAAATTAATGTTTACCTAATTACTAAACATGTCACACAATATATATTTTAACTGTAAGCTTAAATTAATAGGAAAAATCCTTTATAATACATTTTGTACATCATAATATTATCTCTATATTAATAGGTATGTAGTAGAAAAACTTTCGACCTCTTTTTACAAAAATTTTACTGATGAGCGTGTGATATTTGGGGGTGTGATAAACAATGGGGAAAGAAGTGCAGATTTCTAATCTTTTTTGTAGTGATACACAATAAATAATAAAATATTGTACGATATACAAATACAAATTCATTCAGTGTATTTTCAGTTATATTTATTTAATTCAATCACAGTTATTCCTGTGACGCCATCGTGACACAGTGGAACATCCTCTGACTATAAGCACTATTGTTCGTAGGGTCAATACTCTTTAGGAGAATGTTTATATTTATTTTCATTTCCCCGCTCTGGTACCAAAACGATGCGCTGAGTTTCACCACTCAATCTTATATATAGTTATGCTATAACTATTTTTTATTCATCCGTGTTAATTTTCAAATATAGACTACCCATGCTAACGAAGCCTAGGCCGTAAGGCTCGTCTAACATGAAGCATGTCATAGGAACTCTTTGCTTGTGAAAATTAAGAAAATACTACTGATACTGTATATGTATACTTACACTATACAATGTACTATTGCTTGGCTGAAAATATAAAATATGATAGTACTAATAAAGTTAATAACAATATTTCATGTATCCTGATGATGATCCTTGCACATAATATTTTTTATCATTTTATTAGCTTCACACTTGTTCCAACAAAGTATGTCTCAACGAATTTATAATGAGATATGTTCACTCCGAACACTCTCGACATCCAAAATAAAACTAAATCGAGAACTTTTGCGAAGTTTAAGATAATATTTCATGGGTCCCGTGAAACAAATATCACGTAAGGTTTTCACAGTTTGAAAGTTTTAAAAACTACAAAACCCACTCTACGCGTGGTCACGTCACGTTCACGTGAAGCATTTGTTGAGTCATTCTCATCATCTCATCGCTACTCATAACAAGTTCGAACAATCAGATCTAAACTTGTCCAAACAACATGTTCTCGTGAATATACCTGCCTTACGATTTAGTTGACTACTTTACGTAAATTGTAAGGTAAGCTAACACATGATTAGTATGTTTTGTATTAGGTGAAGGTTGCTGTATTTTCACTGGATCTGTTTTCAACTTATAATCTACAAAAGTGTAATTTTATATCTTTTTTGCCGATTAATCTCGTTTGTGTGTCTCTATACAACGTAATATTTCCAATAATGAACTAGATATATTGAAACATACGAAGAACTATAATTTAAATTTCTTTAAAATATTCTAAGTGAACACGAACAGTTCTACATATTGTGTTTTTATGGAAATTTACTATTTCTTATACTGAAATAACACTGCTTTCTTTCCAAGAGTTTTCTGTATGTTTATTTATCTAGGTGTGTTGTAATGTACCTAATATCTATACAATGTTTTGCTAAGCAATTCCATCGTTTAGAACCTTTGATCTCCACATTGTGTTTTTACAATTTGCATTTTGTTTATTATTCTTCTTATTCTTCAAGTAGAAAATTAAATATTGTAGCGCATTTATCACTTTTTTTAGATTTACACCATCGGACGAATGAATGGTCATAATGAAATTGACAACGAGCTCTTATTTGACAAACTGTAAAGATGGGAGGGATAACAAATACATAATGTAGCAATATATTATATTTAGTCACCTCAGTACAGAGTCAGAGACCTTCGTGATATAGTTAGACAGCGCCTGACTATGGAAGCGATGTTCATTGGTTCGACAACTACTCGGGGAATGATTATATTTATATTTTCATATCTTCGCTCTGGTACCTAAGAGAAACGTAACTAATCAATACAACAGTTAATTATATGTTAGAAATAAGAGCTCGTGAATTAAGATGATCCATTTTAAATTACTTTTCTTGCTAATGCATAGCTCTCAGCTCAGTTAATCAGCATTATATTCTATGTTGTATACTTATATATTTTAAAAAACCGTTACAATATGTTAATACACACTACTATTAAGGCAATGATATATGTATATATTTAAACTTCACTTTGTCTAATCTTACCGTAAAAACATGTATATTATTAAATATAAATTCCTTTTCATGCACATAACTATATGTTGCCATATGTTGCCATAGCAACATATAGGTAAATGGCATCGTTGCTCATGCAACACCGCGGAAGAGTAGTTTGTAAATACCGCGTAACAAAACACCAAAAAGTGCAACATTGTAATTTTGTGGACACAAATTCTATTTGTATTCACTAATAAGAATATGAGAGTATACTTCAATCAAAACACATGCACACTGGATACTGATTGTGTTACCAAATCATTGAGGTTTTCCTTTTTCTTGTACTTGAAAAACTTTGTACAAACTGTATTAATAAAACATATGGATTGTAACAGTACTCTACCTAAAAAATATATTAATATTTAATATATTAATAAAATATTACTGTGTTGTGAGGCCGATATACGCAATTAGCTTGTGATATCAATATAATTCATCGGGTTGTGAGGCCGATATACGTTATTGGTTTGTGAGACCAATATAATGTAAGTCGCTGGTTTGCATATCAGTTCGAACGCACAACCACACGGCGGCCGTTTGAGTTAAATAACCGCACAGCACACGCGTAGCAGTCGTTTGTTAAAACCAACATTTAAACTTAGTCAAACGTCTCAGACATCAGTTATCAGTTTGCTTTAAGCTTACGGAACCCCGACAAGCGTATGCCACGAGTTATACCAAAATCCGACTTTGTACAAGTATCACTTTCACAACACAAGACAGCATCAGAGAAGACACAACAAACTAACATTCATATAGCGGTTCACTTTACCAAACGCGTCAGCCTCAGTGATGCCAAGCAGTATCGGGACACCGACATCGGTTATCAAAAAGCTATAAGCTTATTGAACCCACGACAATCGTGTGTCACAAATTATACCAATGCTGTCACCTATGAGCTCCCTCGCGAAACGCAAGACAGAGTCATACACGATACATTAAACCAACACTGCTATAGCGGTTCACTTTACCAAACGCGTCAGCCTCGGTGCTGCTAAAGACCATTAGATCGCTTATCTGTAAACTACCAGCTCACCAAACCCTGACAATCGTAAAACATTGTATGACGCAGCGTGCATACATTTAATTGTATTTTTTTAAATTTTACCCTTTTAAATACCATCTTACTATAAAACCTTTATTCTTTAAACACATCTTATATATTAATATCTTATTAGTAATTCCTAATCTTTCAATACACCAAAACTTTATATATTTCAATATTAACGATAATGTAAACTAAAATGCCCTTACAACACTATTTGTTTTGGGGTTCTTGTTGAGAGTTTTAAATGAGAATATACAAATCTTGCGCGTATAATATATATTTTAACGTTACAAAAAATGTTTTTAAGTTTAACCGCCAGTAGCGTGAGGACGATTGGAGCGCGAGGCTTCTTTCAACGGCCTCTTTCAAGCCGCGTTCCGTTCTACGTCTTGACATGCCCCCGGCCTTGGAAGCTCCAATTTCCAAGAGTTTACGTTGTCCGCTGCATCCAGAGGTAGCGGGCAAATTTTAGAGAAGGCGCGTCGTGTAATTGCGCCGGATGCGACTCTAATAGCAGCAACTCTAGAAACTCCA
This sequence comes from Dryas iulia moderata, assembly GCA_019049465.1. NCBI lineage: Eukaryota > Metazoa > Arthropoda > Insecta > Lepidoptera > Nymphalidae > Dryas > Dryas iulia. The sequence continues at coordinate 7,755,405 of CM032431.1, forward strand.
TCCTTCCCAGGGAACGTAGATACGATCCGGCCCATGCTCCACTTTAACGGAGGGCTGTTGTCATCTTTGATAAGGACAAGAGTCCCTTCTTTTAATGAATCTCCACTCTTCATCCACTTTGTCCTTACTTGTAGCTCCGAAACGTACTCTTTTGACCAGCGGGTCCAAAAGTGCTGTCGGACTTGCTCAACTTGTTGGTACCGCGTGAGTCGCTGAAGTGGAGCTTGCTCATAGTCTTCACTAGCAGGCGACGTCAGTGGACGACCGACCAAGAAATGGGCAGGAGTGAGTGGGGAAAAATCATTCGGATCCGTTGACATAGGAGAAATAGGACGGGAGTTCAGGACTGCTTCTACCTGTGTTAAGACTGTACTAAACTCTTCAAATGTAAAATGAGCATTGCCTAGCACCCTTTTAAGGTGATGCTTACATGACTTCACCCCCGCTTCCCATAGACCACCAAAATGAGGGGAATAGGGGGGAATGAAACTAAATTTAATATTATTGTTAATAGCATAATCTCTAATATTATCTGCGCAATTATTTAAAAATTTTGAAAATTCTGTCATTAAGCCAGTGAAGTTTCTTCCATTGTCCGAGAATACTTCTGCTGGTTTACCTCGACGTGAGATGAATCGCTTGAGCGCAAGTAAATATGCATCAGTAGACAAATCACCCACTAATTCGAGATGGATAGCTCTAGTCGTGAAACAAATAAATAAACTAACATACGCTTTTGTTAATTTTGCACCTCTGCCCTTTCGATTTAGTATGAGCACCGGCCCAAAATAATCAACACCACTGACTGCGAATGGAAAACTTATAGCTAGTCGCTTAGTTGGTAAGTTGCCCATCAGTGGACACAGAGTCTTGCCACGAAACCGCGTGCAAACAACACACTCGTGCACAACCCTCTTGGCAAGATTCCTGCCGCCGACTGGCCACCACGTTTCTCGAATGGTAAATAATAACAACTGTGGTGCTGCGTGTAACAGTTTTATGTGTTCCTGGCGAAATAACAGGTAAGTAAAATGATGTTTAGATGAAAGTAGAATAGGATATTTTTTATTATAATCGAATTGAGAAACGTTAGACAATCTTCCCCCTACTCTTAATAATTTATTTTCATCCATAAATATATTTAATTTTTTTAAATTACTTTTAGTTTTTGCAATAGCTTTATTTTTATACATTGTATCATACTCAGGAAACGATTCGCGCTGCGACAATAAAACAAGCGTGCTAACAGCGTCTCGCAGCTCATCCACACTCAATGCACCCGTTCGTTTTGTGTTTGTCTTACGCGTGTTATATAAAAAACGTTTAACGTATGCCATGGTGCGTTGGATGCGGCTGAACCGCGAGAACCTGGAAAATGGAAATAAATCATTACAATCACCAGAGGTGTTACTTTGTATACTTAAACATTTAACTTCCGGTAGATTGTCTGCGTTTGTCATGGTCGTATGTACCTGAGCTGAACGTGACGTAAAATTAGGATCGTGAAGAAAACTTGGGCCTTCCCACCACAACCCCAGGTCTTTTAATGTCGATAAATCGGTACCTCGTGACAATGAATCAGCTGGGTTATCGTGTGTTGCGACGTGCCTCCATACAAAGTCACGCGTCAGCTCCTGTACTTCGACTATACTGATCTGTACATATGTTTTTAATTGATGAGGTGCCATACGTAACCATCCTAAAACGATAGTTGAATCGCTCCAGAGTATGACGTCATCGAATTGACAACGGAGTGATTCAATTATCTTCACAGCAAGCCTAGCTCCCGTTATAGCACCGCACAGCTCAAGCCTAGGAACAGTTAAAGTTTTTAAGGGGGCTACTTTGCCCTTAGCGCATAACAACCTTATTGTAACACCTTCTTGCGTAAAGGTACGTACGTATGCACATGCCCCGTAAGCCACTTGAGAGGCATCGGTAAAAATGTGTAGTTCTGAACGAATGTGAGACCTAGCAAATGTATGGCGCGGTATACGTATGTTACAAAGTTCATTGAGACTATTTAAAAACTTATTAAATTCATTTGACACATCGTGAGGTAACTCTGTGTCCCAATCAATCTTTAACAACCACAATTTTTGTAATAGAATTTTAACAGATATTATAGTCGCGCTTAACAAACCTAAGGGATCAAAAATTTGAGATATAATCGATAATATAACACGTTTCGTTATCTTATTAGGGTGAACATCAATTTTAGTTTGATAATTAAGCTGATCAGAGTGACTAAGCCAACTCAATCCAAGTGTTTTTGACTGTGGTCGTTCAACTAATGAAAGATTTTTAAACACTTGTGTTTCCGATTGTACATTATCCCGTTCAAAATTAAATAACCATTTACGAAGAGGAAAGCAACCCGAAGCTAAAACTTTAGTAGTTTTTTCGCATAATTCTAATAATTCACGCTTATTATTGCTCCCCGTAATCATATCATCAACATAAAAGTCCTGTGTTATTATTCGTTGAACGTTAAGGTCATTGCACTCGATAGCTAATTGTTGCAAACATCTCACGGTTAGAAAAGGCGCCGACGCAGTCCCGTAGGTCACCGTATTCAATCTATAGATCTCGATGGGTGCATCTGGATTGCTTCGCCATAATATAAGCTGGAGATCGCGTTGATCTTCCACGACTAACACCTGCCTATACATCTTCTCGATGTCGGCACAGGCTATATAAGTATTTTCGCGAAATCTCAATAGAATAGAAAATAAATCGCCTTGAATGGCTGGCCCGACCATCTGCAAATCATTTAAAGATTTATTAGTCGATGATTGCGCACTCGCGTCGAACACAACCCGTAATTTTGTAGTTGTACTATTTTCATTAAATACACAAAAATGCGGCATGAAATAATGTATATTATTATAAGTGTAAACACGACTCATGTGACCTAATTTAATGTATTCATTTATAAATTCTTTATATAATTGTTTACAAGTCGGTAAAAGAGAAAGTCTTTTCTCGAGAGAAACAAAACGTTTATACGCTTGTGTGTATGATTCGCCTAACATAGCTGGCGAATCTTTAAAAGGAATCGAAACAATAAACCGACCTTCGTTATCGCGTTTAGTATTTTTTATAAAATGATTCTCACAATTTAGTTCAATATCAGACAACTTGCGACATCTATCGGGAACTTCTTCAATCTCCCAAAACTTTCGTAATTGTGAATCTATATTTTGCGAAAAATTACAACAAACAGTGTTGTTAGAACACGCGAATGTACTTATCGGTCCCGACACTATCCAACCTAGTTTAGTATTTTGTAGGTAAGGGCCGCACTCGAGACGTATTTTTCCGTCACATAATAATTCCCAAAAGTGATCAGCACCTATCAAAATATCAATCGGATTACTTTCTAGGTACGAGGGATCCGCTAGCGTAATATTATTAGGAATTATTATTTTATTTATATTTATAGGTATAGACGGCATACTAGCGACTATTTTTGGCAATACGTAACATTGTAAACAAGTTGTATATTCTCCGTCTAAGGAACGAATATTAATTTTACAGGATTGGAAACTTTGTGTGATAGAATTACCAATTCCTTGTATTTTTTGAATGGACTGTACTACTGGCGCGTTAATTTGATCACATAGTGATTTTCGAATAAAACAGCATTGGCTGCCACTATCTAGTAGAACGCGGCAAGTAATTGCATTCCCTAATTCATCTACAATATTGATTAACGCGGTTGAAAGCAAAACAGGGCTAGTAAGCGACGACTGCGCGGCTTGTACGTCTACATTACCTATAGTCACCTGCGATGAATAGGATTGCATTTGTGTGCGTTGAACTAATTGAGGAGCATCACTACTACACTCGCCTTGCTCGTGCGCCTGCAGCAGCGACGTCCGTCCCTCAGTGGGGCTGCGGCTATGCTCGCGATGAATGATCGTGTTGTGCTTAGCGTTGCACTTCCTACACGGTCCAAACTTACAAGTATCTGCGCTATGTGCGGGACGCAAACAGTTTTTACATAATTTGTTATTAGTTATGAAATTAATCTTATCATCTATAGTTAAATCTAGGAATTTTTGACACGAATATAAGTAGTGATCGACTTTACAATAAGGGCATTGTTTTTTATTAAATTTATCGTATTTTGACGTAGTTATATTGCAGTGAATTTTAGAAATGTTATGTGAAGTTTTAGTGTTAATTTTAGACTCGTAACTGTGTTTTGTATGTGAAGCTTGTAATGTTTCAAGCATATCCGCCCTTGATTTTAGAAATTGTAACAAATCATCTACTTCTATTCGTGTTTTAGACTTCTGAGCTTCTTTCTTTTTGTATTCTTGTAATAAAATATCACTCCTATACTGCTCCCATTCGCGTTCAGTGGAGCTGTCAAGTTTAGTAACAATTAAGTAAATAACTATGGAATTCCAATGCTCAGTGGGCTCGCCTAATAACTTCAATGATCTTAGATTTTTAAGTACAGTATCAATTAATTTACGTAATAATATAGGTGACTCATACGTTAGGTGCTTAAGATTAACCAAAGCTTTTATGTGATTATGAATAAGAAGCCTACTGTTGTTATACCTATTCATAAGCAATTCCCAGGCGGTATAATAATTATCAGAGGTAAATTCAAGGGAGTCTATAACTAATGAAGCCGTACCTTTTAAAGATGACTTGAGATAGTGAAACTTTTGAATATTACTTATGTCTTTAGAGGTATGAACTAGTGAGATATACGTATTCTTAAATTCTATCCACTGATCATAGCTACCATCGAAAGTAGGCAAATTAATTGTAGGCAATTTAACTGACTGATGCACACTCAAACTGTCTTCACTGATTTGTATATTAGGTGAAGCACAATCTATGTCTAAAATGCAATTTGCTTGCGCTAATATACCATAGTACTTACTTTCAAACGATTCCCTCTCGTCAAGTTGCTCATCACTTTGAGACTCAGGAAGAACCTCATCTAACTTATTTTGCACTTGATTAAAATCTGAAAATATATTAATTGCACCTTTAATTCTTAAATTTAATTCCATTCTTTTATTGCGGTCTAAAACCTGATCCTTATACGAATTAACATAGGCAGATAACTTGGTAAGGCGGCCTTTCAGGGATCCTCTTTGTTTGGTCAACTCCTTGATTAACTGCGTCGTTGGATCTCCAAGTGGTGATACCGGTATTGGTACCATAAGTTCTGGTTTCGACATTTTGAGGTCTGGCTCGAAGCACCAATGTTTGGGGGTTCTTGTTGATAGTTTTAAATGAGAATATACAAGTCTAGCGCGTATAATATATATTTTAACGTTACAAAAAATGTTTTTAAGTTTAACCGCCAGTAGCGTGAGGACGATTGGAGCGCGAGGCTTCTTTCAACGGCCTCTTTCAAGCCGCGTTCCGTTCTACGTCTTGACACTATTTAAACATTATTTAAAGATGACGGAGCGTCGCGGCATATGCTTTTATTTATAAATATTGTAAATTTGATAAATCTCAACCTTCCTAACATCTAATGCTCTTAATGCTATTATTTACCTTATAATATATATATATTCTTGTATTTAGTTAGTTATCATTTCATATTCATTTTATGCAAATTTTCTGTTAATAATACAAATAAACTTACCAAGAAAATCTTCTTAATTTACAATTATGCATCTTACCAATATTGAATGTCCTAAAACTATTTTATTTCGATTCCAGTGCATTTTATATATTAAATTTATGAATTAAATATCCACTTCCTTGTATTAAATTCATATTATTTGCAATTTAATTTCAATAATTTCCCAAGCGTCCTTTTATTGCGTCATCCTCCCGCCAAGCCCCCTTTCTTTTTTTTTCTTTTTATAAACTATAACCTGCCAGTATGGTATTCAGCCTACAAAACATTTATAAAAATATTAATTACTTTTTATTACTTATTTAAATATATTAAATGAAATAATATTTTTTTATATTATTATCTATTAAATTAAATTAAATTAAATTATTTAGTAAAAATATTTTATACATATTCCTACGTATATTTAAGTATAGTATGGATTGTTACATTATATAGGTGTTATTTATTTTAGTTATTTACTGTACATTAAAACTTTACTTTCGAAAAAAGGATTTGACACTTTTTCCCTCGCCTAGATTGTATATTTGATATATAGATTTTCACTTTTTTCATTAAATAAAAAGCCAGTAATGCCCGAATGCTCACTGGAAAATTTCTATTAAGCAGAAAGGTTTATTTATTTAGTTACATCGTGTTTTGTACATTTTGGTATAAAAAATGCTCATTTAAATATACCAGGAAATGAATATATTCCTTTGAAGTGTTTGATCGCGCAGTGTTGCGATTTTAGGCGGAAAGTGGAGAACGGAGTGTCTCGATACTAGGTTTTCTCTGACTACCCTGCTATGCAGCAAGAAGCATATACAGGCATAAGGTGTAATGAAACGTCACATAAGATTACTGAAACTATAAAGACAAATAAGGCGCATCCTTGCTCGCCTAATGATATTTTACAGCCCATAATATACGTCGTTTATGAAAGCGTAATTAAATTTTCTAGCCCGTAAATTTCCTATAATCCCCTTAGCGTTCTGTTAGAGTTGTTATAGTACATTTTATTTTTAAATACCTTACAATAATATACACTTAAAAAAAGAGGGGGGCCTTAATCGTAATATTCTGTTTGAAATAATTCTTTTCTTGCTTGTTACGTGGCATTATTTCCTGCGTTTTATAAGATGCGCCGATCAGAACGATCAACCACCATAAAAGTTTTTGTACTCAAGTAATGTAGTGTAAAATATTTGAGTATATGTTTCGTGTTGTTTTTAATTTATTTTCACAATAAAATATATTTTACAATTTTTGAGTAATAAATCCTTATAAACTTTTATCTCTATCCATAACTCAAATGGACTTAGGACTTGGTTTGTAATAAATTATTGCTAAAACAAACTTTAGCTTAATTGCTTCTTTTTCATAAATAAATACTCTCTTCTGTTTGAAATATAAAAATTTACTAATATGAAGAATATTGAAAATTAGAAGCCTGTAGGTATTAACGATCAGCTCGCAGCTTCGCCTTCATATACTACAATTTCCATCCGTTATTTCACCTCTTAGGGGTCAGTTTTTGAAAAAAATGTGTAAGCTATCTTTAAACTCACGTCATCAACAATCTTGGGTCTTTAAATCACAGACAGACGGACAGTTGAACAAACGGACAGACTTTCACATTTATAATATTAGTATGGAAACATGTAATTACTTATTCTCAATTATATTATTTTACTATTTTGGTAAATGCTCTTAATAGTGAAACCTCGTCCTAACGCAATTTAAAATACAAAACGAGTGACGATAACCGTGTGTGCTTGTACTATCGACTGTCGTCATTACTAAAGTTTGCTACACATGTGAGCACTTAATTTATTTAAATATAATATCTTAATTCAGACAGATTTGTCGCCTACCTAAAATATAAAATATGTAATGTAAAAATAACGACGGATGTTTTTTTTTGATTCACCGATTATAGATGCAAGAGTGTTCTCTGCTACGTGTATGTTGTTGTATGCCATGTTTAACATAAAAGTGAATAATTTATTGATACTATATACAGTGTAGATTGTGAGGAAAGCCAATGAAGATACTTACTATTATAAAAATATATTTCACGCATACATACAACCTTTAACTTCATATGTAGTTAAATAATGTGATAACAAAGAATACTTGAAGTGACTTATAGCACAATTGCCCTATTATAAGGTGGCTTTACATACCTTAACCCTCCGTTGTGACAAGGGTCCACTTTGTAACTAAAATAAATTAATTGCTTTCCAGACAGCCAAACTTATATTTTTATATATAACACAAACTTATCAATATAACAGTTACATTGTACTAAATAAAATAGTAGACGACTACTTCCGCAATCAGACTCATCCAATCCAATTTTCTTCCATATGAGGCGATAAAGACGGTCCCAATACGTCCATTTCCACTCATCCCGCCACATAACTAGCCACATATCACTTTCATCTAATCTTAATTTATCTCCACACAATAAACCAATCGCTGAACAATAAGCCGGCATGCAATTGCACGCGTTGAACAATACTCCCAACGATATATAATGGAACGACTGGGGTATGTCCAGGGAATAATCAATTTCATACTGTTTTAATCAAGTGTTGTATTATAGTGATTTTAGTGTGCTTTAATATATTTCGATGACAGCACTCACCTACGTTACTTTATTGTAAAGGATAAGTCGCGGGAAAGCCACATAAAGTGAAATTATGATTGTTTACTTTTCCAATTCAAAAAAAAAACTATAAATTTTATGAAAACTAAATAATTATATTAGTTGGAAACTATTTTACACTTGTTTTACGCTTTTTTCCACATAGCAAAGTTCTACAGGCACGAAAAGTGTGAAAGTGTCAAAACCCTCCGTTCTCCGGGTTTTGGATGAATTTGAAATATTTCATGTTGATTACCGGTTTGCAATCTTAGGTATGTCTTATTAAAACAGCGAAAATAATTTACATATAATAATTCCCGTAATATAAAATCGAATTCATAACCATCGCATCACTGTCCGATTAAGTCACAACGGCCTTATGTTTTTCTTTAATAGTATTAAAAGGAATCTGAAAAAAGGGGCTCTAGCTTGTCCATCAGAAATGTACATCGGTCACTTCTTCCGAGTAACGTGATCTGTCTTCGTTAACGACGCAGTCTGGATCAACATCGGCAAGCATTCATCACTTGTCGTACATCGCCACGGCTAATTTTTGTGAAGTAAATGATTTTTTAAGATAATTGATCTTAATTCATTAAATAGCTAAACGTTCATAACGTATGGGCATAATTGGGAAGTGTCAGATTTAATACGATTATTGTAGGTAGAAATTAAACTAATGCAAGCGTTTTGCCTCAATAATTTTGATTTACTCCTAGGAGTTAGTTAATCAAAATGTAATTTAATTACTATAAATTAGACTGACAAATATAATGACATATTATTGCGGGCCTGAGTAAACATTTGCAGAAGTGTTTCAGATTTTAATTTTCTCATTGCCTCAGATTACAGATTTCAACATGTCTGGCAAGATGTCGAAACCCCCAAATCCGACCAGCATTGGAGAGTAGCACCCTTTTACATGATTAAAATTTTAATATCTCTCCAAATAACATTTATAAAATTTAGGTTGTAAAGTACGACGAAAATATAATTATATAGTTTTTAACGCTTAGGGTTGTCTGGGAGGGAATTGTAAATGTCCTATGTGGTCGGCAATGGGCGACATAATTTCGAATGATATAACGAAAAAAAATAGCTTTATCCTTTCACGAATTTAAGGTGAACCATAACGCAAATTACATACTTGCTGATCGTGCTTAGTTGTGGTCAACACATCCATAGATTAACTTTCAGCTTTTGATAAAATAGCTGACCGCCGCTGGCTCTTGCTCAATGATTAAGAGTAACGTATGTGCACCCAAGTACAGGAGATGTATAAAAAGGACGTAAGAATAATATATTTGGTTGAGTGTATTAACTAATATTATTAATTATCAAGTTTTCAGTTTTATAAAACAATGGTAACGTTTGCCTGTAAATGAAATTGTGGGTTCGATTCCCACTTGGGTAAACTATTATATTGAAATTTTGTGCATTTCTACTTCTTCGTCCTACCTTAATTAAGCACGACGTTGAGTTTCACGACTTAACAAGCAATGTCTCCATTTTTTGCAAAAAGTAAAAGACAGAGGTCTTGACAGGTTCTCTCTGACAACCCCCTTATACGAGAAATTAATTCTTGTTATAAAATAGAAAGTGTACGAAAAGTAAGGAGTAGTCAACGAGTAGTCATTGCGGTAGCCACCTAATGAGGTTGTCATGTAATAAATATAGCTACTTAATGTACATTTTAATATGATTACAAAGTGCACACGATTTCAAATTCATTAAAGTGTTCATTTAAAATGTGATTTATTTTTCTGTTGTAATCTAAACCGTACGATGGAATCTAAAGAAGGAAATTGGAAATGAAAGGTTTTCACCCAGCATAAAAGAAGACGCTTCATTCCTTTCGATTACAATAGATTTTCTGAACCCGTTAAGATATATTTTTGTCACTGATCCTTTCGATATTTCATATAAAGCAATAATAGAGGAAAGTAAAAATACATATCTAGAAAAATACAGTAAACTAAGGCTTATTCTTTATAGTTATATATATTTTGTCCGGTCAATTTGTTTACCTTAACAGTAACAGAAGTCATTCAAAATAACGTTAGGACATTAATTAGTTAATACGGTAATATTTTACGTCACGTAATCCTGCCCATATTTATCGAACTCAAATATTGATAGATGAGCTCCAGATTGATACTCAAATTGTACATTTACTCTATGAAAAACAAATAGGCATTCATCGATCAAACGTCAGTCTGAAACACCAATATTTAGTAATGCCTTTCCACGATTTATAAAGTTTTGTTTACGGCTATTAGGAAAATGGCGGAGTTTGGACAAGTGTCTCAATGCCATGGTTTTCGGTGCGAATCACTTTCGAGGGATACTATTAAAAATATAATTAGTTTCGTTGACCTAGTTAAAATTGAAAGACAACTTCTTTCTTCTCTACCTTATGTTTTCTTTGTTACTCTAGTGTTCAATTTATCTTAAGGTGTTCATTTAGTACGATAAATATAATAAAATTAATATAGATATAAAATTAATATAGTATTTGAAAGAGTATATTCAATTTCAATATTTTAGGTATTTATTATTATTGAATAACACAATTTTTTTTATCAGTAACCATGTGTATAAATATTTCTCAACAACATTATGTAATAAAGATATGTTATTTAATTCTGTATCTTAATCTAGATAAATGACCTACTTTGGGCCTTTTCTTAAATAGACATATTATTCCATTACATTATTATCATTATAATTTACATAACTGTAATTATAACAAAGGACAAGGCCAAAACATATCGACTGCTTAATATAAAACCATACGATATTAATATAGAATACGGTAACTTAAATTGAAATGTTAGTAACTTAACCTTGATAACTTTACGTGCCGAGAACATCCATTGTTAGTTATCAAAGGAATCACTTAATTATACCCAATTATTTCATGCTCTAACTCCTTCGAGGACCTTATTCAGCGGTAGTTTTAAATATAAAAGCTCTATCAAAGTAATTTACACACTTCGAAGAATTGGCATTCCGAGTTAGTACACACGATTAGTAAATGATAATAAAGTGTTTGAAGACAAAATAACAACGAGATACAAATGATTACATCACTTAGACGTTTCCAGAAATTAATGAATATTTTCTTGTTAAAAGGTTATACATATGTGAAATGTCTAAGGTATTGAAAAACATTTTATTTTCCATGCTCTTCCGCATCATAGTCAGAATAACCCAATTTGTCGAGACACTAGTACTTTCTGTTCGAATTCGATAAATTGTATTTTGAGTAGCACATCTCAACGTCGCGAGCTGCAAGACAAACTAACAAGAGCAGACAAATTAAAGTAATTTAAATATAATCATTCCCTCCAGTGAGGGAATCGAACCTATAACCATCGTGTGTACTGTCAGACACTGTCTTCACCACGATGGGTTTCTTAGAAAAATGTTACAGGAATTTTTTTGAATTGTTTTACAATAATTTGTTACTTGGAAATGTATCTCAAGTGAATAAGAACCATCCTTCTTTCTGCTCATTCCATATTTGAAATTAGTACTTTCATTTTGCGCCATTTACTTTTCAACCATTACGATCTTAGTGGTATGCATTATTTTTTATATGACTATTCAATAAAAAGAATATAAAAAAAAAACAAGTTTCAATATGCGATATTTTTGAGCTTTCTTACGTGGCTCTTCACCGCCAGTAATAGATCACCACCAATAGTAATAGATTTCGTTGCTTTAAAATACAAAAAAGGAAAAGCTATATATACATATGTTATGGATTTGAACCTATGCCAAATAAAGTCGTTCATGGTTGACTAGTTCAGAATATTTATACGCAAGTTAAAACTATTATTACAAATATGTATAAATATTTTTTTAAGTGTTTTACTATCCAAGAAAGTAAAGAACAATTATTTGGCACGAAAGGAAACTCAGTGAACAACAATTGAAAACATTACTAGATAACTTCATTGTGGTCACAGAGCGGTAAAGCAATATAAATCATTTTATAATAACGATCTTATGATTTCTAATTTTTATAATAAAAAGCAATATTGGTATGTAAAAATAAATCAGCTCTCTAACAATAGGAATTCGTAATTAGTTGGGCTTGGAGATCAAAAGTTTGAAGGGTCAGCGGTTTTGATGATCAGTTGATTGTGCCCTGAAAGCAAAGTTATTCAAATATTAAACTTATTTCAGTACCATTACACATAAGACAGGTTTAGAGATGCCCCTTACAGTACGATATATCTTAACATCAATGTATTTCGAGACAATCTATCGATATATAGTCAGTAATTACAATCATATAATTTTATTCAATTTTGTTTATTTTGCTATACTTACATATTTTTTGAACGTCAAATAATTTACCACCGGTTCACTAAAGTTAAAATGCCTGGGTTCTCTTTAATAGGATGAGGTTAATATGTACATCGCGATCTTATGAAAAATTATATCATTGGTATAGTTTTTATTTATAAAATCCTTTAACAATATTACAAAATAATAATAATGAAACAAAATAATAAGCATTAGAATTTTATTAATACTTGCATAATGATTTATTTTCAATACACCTCTAAATGTCATTATCCTACAGTCGGTATTTATTATGAAGAAACAACTTCACGCTTTTTTACAGCGTGAAACGTTTTTCACGCTTTTCCACAGAGAAGTCAGAGAGAACTCACACTCCATACAATCTGTTCTTCGCTATACATCATAAATCGAGACATTGCGTATTAAGTGGCGGAATTTAATGCCGTGTTCTGTCCTTTATTCACTTTATTCTATAATTCTCCTATGTAGGAATCGAAACCACAACCATCGCGTTTACAGTCGGAAACCATTACCTGTTGATATTGCATATCGATAGATAAGCGAAAGATACGAATATATTGATATAACAGAAAGTAATGATACCGCGCTTCGATACAATGAGATTCGATACAGCTGCAATGCAAAAAATGAAGCTTGTAACTTCTTATTTTGAATAAAATTATTTGACTTTGACTTTGACTTTAAAGATACAATACACATTTTGCGCATCTCTAGATTGACCGTACTTTTAGTCAGGCTTTTTTTCCCATCCTAAAGCTTTGATCCCTTAATCAAAATTAAATCAAATTGATTTACAAGGTGTAATTTAGATAGGGACCTTTTTTCCATTCTCTTTAAGGTTAGCAACATGTGTTGCTATTTCAATGAATCGGTTATACACATATAAATATTGAATATTTTTATAATTAGCTCACAATTAAATTGTGCTGGAAACACCAAGTTAAAAATTCGGTCAGAGTCCAGTCTTCTGGCAAAATCCACCAAATTTCAACGCACTAACTACTTGTTCATTGCTACCACTGATTGATTTGGATGTAGTAACTATTTCAATTTATTTCTAATTCACACGGGAAGAAAATCCGGAATTATATGATTGATTTAAGAACGAACATTTATCAGTGGAGTGAAGAAAGGGAGTGTTCTGACACTAGGCTCTCTCTGCTCCTGCCCTCGGCAATGCCTGAAAAACGTTAAGCTTTATGTATACACTCTAAAATAATATTATTCATTTCCATTCATTCATTCCAATTTTTTACATGTAAACATATCCTTGAATGTTATACTTACAATTACTGCACACCATATTGTATTAACATGTCTTAATTTCTGATTTAAAAATTAAAACCGTTTTTATTCAGAATCAGTATAGATTCAACGAGATGGATTCGTCGAATTTATATTATGGCGATAGCCATTACATTAAAGGAAGTAAAAATAATAAAAACAATCGTTTATCTTAAAAGTCGCATTAAATCTGAAGATAATTGTTCTAGAGGTGTTGTTACAGACGCGTTAATAACAAATGTAAATATTTTTTATGGAGAACAAACTCATTGCAGCGCCGACAGTAATTTTAATTAAGGCGCAGCTTCGGTTTCTGCATAATTTATATTAATGATATCAAAGTCTCCTAACAACTCGCGTTAATATTTGTTTGGAGTTTTTAGTTTAATCTACTAGAAAAGTGTTAAACCAACATTAAAATATTAATGTTTAGGAATCTCTTTTTTTTACTTTATTGAGTTAACTATATTCGTTCTGTTACAAAAAAAAACGATTTTGATTGTTTTACTTATTTAGAAAAGATATGTTCAGGATTTCGAAACAGATTTTTTGAGAAGGGCGGTGTTTTGTCGCTTGTTACTGTGAAAATAAATAGATAAGATGACGACATTTTAATAACGACTGTAAACTTAAAATTTAAAGATAAAACATAATCATAACGTAGTAAATTTAGGTTGAATTTAACGTTAACTGATAGTTTCAGTTTAGGCTTATATTGAAAGTGCTATATAATGAGAACCGCAATTAACAGAGCAAATAGGAGAGTGAACTCTTGGTTGACGATATGAGCCACATTTAGTAGAATGAATATAAATAAAATAATATATTTTTCCACGTTTTATTTAACAAAGTGCGGCGTTGGGTTCCGCTTCATATTCCACAATTTATTAGAAAGGTCGAAAATGTACAGCTACATCTTCCCTTTTTTTTATCAACCCACACAAATATGAAAATGCCGAAATCAAAACTATTGATCAAGTCAAGACACTCTGTTCTCTATTTTCTACTCAAAATCGGGACGTCGTGTGTTAAGTGGTGGAACTAAACGCCATGCTTTTTCTCAGATACAGAGCAGAAAACTCCGTCGGAAAAGTGGAGAACGGGGTTGCTCCTCTTGCCTTGCTATGTAAGGTGCTAGGCGAGTAAAAGTGTGTACGTAAAGAGAAAAAATATATTGTATTTTTTTAATTTACTGGTACTGGTGGTTTTTTATTTACTACAAGTGACCACCGCACCTGTGTACCTACACATTAACATTGAATATGTATACCTAACTTTTGTAGGTCCGGCGCTGTACGAATTACACAATAGATTTTTTCTAAATAGGTATATGTATTAACAGGAGTTTAATATAGCACAGCTTTTTAATTAATCATAATTTTATATATTACTAATTATCAAATCTTATTATAGACTAAACAATACTTTACCTTGAAATAATCTTGGTTAACAAAAAGCGCAATAGCGACCCCTTAAGAGTGCTGATATTGTTTTATTATGTTAGAATGAAATATGAACGTTAGTAGCTATAATAATCGTGTACAGATTTTTCATTTACGCACATTGTATGTATATGTACAATATGCTTCAATATAAAAAGCACCTTTTATAAAATATTAATAGTTATAGATAATAAAAAATATATGTCATAACAGATTACAAAATTGATAATTATGAGATATCAGAATTTAACTATAAGTTCTGCTTATGCCTAACTGGCCGGAACCTGAGAGAGATAAGTGCAAAAGGTAAACTACGTACTAATCGTCCGCTATAAAATAAACATAGGAATTATGATAAAATGTTTCAAATTACAGTATATTTACGCAGTATTTTCGAACACTTTTTTAAACATAATTAAAGTTGTAAATATGTATGTCGTTTGGCAGTATAATTTAGCATGAACTTCACACTCTTCTCTTCTCTAAGATAATCCATTATTTACTTGCTTTACTTAGGTACAAAAGCCCAAAGGTAACGCTTCGGCCCAAAGGTAACGTTTATCTACTTCTCAGCCTACATGTTATACGTAGCTTTGCTTTATAATTCTTTCATTGAAATCATTAATATAAGAGTTTATTCTTTTTCTTGAAATATTACCATCGCAATCGCAATTTCTGAATTTCATGTTTCACTCACTAAATTATTATTTGTGGATTAAAAATGATTAAAGAACAATATTATTTTCAGCATTTTCTATTCTATTATACGAAGGTTTTATATTTTTATCGAAGTTTTATAGAGCCATAAACTCTTAAATAGCCACCTAAACCCAATCTTGTGGCCAGTCGTGGCCCAGTGGCACAAGAGTGTGACTGTAAACGACTGGTTGTGGGTTCGATTCCCACTCGAGGAGTGGAAATTATATTTCCATTTTCTTCGCTCTGGTGTCGAGGTAAAGCGCGGCGTTAAGTTCCGCCACTTAACACGCAAGCCTCCGAATTCGGCGGAAAGTGGGGAACGGAGTGTCTTAACACTAGGTTCCCTCTGCCTACCCTGCTGTGTGCGGGATGTAGCGTGAAGCTATTTTTAAACCCAATCTATTTTTTCTGGTTCACGTGTTGTCTTGTATAGCGAGGTAATCAGAGAAAATTTAGTATCAAGTCACTTCATATTCTACCTAAATCGAGACTCAACCCCGCTCTTAGTCTTACTTTGGATACCAGAATGAAGAAATTATAATAATTCAAATATAATCATACCCCCGACTGGGAATCGAATCCACAATCAAACAGCGTTCACAGTCAGACGCTTTTCCACGATGACCTCTATAATATTTAGTATAAACTGAAAATAGAACGGTCTATGAAGTTTTCCAACTTTCTGATGAGATAGACGAGGGTCGTCGCCCTTATAGTTTCTCTACATAAAGTTTCAACGATTACCTGAGAAACAACTTCATACTGTAGGCAAACCATATAAAAATCGAAATTCGTATGTAATGCACATCAATTTAAAAAATGTAATGCACATCAACAGGGACGGACATGTTGACGCATAAATACGAGATACATTAGGAACACTTAAGATACTTTAATGAAAAGTATGCAGTATAGTATATACATACATATACTATAAATGCAAAAGTCTGTGTGCTTTTCTGTCACGGCTAATCTACCGGTCCGATTTGGATAAAATTTAGAATGAAAGTATTAAAAGTGACTGGGTCCAACACAGGTCTAAAGGGTTGAAAAAGGGGATGAAAGTTTATATGAAAACTCTAATTGTAATGAATTTGTGCATAAATATAGTTGATAATTTAAGCTTAAACATAGGCTACTTTATTTTTTAAAAATGACATTATTACATTCAGTCATTATTTTTTATATAACGACTGAATGTAATAATGTCAATATCATTACATATATAAGCATTTGCTTGTATCTTATTTAAAACTAGCTGCGCACGCGAATTCATCCGCGTGGACTTTAATTACAAAAATATAATACTAAATTACAAGCAGTCTAAATTACTGCCAATGAAAACTCCATCAAAATCAATCCAGAATTTCCTGAGGTTAACTAGAACAAACAAAAAGAAGTATGCAGAGACCGTAGCGTTCTTTCTGATTACCCCGCAAGAGATACAGCGTGAAACTAAAAAACAAAAGACAGAAAAAATGTGAAAATATACAGGCATTTAGAAAAATCTGGTTATTTTTATTTTACAAGCAGACACTCCAATTTTATTTATTGGTATAGATATAGAGAACGCTAGATTGTTGAGCTTTTTAATTATTGCGATATCCGTAAAGTCCTTTAATATCCGAGTGAATGCTTTCACGCTGACACCGAGAATATGCTTTAATATATTTCTTTTAATATAAGGAAGAAATTAGTATTATTTTTTTTCTTACTTTCTATATTTAGTAAAATTAGTGACTCCATTGACACGAAAAACACGCGCAACTATTACTAGTACTAATGTAACTAATATGTACACGTAATGTGTATATTGCTTATTTTATGTATTTGCAATATGTACGTCTTCGCAACGCATTATTCAGAAAAATGTTGTTTTTTGCAGGTTTGCTCGATCTAATATAAATTTTAAAAATATATCAAATTTCATTTAACAATGTCACTGCCCGCATGCATATTTTTGTAAAGAGGGGACTAAAGTATTTCCTTCAAGTTGTCCGTATTACACAAATATACAAACATGGATACAAATATACAAACATGGATCTTATCCACATTCTTACGTAATAATAAATATTTTTTAATGAATCTCTAAAATGCACATGAAGCCAGATATTAATACATTTGCTACGCAGCGTCTTTTGCGATTGCTCTATATTCAGCAGCTGTCACGATCTCGCATCCTCGTACCCACATCCCGCTGATAATACTGTAATTTTCATTGTAGTTATTGTTGGTTATGAAGGAGTTGGAAAAGGTATTAAAATTTTTATTATTATATTTCATTTCATTTCATAACAAAGAAATATCATCAGAATGTGCTGTATAAAAACGAATATTCAAATTTATTCTTTAACATACTAAGCAACTTTAATCCAAATAGACTAGAGGTTTTAAAAATCAGTATACATTTCCAGAAAAGATAAATTTCAGGGCATACACATGTGTTATACAATGTTTCTAACCCATCCATGTAATGGACACATCAACAAAACTATTCAATAAAACTTCTAGCTTTAAACCACTTTGCCATTAAGTACGGGCACTAAATCGCCCATAATTTAGAGAACAAGATGGCTTCCAGAGCCAAGAGCCATTAGCAGCACGCCAAAACATTGGAGCTCTAACATTTCTATGCATAAAAAGTACAGTTTCTATTGTTGTTTGGCTCAGAGCCGAATTATGCATTGAAATTGTTTTATATCACTTTTAGTGCAAGACCACAATACCTATGCCTTACTTATGGTACTAAAATACTGTATACAATATCCTTACTATGTTAATCAATTATATCAAATTTGTAACAGCCTATTAAATAATAATAAAAAACTACCATGGAATCCTGATTGGGGCTTGCCTGATTGACCGTAATTGTTATGAATGCCATTTTCATATAATAAATATGTTCCTTTCTCCAGGCAAATTACACAAAGAGCTTAGAATCCACAACTCGTCATAATATATGACTTTTCTAAGTAGACGAAAAAGTTTTCTACTTTCGCTCGTCGAAATGACTTATTATGAGGTTCTCTTTGACGACCCTGGAGTAGGTCGACACTAAACACAAGAATTTTAACGTATTCTTTTTTTTATAATTTGTCAGGTACGTTATCACGACGACTTGCTTTGAAGTGTGCAAATATTGAATTAGCATTGCAACATACCACAGCCTTCTACCACTACCCGGACCACTACGGAGTGGGGACGAGAAGACAGTTTGACGACATGTTGTTAAACGGCGACCTGCTAACTTATAGCGAAATAAATGGCGAGTCTTATGGATTAAGTGAGTATACTTTAAAGACTTAAAAATGGAGTTTATCGTTTTAATTCACCCTAGTATTCAATGTATGTTTTTTTTTCAATATACTATATTCCTTTAATTATTGAAATTAATTTTACTTTTTAATAGTATAAAGAGGTAACTTTATTTATAACTTTAATTAAATCTTCACAATATTATAACAAAAAATGATTTTAAATGAACATTACTTTTAAAATTAATTCCCACATATTTTCTTTTTCTATTAGACACCAAATAGACGTGTACTAATTTAGCCTGGCTAAGAACCCACACTTTGTCTTATCACAGAATATAATAAGCAATAATAATAGCTTTATTTTTATAATTTGTTAGTATAGTAAGCTATTTTCACTTCATGTATACTAATATTATAAAAACGAATCTGTCTTTCTAGTTGTCTGTTTATCTGTCTATTACGCTTTCGCGGCTATAGTTGAATAGCACGGATATAGTCATGCGGGCAGAGCCGCGTGCACTAGTTACAGTGCCGCAATTTTGCACGCGCATTGCTTTTATCTATTTTGATTATTTCTTTTCGTTTTTTTGTCTAAATTTATGTCCGACACTTCTAACTTAGAAGATAAATTTTAATATACACCTATCATTAATTAATGACGTTAAGAAATTGTTATAATATATAATTATAAATAATATGAATCTTATCGAGTGGAAAGTGGAGAACAGAGTTTTTTAACGCTAGTTTTTTTCCTATCATGCTATGCAGGAAAATGCGAACTTGAAAAAACTAATGTCATTTATTTGTATAATAATTATAAAAAAATATAATTTGAGTGATTATTAAGTGATATTATTATAACATTGCAATGAAATAAAAATTGAAATTGCAGACTCTCTCTTGTTCAAGAATTTCAAAATAAGCACAATCGAAGCAGCGGAATGCAGAAAAGCATAGGTTATATACTAACATTTTATTAATATTACTTATCTTCGCTATACACAAATAATTAATATACGTAAATTTTATAATAATCAGAAAATGTAAAGTACCATGTTCGTACAGCACTATTCAAAGATGGCGGCACGGCACGCCAAAGGTTAAATTAATTTGTATTAAAAGTTGCATGTTTTTTTCATAGAAATAATATTCTAAGTTTTTTTTTCCTTTTATTTAATGCCTTTAATATTATTATATTATTTAGTTATTATTCATTTGTAAATTATTTATATATATGTTTTATCTTATTTTTATATTAGTAATGTAATCAAAATTCACTAAGAAATTCTTCATAATTTACAAATGAATGAATTTCACAAAACGATTTTATTTTGAACCCTTTGTGTTTTAAATGTTAAATTACTAATGAAATATCCCCTTCCATATATATTATTTGCAATTTATTAGTATTAAATTTCGATTATTTGTAATTTAAAATAAATCATTTTCTGAGCGTCACCCAAGCCACGCTTCCGCCAAGCTCTTATAAGCGGCCTCCAACTCCAAAAACCAGCGTCGCATTTTGTAAAAATATTAATTATATTTATTTTTTCGACTATTTAAAACAATTAAATAAAACAGTGTTTTTATTTATTATTAAAATAAAATATTTAATAAAAATATTTCATATTCCTACGTTTACTTATAATATGTATCGTTACATGTCAAAACCAAATTCATTATTAGCCTATTCCTAGTCTGCTATTCATTGAAAAATTAAAACTGGCTTAGTGTGAAACTATGATCTTTGGAAACATTGGTTACAAAAAAAATGTAAGTTCTACCAGTGTTACACCTTTTAGGCTTCTAAAGTGGCCAGAACCCTACTATAGCGGTACTATAAGATAAAAAATGGCCGATTCTCAACAGCTGATCATTGAAAATGACATTTGACGTGAGTGACTCGTCAATGTTAGCTACTCGAATTTGCATTACTTATTAATCCAATCCACTAATAATTATTGCTTTGTATCAATTTTCCACTTTTATATTTAAAATGAAAGCTTTACAAAGCATACATGCTTCGGAAACGATAGCAATAATGGAGAAGAGTTCGGAGCGAAGAAAAGTGTATAGAAGCAGGGGTTGACCCGTTTTCCTTATACGATGAAGAGTTTCGGAAGCGTTACCGCTTTCATAAATATACTGCTTTTATGATAAACCTTGTGCGTAGATTAACCATGGAGACATGCAATTAGACAATATTATTAGTAAAGTGATGTTTTAACTAGGAGAAATTTTAGTTAGTAAATTTTATAAAATAGTAAGTTTAACGCCGAGCTTTCCCTCAACACCAGAGCAAAGAAATGAAAATATAAATTGAAGTAAATATATTATTGCCTGGAGTGAGGATCGAACCCACAACTAGTAGTCTTGTTACATGTTCACTTTGTGCCCGTGCACCATGACTGACCTCAATTTGTTAGATTTTGGTTAATAAAAAACAGTTTATTTCTATAAATTTTATTCTTTAGATGTGTAATACAATAATTTACGTTTGAGTAATTCTTCCTTTAATAGTGAATTATTTAATTTTTGTTCTAAAATTTTTAATTTTTGCCTTTCTACGGCCATCTGGATCTCAGGAAGCTCCTTTCTGTAAACATTTGCTGCTATTCTTGAGCTTATTGTCATGCTGTAACCAAAAATGTAATATATCTGTTATTCTTTTTAATATGTTTTCCGAAGAAGTATGTATTATAAATTAATAAAAGTTATTTTGTTGAAAGTTTAACACATTTTATTTATTTCAATTCAATTTAAGTTTGTTAATCCAAATTTAATATTGCTTGTAGATATAAGATAGTACTGAATGATTTTAGTGAATCTAACTTAGTAATATATTATAGTAATAAAAATAAAGATAAGTTCATTCAACATACACATTTCTTTAATCTACCAAGATTGTGTGCTAGTGCTAGTACTTGGATGCCCCATCTAAAAAGAATATAATCAGATTTACTTGCTGAGCATTCTTTAGGTAGTATTAGCTCTTTAATGTATTATAATGGAAAATAAATTTTGTCTCGCTTCCCATCAAATTATTTGTTGAAAATAAAATTGAACTAAATTGACTAAAATAATAAAATTGAAATGACTTTCTGGGTATTGTGGTATTATCATTCATTTAATACTTCATGCACCACAATTAATTATACTTAACATGTCTTATTACTTATGAATATCATTTAAAATAAGATAGGTTATAGAGTGAGATTTGTGTGCTGCTGTTTATTTCATAATTTTAACATATTACACATACTTTTTTCTTCTTTTATATTATTTTCTGTTCTATTCTTAAACAAGAATTGATAATAATTACATAAATATTTCTTTATTCAAAATAAAACACTAATTGGCCAAATGTTCGTATTTTTATATGTACCTGGTTATCTGAGTAAAATTAATTTGAGTATACTGTGAACTCATGAGGAAGCCAAACTGAAATATCATCACCAGTTGCTGGTTCTGTAGTAGGTGGTGAGCTACCAACTGTTTTAGGTATTTGTTTTTTTTTTCTATAAATATCAGCTTCTTAGCTGACATTTTTATAATACCCTGAGCTTCTTAGCTGACATTTTTTTATAATACCTTGAGCCTTAATTTGTTCTTCTTCTTCTTCAAGGGGTTTTTGCCATATTGTTAAAACTGAAACATTAGTGCCGTGTTATTAAATAACTACACAAAAACTTTTCCTCAGCAATTCTTTCAAGATCATCTATGGAATAGAAGCATAAGCATTGAAACATAACATTCGTATGAATGTTTACAAAACAAAACTTACGTGTTCGAATTAACTGTATCAGTAAAACCAACCTTATCCTCCTCCAACCAATTCTCACTTCTTTGCCTTTTCTTGCTCTCTACAATTTTTGATTCCGATGCTATATTATAAGTAATGGAGTAATATTTAAAATAAAATTAACACGTACGTACTACTAGTAAACAAATGTCAATAGCTTATCGCACCACAAACAATAAAATATGGTTTTTATCCTTAATAATGTCTATGATCAGTCGAATTTAGTACAATTATAAACAATATCTGTGGTCAATTTGCAAAGTTTGATAAACTTTCTTGCCAATTTCATCGTAGTGGCAACATTTTAGCTTATAAACAGTATATTAGTTATAGTAGGTTTATAGTACTGTTATGAATACGCATTTTTATGGAACGTTTCATAAGCTTATAGAGCATTTTAACTAATGAACGTTTTAAGCGTTCTATAAGCATTTTTTATGAATAAGGCCGTTAGTCTATATCCTGTCTGGGTGAAGAGAAATTAACCACGATTTAATACTATTAGTATAATTAGCGTATAATTCTGTAATTTGAATAAAAATATACTAAATATTCTAATGATATATAAATCCAAAACCAATACGCAGAGTATTAGTTTTTCAGTAAGTAATAAGTTATTTACTTTGTACTTGTATTTGAATCGTTAAGTGTTGTACACTACACAAAATAGCTTTCCGGTAATGGATTAGCTGATAAATTTCATTGATACTAAGTGCTGTCGAAAAAGTTATACTATAATATCAAAACATGCTTTTGCTTTTATTATATCATACAATTGCAACGCTGACAACATGTCACCACCGCTACCTCGCGTCAACACCTTCGTGAACGTAAAAAATAATTCTTCGGTTGATTTAGACAATATTTCTAAGGTGTTCATAATAGCCCAATTTCTTGTAGGTATCAATCGACTGTCAGTGTTAAGTCCTAAAAGGCAATCCTTTACATATTTGCTAGCGGCACTTATCATTGGCGTGTATTTGTTTTTATTTTACTATGCATTGAATAATTTAAAAATAGTCACAATACAGTTTTTTGTTGGGATAGATCTGGTTGAATTTTTGTTTTGCTCAACTCTCTGTTACGCATTAAATAAAAAATTGTTCAATTTTTATCTTCAAATTAATAAATTTGATAAAGAAACTGGTTTTAAGAAAAAGGAAGCTATAAACAAAAAATATTATATCATTAACTTTATACAAATAACCATAATAATTTCTTTAGTGACGACATTCCACTTACAAACTCCGTACCGGAATTATTATGTAACGTGCCTTTGGATTCTAACGAAAACGTTTCATTGTCTCGAATATCACTTTTTCGCCCATTTATTTAGTTTAATTATTCCTCGGGTGAAATGTATATATAGATATATGGCGTTATCTTATCCTAAACATCACAATAAGGACAACGACAAACATGATGGTATGAAAGGTAATATGAAGAAACGCTTACATCTTGATATAAAAAAATTGATGGACTTCTACAATAGAATTATAATCATATTCGAATATCTAAATGAAGCAATCAGATGGCAGGTAATTATGTGTTTCATATTTGTCACTTTTACTTGGAAGTTATTTTTTTCTGTAACCAACAATTTAAAAAATCTTTACAGATGCTAGTTTTGATCATGACAACATTTTGTATTGTATTATGTTTCACATTTTTATTGGTAAAGACTATCATATATGACAACGTAAGTAAGACGAAATAAAAAAGCTTTGGATTTTTTGTTAATATACTAAAGTACACATACTACATATTATTTCAGTTTACGACAGAACAGATATTTAGCCATATTACTATATGTACTATCGTATTAGGGCCGTTATTAGCTCCATGTGTATACGCGGAGGGGATTCGCAACGAAGTGCGCCAGCTCAAAGAGTATCTGACATCTAGACTTTTTGAAAATACTTTAGGTTTGTATTGTTTATGTTTACATTATTGTTGCTTAGCTTATTTTTAACAAAATTATCATGTATTTCTGTAAACTACCGTAAAAAGATGTGAAATTGTCCTGAAAGATTTTCTATATATCTTCATTTATAATTATAAAGATGCTACTTTTGTTTCAGATAAGTCAGATCGTAGTTCAGCGCGTGCCTTCCTAATGCTCATTGAAAAACGCAACTTATCATTTTCTATGTTTGACATGTTCCTCATAGATATTTCCCTGCCTTTCAAGTTTACAGCGCTCTGGCTTACATATCTCGTTATGGTATTGCAGTTCGACAAGGTGGTAAATTCTGGTCCTAAATAAATGCTTAACAAATAATTTTTAGTGTTTCAATTATTTTATTGTGCACGTAACTTACTATTTAAAACTTAATTTAAAATATTTTATTTCCCGCTCTGTGTAACAATATGCATTTATGTGCCTGTCTAAATTAATAACCAAATATTGGTCTACTATTCTGGAAGGCGGGTGTGAGGTTAATTGTCTATGATATTTGAGAGAGAAAAAGAAAGAAGTGAGTTGAGAAGTGGCCAGTCGTGGCCCCGTGGCATAAGCGTGTGACTGTAAACGACTGGTTGTGGGTTCGATTCCCACTCGAGGAGTAGAAATTTTATTTCCATGTTCTTCGCTCTGGTGTCGAGGTAAAGCGCGACGTTTAGTTCCGTCACTTAACACGCAAGCTTCCGATTTGGGCGGAAAGTGGGGAACGCAGTGTCTTAACACTATAACACTAGGTTCCCTCTGCCTACCCTGCTGTGTGCGGGATACAGCGTGAAGCTGAAAAAAAAAATGAAAGAACAGAATGCAAGATCAAGGCAATTGGAGGGATATTAGAATAAGTGAAAGAAGTATTTTATTTAGGAAGTATGTTTAGTAGAATTGAAAGAATGTGGACGTAGAAAGTACTCTCCAATTTGATGCGATGGCGGAACGTGAGCATATGAGCATAGCCGTTCGTTTGGTTGTACACAATGCGGGGTTAGTTATGACGCTGCTGTTGATACAGAAGCGAAACGTGGATATTTCGGAATATGAATTTGGAATGGAAGAACTTGGGATGAACATATGACAAGAGTATGTCTACTTAGGGCAAATTGTCCATTTAGGTTAGTCCAACTTCGACAAAGAGGTCGCTCGTAGAATCCAACTCGGCTGGGCAGCATTCGGGAGGCTTCGACCTATCCTAACGTCGTCTATACCACAGAGCCTGAAAACTAAAGTTTTCAATCAGTGCGTGTTGCCAGTGATGATTTATGGCACTCAAACGTGGTGTCTCACTGCCCTCATTAGGAAACTTTTTGTCGCTCAACGAGCTATGGAGAGAGCTATGCACATCCCTGCGAAGAACCGATAACCAAAGGGGAGTAAAGGTTCTCGAGTGGCGACCAAGAACCGGAAGGCGCAGCGTTGGACGGCCCCCCACAAGATGGTCCGAAGACCTAGTCAGAATTGCGGGAAATCGCTGGATGAGGGAGGTGACAGATCGTTATAAATGGCGTACTTTGGGGGAGGCCTATGTCCAGCAGTGGACGTCCAATGGCTGATGATGATGATGATGATGGTGATGACTATAGGGGAACCTGTTGTACCTTGGACAGAGTTGTACCTAGGACAATCTTATTTTTTTTCAAAAAGTTCCCGCCCTTTGGAACCACTGTTAACGTTTTTTGATACGTCATTTATCCATATCTTGTGAAGTTAGTTGCGTTTCGTCGGAGCCGTGTGAGCACAATAAAAGAAGATAATTTATTGTTTTACACTCAAAAAGTAAGTATTTTATGCTTTACTTTATTCTAATTTATTTAAAGTGTTGCATATTTGGTAAAACTGTCTTATATAAAATCAAATCTTAGTTTATCTAGCTACTAGGTGGCATGAGTGTCAAATCCTAATCTCCATCGTAAATAAATTCATCGTGCTTGTTAAGTGAAGTTATCGGGATGTTGTACCTTGGCCACCGAATGTGCGATGTCCCTCGGTCAGTGGCCAAGGTATTTTTTAGGTAGTTTTAATAAATTTCATGCAAACGTCTTTGAAAAATTTAAAATATTCTGAAAAGGATGATTTGAATTTGTATCTGTGTCAAGATATCAAGGAAAAATTAACCCACCAATGAGAGTCGACTCAAAAAAAAAAAATTATCTTATTCCAGAAATTGAAAAATTCTGAGATTTTTGTTAAATATTATTAAATTAAATATAAGTAAGGGTTAGTCTCAAAATAGTAACTAAAAATTTGATTCCTTCGTAAGTGTTTTTATGTTTATTTTTGTTATAACTACTTAATGTTTATTTTATTATTTATTTTCGTTTAATCCAGCAATTTTAATGAATATTTTGCTTAGAATTATATATTTGCTTAGAATTAGAATTAATGTTAAAGAATAAGAACATGACAAATAATTAGATGACGTGATTTGAATCTAAAGTAATGTCAAGCAACAATAATGAGTACAAAGTAGATAGAAAATAAAGGTTTTTTCTAAAAAATACTTTTACTTAAATATTTTTATTAACAACTATTTTTATTTGCTATATTAGCAAATACTCGTATTATTAAATAATTATTACTAAAAATATTTCAACAAAACATAAATAAATAAATAATAATAAGTGTTTATCTTCATTTGAACCTTCTCTGTCCAAGGTACAACGTACACCGGCCAAGGTACATCTAGTCTGTTGTAGGTAGTTTTCCCTTTTTTTTTCAAGTGGGTAGTGGTGGGAAATCTTTAGAAATATATACAGTTCTATGATTGAATTATGTAGCTAATTAAATGATCTTTACATACATGCTTACTTGATAGACGCAGATGGTGACATTATTTTATAAAAAAACTAGCAGCCCGCTCGCGGCATCGCCGCTATTTCTACGCAGTTGTTTCAGTATATTGGAACCCTCGGAAGTGGAATTTTGAAAAATAAAGTATATATTACCTATGTTGGTACCAGGCTTGTAACTAGCAATTAAAATATATCAGCATAACATAGTCAAAAGTAAATAATAACAAAAATACATTGCGATTAAAAATTCGTAAAAAAATCCATCGTGGAATCCATCTACGTAATAAACTATCAAACTTCAAATGATATGATGACGAGCTGATGAATATCCCATCATAGCTAAAGCTATATTCAAAATACTTCTTCATCTCACCTACCTATTGTAAATTATTTTAACATTGTATTATGAAATTTTTACGGCACCTGATGCACTACGTCTACGTGTGACAGGGTCGGACTTGATACACGATGTCTGTTAGATATGCTTTCGCTCTGATGACAAGCCAAGGCGCGGTGTTGAAAATTCATACAATGTCTCTAATTCAGGAGGATATTGCAAAATGAGATCTTAACACTGTCTGCCAGCGATGACCCTGCAATGCAAGAAAAGAAAAAGCATGAATCTGTCAAAAAATCTTAATAAAAAAATAAAAAGCACGCTATGTAATTGTATAACAAATTATCTTTAAACAAAGAATTTGCACTTGGCCTACGTAAAATTCTTTTTTTTAGCAACTATAAGATGTATTATGTCTTTATCTTCGATTAGACTTTGGCTTAGTATCCATTTAAAATGTTTTAATGAAGCAGCAAGAAGATCTAAGTAAGTACATATAAGATATTGATACATCGTGAGCATATTAATACTGTTCTAAAGTCATCGTGTCCTGTACTTTTAAATTATTTGTTATAAACAGATATTTAAAATAAAATTTCCCACTTTTTCCATTATATAGAAAATTGCCCGTTAAAGGCGAAATGCAACTTGAGCTTTTTCTGATTAGACCGATGCAGTGAATTTAATTTCTACGAAAGAATAAATCTTAAATATATACCTAATCATGTTTATTTTTGTTGAACTACAATAGCTTCTATATTATATTTATTCAAAACATATAAAATAGATTTAATTTAGATAAAGACCCTTTTTCAATTTACCATATATCATTAAAAAATATATGCGTTGTACGCCAAACAATAACAGAAATAACACAAAGAAAATATATTTGTCTATCATTAATAATAAATTGACTATTAAGTAAATGAGAAAACCTTTAATAAATTTCAAGTAATGTTAGTAGTTGATGAAATATCAGTTCGTACTTACAAAGGTAGCGTTTTACGAACATGACGCCACCCGTGCCTCGAGTTAATAATTTTGTACAACAAAAAAATAATGTATTAAATTTGGATGTCATATCAATTTTTTTTTTATGTTCGGAGTGTATATACGGCGTGTACAGAACATCTTTCAGTAATATCGCTAGCAATAAAAAATATATGTTGTTATTTTTCATGAGATGCTATTATATATTTCTTAATATATTTCTTCTTTTTATTATATATCTCATAGAAAGAAACTATGTTACTGATATAATCCGATTTATTGATTTTACGTTTTTTTCAACTTGCTCTCTTTTAGGGAATATCTTGCATAAACGGCTTTATACGTTTTATTACGAGCTTAATAAATTTGATGCTCAGTTTAATTATAAACCGATCGCTAGAAATAAAAATATATTTATTTATTTGCAATTGCTTTTGCTTTTTCTTATTATTTTGACAATTCTAACGAGACATTCTGTGGCAGCAGATAAATATTTAAATGAGTTCTATATCTTATCAGTAGTGATCTTTAATATATTAGAGTTGCATTATCAAGGACACATGCTAAACCTCGTTGTGCAAAGATTAAAATTCATTAATAACTACATTCAGCTGTTAAGTATAAAAAGTCAAAATTGTGTTTTTGTTGATATTAATTCGTCTCGAGAAATTGATCTCAAAAATAACTCAAATCAAAATCCGGTAATAACTATACAGAAACTAATTAATATGTATAACAAATTAATATGTATACATGACTGCGTTACCAACGCTATAAAATGGCAAGTATGTTTAACTGATTTGGATAAATAATATTGTTGTTAGTATAGTCGTTACGTATTTGGATTTCAAACGTATACATGTACGTACTTTGCCCCACTCCATATGCACAAAACGTTATATTTTTACAGGTCTTAGTCCTTCTTGCGACTACGTTCTTTAAAACTTTAATTTGGTGCTATTTTTATATAAAATACGTTTTAACTGAAAAGGTAAGACATATATTAATCTTGCAATGCGTTTTGTAAATAAATTATTTTGAATAAATACACGTATGATATACAGAATAACCACGAGAGGCTGCCCTGGCGCGAATGGACAGCGTCGGACTGAAAAGCAATTTTGTAGGTTCCATTCCCACTCGGGGGAATGATTGTGTTATTTGTTTTATTTCTTTGCTCAGGTACCGAGACAAAGCGTAGCGTTGAGTCACCACTCAACATGCAAATGTCTCGATTTCGGGTGGAAAGTAGAAGCAGTGTCTTGACAGTACTTCTTTCTGACTCCGGCTATGCGCAATAAAGTGTGACCCTGAAAAAAAACATATTGAACACATAACACTTGCATAGCAAGAGATTTGAAACTTTACAAATGTTCGTAGTATTAGAAGGGTAGTTTATTTAAAGATTGAATTGACGTGACTTTACATTTCTTTTCAGGATTCCATAGTAGATATTTATATAAATGCAGGGTTTATCCTAATTCAGTTGCTACCCTTGTTCGTGCCATGTGTATTTGCAGACAGAGTGGGTGCTGAAGTACGTACACTCAAAGAGCATTTAGCCAGCAAGCTGTATGGTAATACTTTAGGTATATATTTTATATAAATTTTGCTTATTACATTTATGTATTTTATAACTAAAATATATTTTTGTAAATATGAGTATTTAAAAAATATAAAGATTTAAAAAAATATGAATATTTCATGATTTCCGCTCGCATCCGAAATAACTATATGTACAATATTCAATACAGAAATTCGTCACACAGTTCAGCGGAACCCCGAAACCTTTCAAACATACGTTCTACGCGGAGAGACCGCAAAGAGATAACTTCTTTAATTATGGCGTATTAGAAGACATTATGTCTTTGCGGTCTCTCCAAACTATATTACTACATATATACAACTACAACAACATATATACAACTACAACAACATCAACAACATTATAGCTTTAAAATCCTTTTTAGAAATTATAGCATATTCACATAGATTTTAGCCAATTAATTACGTAAATATGTTGTATTTACTTTAATAATCTTTTATTTTTATTTTTTTCCTTTTCAGATAAATCAAACCGCAGCATTGCACGGGCTATGTTGTTTTTAATAGAAACTCGAAATTTGTCATTTTCCATTTTTCACATGTTTAACATTGATATAACGCTTCCAATAAAATTTTTTGCTCTTTTAATCACGTATCTTATAATACTGCTTCAATTTGAGAAAGTTCGAGTTCTCAGTTATAATGTGTTCTAATTTATTACATAGAAATTATTTCATTGCACACAGAGATACAGAGAACTGAGTACACAATAATTACAAAATACAATAAAGAATACTCAAAGGCGCTCTTATCGCTGGTAGCAATATCTGCTAGATAACTTTTGGAGAACCAGACCAAGCTCCTGGTCTTAAAGGGGTCAGTTTAAATAAAGAATATTAACATGTTTTAAAAGATAAATAATTGCTTCTGGCATGCTTACCAAATAATGTGAGTGAATATTATAATGTGGATTAATAATAATATTATAAATGCGAAAGTCTGTGTGTTTGTCTGTCATGCTTTCACGGTTAATCTACCGGTCTGATTTGGATGAAATTTAGAATGAAAGTAGTAAAAGTTACTGGGTCTAACATAGGCTACTTATTTTTTCAAAAATCAACCGCTAAAGGGTTGAAATAGGGGATGAAAGTTTATATGAAAAATCTAAACCGCTTGAACGATTATAATGAATTTTGGCATAAATATAGTTGATAATCTAAGTGTAAACATAGGCTACTTTATTTTTCAAAAACCCACCCCCGATGGTTGAAATATAACGAAGCAGTGGTGTAGTTTACGTGGCGAAGCCGCGCGCGGGCCGCTAGTTAATAATAATACATATATTATACAATAAATATACTAGATATAAATAACGAAACATAGTATTATGTTATGTTAGTGTTACGTTATGTTAGAGTATAATACTAGAATATGTGCACTATTATAAAATGTATTACATATTACTGTATTTTCAAGAAAAAATATCTACCACTTTAATAAAATATAATAATTGTACTGTATTTTTATTTACCCGCGACGGAACGGCGACTGTTTATGTGTTTGGGGTGAGAGGTTGTTTATTTGTTTGTATGTTTGTGTAAATTACTATGATTTTTTTTTCCAAAACTATAAATCCGGTTTCGATACGGTTTTCAATGATAGGTTCAATTGCTGTATGTTCTTAGATATGTTTTATCGCCTTAACTCATCAGGGGGCGTTGCATTTTACGTCCAAATGAATGTTTTCAATTATCTCAAAAATTGTAGTAGTCTGATTTTGATACGGTTTTCAGAGATAGATACAGGTTTAATTGATGGATGTTCTTAGATATATTTTATTGTGTCAAACCACCAGGTGGTGCTGCAGTAATCTTGATATATAGATTTTTACTTTTTTCATTACATAAAAAGCCAATCCAATATAAAAGCAACATTCATCTTATTTCTATCATAAAGCTCCATTTGATTAATCTACTACTTCATAAATAATAATATCTATAGATCTAAACATATATGAAGAATCACTATTATCTACAAGACCAATTTTCGCTCTTTATCTGTGAGAAAATTATTTCCTCAATTAGTATTCCAGAAAGGTTTCGCGCTCTCGTGACGTAGTTCCCGACATCATCGATGAATCCGAATGCTCACTGGTGAATTTATATTAAGCAGGAAAGTTTATCCATTTAGTTACATCTTGTTTTCTATTTTTAGTATAAAATTTGTTTATTTAATTAAACCAGGAAATGTGTATATTACTTTGAAGTTAAACGCGCGTTAAAACACGAAATGCCTGAATCCCAGCGGAAAGTCCAGAACGGTGTGTTTCGATACTAAGTTTTCTCTGACTACCCTGCTATGTAGGAAAAAGCATGAAGCTGGGTATCACGTAATGTTACAGAAACTATAAAGACAAATAGGGCGCATCCAAACTCGCCTAATGATATTTTACAGCCCATACTATGCCTTGTTTATGAAAGTGTAATTAAATTTTCTAGCCCGTAAATTTTCTATAATCGCCTTAGCGTGCTATTAGAGTTGTCTTAGTATATTTTATTTTTAAATACCATACAATAACATAGACTATAAAAATAAAAGGGGCCTTTAATTGTAATATTCTATTTACAACATTGTTTTTTTGGATGTTATCGATCATAACGATGAACCACCCTATTTGCACTCGTGTGGGTATATTTTATTACACTACACAAGTAAATATTTCGTTTGTTTTTAATGTTTCGTTTATTTTCACAATATAATATATTTCACAATATTTGAGTATTAAATCTTTATAAACTTTTATCTCTGTCCATATCTCATATGAACTTAGATCTTGGTTTGTAAAGAATGATTGCTAAAACAAACTTTAGCTTTTACGTGATATACACATAAATATATATGTGCTTTGAAATTTTACTCTTTTATTAAATATTTACTCTCTATTAGTGATTAAAATTTACCAATAATAAGAAATATTAAAAATTGGAAGCCTGAAGGAAATATATTCATACTTGTGAGTATCAGCCGACTCGTAGCCTCGCCTACATATACTACAATTTCCGTCCCTTAATTCACCTCTTAGGGGTCGGTTTCTAAAAATAAAATCGAAAGGTTATCTTTGACCTTGCGTTATCAACGAACTTCGATGTTTAATTATTTTCAGTCTGAATAATCCATCAACAAAAGGTAGTCTAGCCGTGAAATCGTAAGAGACAGACAAACGGACAGACAGACACACTTTCGCATTTATAATATTAGTATGGATGCATGTAATTACTCATTCCCATTTATTCTATTTTACTAGTTATATGCTCTTAATAGTGAAACCTCGTCCTAACGCAGTTTCGAGTACAAAACGAGTGACGATGACCTTGTGTGCTTGTATTATCAACTGTCGTCGTTACTAAAGTTTGATATACAAGCATTTTTATGTTTTTTAATATACTATCGTCACCTAGACAGATTTGTTGACAGATATGAAATACGGATATAGTGAATTCAAAAATATTTAAAACTAGTGTTTGTAATAAGCACTTCTACAATTTTGTGAGCGTAATTAAATAAGTGATCAATATCCTTAGACGATGAAGCAGTAACACCTTTGGCCCATCAAATATAAATGTCTAAATACCACCACGCAAAATATCCACCGGGACGAATACGGTATGGATAATATAAAGTAACGTCCTTTTCTCAAATAAAGCTATTAATATACTCAAGAAAAATTACAAAATATACAATAAACTTAATTCAATATACAATGCATAATAAAATGTATTACTTTATTTTAAAAGAATACAATAGTAACCAGCATATTTTTTTGATGTTATTCGTATTTCGTATACTCAAAGGTTACCTTTGCATTTGATCTCTAGGGATATTTTCAATTTACACTCCGCGTGCTCACATTTGTTTTTTACTTTGATTATTTAAACAAGGCGAGAATAGGCGAGACGTGGAATAAGCTTCTTAATGTGAAAGTGTTAACTAAAAAACCTAAGTATTAACTAATAAACTCTCACGCATATTTACGTTTAGAATTTTTACTTTTAAGTTGTAAACATTTGTCTTATAAAGGGGAAACCTATGAATCGGAGTGGCAGAACAGAATGCTGCGTTTTTTCTTACCTTAACAAATAAATTCTGCCTATTAGAGGTCAAATCACAGCCATTACTTTTATAATCTGTGGACTAACTACTGCACCACGTAGTTTTCTAGTACTCCATTTTCGAAAAAAAATTTAAGCTTATATTAAATGAAAGACAAAAATTTAAGCATTTTGGCTTAAATTAAATTAAAGCAAACGAGTCTTCATACAATCTTAAGGGAGACCTTATTTCTAAATTAAAATACATTTTTTTTAACAAACGTAATTCAATAGGTACCTACTACTTTGTTGATGTGCTATGTCTAACTCAGGGGGAGAAATACAAATTCGTCGTCGTGGGGATCGAACCGACAACCCTAAGATCAAGCATACACAACACATCCCACATTCTATAATATTGTTTTGGAAAAAAAAAGACTCGGTCCAGTTTTTATCCATCAGCCCATTTCTATATACCTCGAAGTAACATGTGCAGATTTTTTTTTTCCGTTAACACAAGTGTCTAGTAGTGGCCAGTCGTGGCCCAGTGGCACAAGCGTGTGACTGTAAACGACTGGTTGTGGGTTCTATTCCCACTCGAGGAGTGGAAATATTTAACATTTCCATTTTCTTCGCTCTGGTGCCGAGGTAAAGCGCGGCGTTAAGTTCCGCCACTTAACACGCAATGCCTCCGAATTCGGCGGAAAGTGGGGAACGGAGTGTTTTAACACTAGGTTCCCTCTGCCTACCCTGCTGTGTGCGGGATATAGCGTGAAGCTAAAAAAAAAAAAAAAAAAAGTTAACTCAAAAATTAATGTGCAACTCCCGAGCGAGTTAACTTCGTAATACTACGAAGGCCTACGATGAAGCACAAATGGTTTGCAGAAAATGGATTCTAAATGGGCCAAAAGGCCAAAGGAGAACCTTTAAAAGTAGACTAGGAATATTCCTTTGCAACCAAGCCATTCGTAATTCAGTTGAAAAAACACTTTAAAAATTATACTTTTTATTACCGAGTCATTAAATGTTGTAAAAGTTTAGGATCTTTGGCAGGCAATTAAATACTTAAGTGAGAAATGAATTTGCAGTAAAGTTATCTTGGCTATTTAAGTGCCTCCACGAAAGCTTAATAATTACAAACACAAGGGAAGAGTGCTTATCTTCATAAAAGTTTAATAGTTTTGAGACATAGCTATGTAAAATTTTATATTATCATTTAAAGGGAAAATCATAAGGTTTTATATTTGTTAGTCTATTTGTGACACGCAAAATAAGTGAAAAATATTTAAAACATGCTTAAAAGTTTTACTTTTAATTATTGCATTAAGCCATGAAGCTTAGTTGAATTCAGAATTTTTAATTAGGTATTGTTTGGCACTGATCACTAGAAATATTAAATTAAAATTAAATAACTTCACGCTATATCCCGCACACAGCAGGGTAGGCAGAGGGAACCTAGTGTTAAGACACTCCGTTCCCCACTTTCCGCCGAAATCGGAGGCATTGCGTGTTAAGTGGCGGAACTTAACGCCGCGCTTTCCCTCGACACCAGAGCGAAGAAAATGGAAATATAATTTCCACTCCTCGAGTGGGAATCTAACCCACAACCAGTCGTTTACAGTCACACTCTTGTGCCACTGGGCCACGACTGGCCACACGACTAGAAATATAGTGCAGTGAATACACCTAGGTAAAACGCCCCAGTTGACAAAACGCCCCACAGCCATAGCAGGCACATTAAGAAAGCTAGATGATACACGTATTGCACGGAGAGTAGCCATAAGTTGATAAACAACATAGCTAATGTGCACGTGTGGTTTATTACGCTCCCTTAAAAAATATTAATAAATTTAGTGTTTCAGTGAAGTTACAATTTGTGGTAAGTTGCAAACATTTTTTTATATTTTAATACTCATTAAATTTAAGTTAAATTGATATTAACTGTTGAAAATACACATAAATACACTTTATTATAAATGTTCGTTAAACGTGATAACTTTGAAATTGAGGCTTTTTTCTTGATAGGGCGTTTTAAAAAGCAAAATTTGCAATACGCCCCACCGCATGTTTTCTAAAATGCCCCCGTACCGAAATTACATAGATACCAATTTATATTTTATTTTAATTACAGAGTATGTCTCTTAAATATAAACGCAAGACTCTTCGAGCTTCTTGGAGGCAATGCGATCTGTATAAAGTAAAAAATGGGAGAGAATGAAGCTTCAAAGCACTTCAAAGTTTCATCTTTGAGAAGCACCTTAAATATGTTCGGATATGGACATAAATAAAAGCGTTGAATATACAGAAACTTACGACATAACAAAGTCTCCTGAAGACTGGATTCAAGTTTGACACGTTCAGGGTACCACGTTTCAGGGTAACAACTATGGGCAGAAAGCTGAGAGAGAAGCTGTTAAAAGCAGCAAGATTTGATTTTATTCTATTCAACTATTTTATGATGATTTTAATTTGGTTTATGTCAAAGTTAATTGAAAAGACTGCTATGTTAATCATTAATTTAGAAGACTGGTGGTGTTTTTTATTACAACTTTTCTTTTAATCAATTACTTACAAATGAAAATGTTTTTTTTTTATTTAGAGTTTTTAAGGACTTTTAAGTCTTGCCTTACATTTGTGTTATGTTTGTAAGTTATTAAACTATTGATATATTGTGTTTTTTTACGTTTTGGATAAAATTTAGGTATGGACATATATGAGGACATTTTAAATTGCATGGGGCATTTTATAATACAAGACGAGGCGTATTAGGTAACATGTACCTGATAAAACGCCCCACTCCATGTCTGCAAAAAAATTGAAATAGATCTTTAACCATCGTTCCAATTACATTAAGGTTTTGTAAAATTATTGTTAACGAACCAATTAACGTCCAGGAATAAAAGAAATAATTAAATCTATGATTATTTGGGTTTTATTGAAGGTTAAAAAAAAGTGGGGCGTATTACCAAGTTTTACCCTAAGCTGTCTTTCTTATCCTAACTACGTCCGACCGTACAAACTGTATTCGTGCACCAAGTGTGAGTGACATAATATAAAGTGATATTTTGCTACTATTACAAATACCGAAGGCAGGCATCCGTGAAGAATCAGCATCCGTCAGATTGTGTGGGGCGTAAAATTAAAAAAAAACTGAACGATCACATTATTTTTGAACCCCACCTGTTGTAGCATATAAATTGATATACGCCAAGCATACTCACTATGGTTACGCAATGAGCTAAGTTATTACGCAGGCAGGGCTTATAGATTTCTATGCATTTATTCAATATAAACTGGCTGGCTTACATGCCATCGAACCGGAACGAATCATCAGATGTTTGGCGACTCGTCTTTGACATCATAGTGGTCGCGAGCCAGTCGGAGAACGAATCTCCTACCACCAAGCTACTGGGTTACCCGCCTTTTACGGGACGCTGCCCAGCGACGGAGGGGATATGTATCCTAACCCCCACGGGAGAAATTTCATTTCTGAAATATTTTTATACTTACACGTTGCAGATGGCCAATGAGGAAATGGAAAGAACATTGTTGACTACTTCCACGTCAAAAATCAAATGGACACGCGCGACGTGGTCGTGCTTTATTTAGTGGGAGCGGCAGTGTTTTACTTGATGTTGAAACCCGGTGAACTAACATCATCATCATCATCACTTATTATATAAATTTATTCAAACTTATCCGTCTATTTAGATTACATGAAGTATGTATATAGTAAGTAAAGATTAAGCACCTTATTAAAATTTACCGGAGTATTCCTCAAATTTTAAATAAATTAATTTAATCTAAAAAAAATTAATGATTAGTTTCATTAACCGTTATAAAATAGTAACCGCTAATGCAACTAATTTAATTGTTTAGTATGTTTATTATTTAGATAATTATAATAAGAATTTAAACTTTTTGTATATTTTTATGCATGCCTCAGCTGTTTTATAAATAGAGATTTATATACGGCGCATATGTCTCACATTAATGAAACCTCACAAGAAAGGCTACGTAACAAATTCACCAAACTTCTACGAGGTACCGCGAATATAGCGACCGACGCCTAGTATTATTATAAAATAAGCTTTTAAATATTTAGTTTCATTTTTTCCTCATAATATGTTTCTTGTTAGCGTTTGTCTGATATCGTGCAATATCGATGGTAAATCTAGACAACTAAACTGATAGACGTCGTCAATACAACGGTAACAGAAACCCGTGTTCTGATATTAACGAGAGCTGATTACGGAGTTAGATGAATATGGCAAATATTTCATATAACGAGCAAATATTGTGTTGCCGATATCACGTCCTGAAGTAATTGCACGTGACAATATAATTTTAATAATTTTCTCTTTAATAATTTCTATGTTGGAAGTTAAATTGATGTAAACTTGAATAAATATATTTGCGAATGCTGTTATTTTCATTTTTATATATTTATATTTTTTTATATTAATCAAATGATACAAATGTATTTTGTGTGTGTGTGTGTGTGTGTGTGTTTTTGTGTGTGTGTGTGTTTTTGTACAAAAAAAAAGAACAGTTATAAAGATCTATATTGTATGCAAAACCTTTTTCTATAAAACTTATTTAATATAAACCTTTCCAATAAATATTATACCGTCAGTCTTCTAACATATCTAACGTTTAGTGTTTGACATTCACTGACATTCACTTTTGCAGTATAGCGAGAAGTAACTTGTATAATTATTTACTAAAGAAAATACCAAAAAATGTCTGATGAGACTCAAAACAGCAGAGAAGAAATCAAAAGTAAAAAACTAAGCGATACACCTTCGTGTCCTTCCCCCGTTTACAAATCACAAAAGTCTATTGCTCTATCAACAGGCAATTTAAAATTTTTGCGTTTCGGTAGCATTCTAAGGACATGGACTGATGTTTCTAGAATTAATTTCTTATCCACACTTTCTTTAGACGACTTGCCTAAAGGTATAATTTTTAATATATATTTCGTACATAATTTTGCTGATGGTAAGAGTGTAATTGAAATTCATAAACAAAAAGAAGAGCTCATTTCAGGCGTAGTAGAGAGCGTAACAGCGACTGCACACACGATAATTGTGAAGATTCAATTATTCAATCTAGGATTCGATTATTTTATTATTCTCGGAAAAATGATTTTTGATGGTAGGATAAAAGACGACTTTCAGAGTTTCGCCACTCCGCACGCAATTCTTCAAATTTGGTGAGAAAGTAGAGCACAGAGTGTGACGCCTTCACTTCACTCTGTCTTCTTCGCGTTAAAACTAGAACACGCAAAAATTCTCTATGCTGAAAGCCAAAAAGCAGCTTCAAGTATTTTCCCATATAGTCGGGTGGTCAGAAAGAACCTAGTGTCAAGACAAATCCCTGTAGCTCCTCTGGTGTTGCACGGGGCCGTGGGCGACGGTGTTCACCTAACATCAAGTGACCCGAACGCTCGTTTGCCTTGTCCTTTTTATAAAAAAAAAAAAAAAAGACACTCTGCCCTCCACTTTCCGCCCGAAATCGATACAATGCGTGGTGGAACTCAATGCAGTTTTGTCTTAGGTACCTAGGTAGCTTAGAAATGAACATTTTAATATAATTATTTCTCCGTGTGAGAATCAAACCCAAATAACGTTGATTATTGATTTCATTTGTAGCCAAAAATAATATTTAAATACTCTTAAAAATAATATTTAAACCTTTAGAACATAGAAATCGATTTGTCTTCTAAACTGCAGCATTTTAATATTTCTTTTTATTAACACAATTTGTACTCTTTTAAGAACAATTTTTGAAAAGTTTGAGCTTAATGCCAAGATTTGTAAGTTTTACAAAAGACATAACAGAAAGTAAAAGCAATGACAGCATTATATCAGAACAAGTAAGTGATAGTGAATTTCATAATATTTTGATATAGTTTTTACTGCTTAAAGATTTTCAAAGAATTATATCAGCACATAAATTTGGAATGTTTTGACAAAAAATTTAGGTCATTCTTCATTTTTAGTTTTTTAACACTTTACTAGACCCTCTTACCTTAGAAATATTCTAACATTAGTAAAACTGTACTTGTATTTATTAAATTAAAAAATACTACAGATTCTATTTAATGAAATGAATTTAAATATATCATTTTTTAATATGAAATAAATGAGCATTTACAATGTTCATTTATGTAATAAAACAAAAATCCGTTTTTGTTACTCAATATAATTGACATGACTAATATGTGTTTATTTTTCTATCTTAATACAAATAAAATGAAGCTAAATTAAGTTATTTTCTTTATTCTTAAGAAAAAATTCACTAACTTTAAGAATTTCTCGTCTACAGTTCTCCGCAAACGTAACATCTCTGTTAAACGAGAACCAGCTCTGGGGTTGTTTTTATAACTTTCCGGAATTGTATGATGATGTTTACTCACCAATCGTTCGTATAAGAAATATTGAGGATGTATCGGAACTTATAGACGGTGTACTTACGCGAGACATGGTCGCCGCTTGCCTTAGCTATTTGAAACGAACGCCAATTTTGGGAGATTACGTTTTTATTAAATTAGATGTATCAGCTAAAGTAAGTGGATGAGGAAGCATAACATATATTTTGTTTATTTTTATATTCACTTTCATACATCTGATTATGGTTTTGAAGTTTCGACCTATTTAAAGATATTGCTTGTTGGATAGCTATAAACTAACGCAATACTTTATTTAACAAGTTTAGAATTTTTAGTAAAAGTAAAAAAAACTAAACTTTTTGTACTGTATATTTTTTATATATTTATTATGTTGTCATATATATTAATATAGGGTATTTTTATAGCGTTTAAAGGATATTGACATACTTCAGCATTACAAATATTTAGTGTATCTCGATCTGTCATCGAATTTACTAACGGAACTAAAGGTGCTCTCAAAGCTCTTGTATTTGCAATATCTCGCAGTAAACTTTAATAGGTTAGAAACAGTTCTGGATTATGAAACTGGTAAGTTGTTTAATATTTGAAATGTTTATTAAAGGTTAAACACTCTTAATTCACAGTATTTGACCCTCTTTATCTTAATTTTGTAGCACAGTGGTTTTTAACCGAAGTACATTATAAGTACAATACAGTAAAAAACATTCGTGATATTACCGACTTTTGGTCAATTACTACATTGGATCTATCACATAATTATATTAAAAATATAAGCGGATTACAGAAATTGAGGTATAATACACATTTTTTTAATAATAAATATTTGTACCGTGGCGTAGCATTTGGCGCTCCGTTCTCTCTACCTATCTCACTACGGATAAAAAGCTGAAACGAAAAAAAAATTAATACGGATAAAAAGCTAAAACGAAAAATAAATTTTTGGGTTTAATTATTTAGAATATTTAAAATATGCCTAATTACGACTTTAGCACTACACGTGCTCAGCAATACTCAAAATTCATATTTGCTGGTAATTTTAGTTTAAACATTAAAATAAAACTATATAAATACATCTTTTTATATTTTTATTTTCATTTGCATTGATGACACCTTCGTTGATATTCATAAATTCTCTTTTAGATATTTGAGAAAGCTCGATCTCTCTTACAATCACATTCAGCGCCTGGATAACCTTAATCACATGCGTCTCTTGTGGTTAGACGTATCTTATAATAACATATCAAGCTTTGAATTTGGATCAGACGTGGGACTTTGGACGTTATTACATCTGGAGTATTTAAATTTAAACGAAAATAACCTAGTATCTATGAAAATATTTTCAGGCTGCAATAGGTACGTGAAATCAATGTAAATCACATTGTTGACCCAAAATATATAATGCCAAGCAATCCATACTTATATTATAAATGCGAATGTCTGTGAGTTTGTCTGTCACGCTTTCACGGCTAACCTACAGGTCCGATTTGAATGAAATTTAGAATGGAAGTAGTAAAAACGACTGGGTCTAAGATAGGCTACTTAGTTTTTCAAAAATTAACCTCTAAAGGGTTGAAATAGGGGATGAAAGTTTATACGAAAAATCTGCACAGCTTGACCGATTGCAATGAATTTTGATAGTTGATAATCCAAGGTTAAACATAGGCTACTTTATTTTTGAAAAATCCACCACTGAGGGTTGCAATATACCGAAACAGCGACGAAGCAGCGAGCAGGCCGCTTTTTATATATAAAATTGTAACCAATGTCGCTTTTAATATAATAATAATATTAAAAGTGGTAACCATAGTTTTTTCAAAAACTTTTTTTTAACTTTGTGTTTAAAAAACTTTTGTAACTACAAACCGATGTACCATCGAGACAATAAAGAGTCAATTTCCTTTAAAAGGTTGAAAGTACTTGTATTACTTTAATTTCACATATTGATATTGAATATATCGTATTCGGGCAAAATGAAAAGAGAGTGTTTTGACTCTATATTCTCTCTGCTTACCCTGGGGGAAAACGTGAAGCTATTTACTTGTTACGTAAGGAATATTAATTATTATCGTATTTCAAAAGTAACATTCATTAACCGACTAAATAGTTTAAACACAATCTCATGCTATAGTTTCGAGTGTATGTAATCTCATATATAACAAAGTTCACTTAATACCAATTTAATGTAGATTGCGGGAACTTCACGCCCGGAACAACAGCTTCAGCACGTTACTAGAGTTAGCGGTGTACATGAAGAACATGAGACGCTTGAATCTCCTTGACTTGCGCTCTAACCCTGTCTGTAGCATCACAGGTTATAATGACGTGGTATATAATACTTTCCCATCGCTGTTACAACTTGATGCTAAAGATATAGATCCCATAGAACAGGTAATATTCATATATATATAATTTATTTTAAATCAAAAATACTCGAATTATTTATATTATGATGCGATTCTGTACTTAGATTGTTGTTTATATGCTGTTTATACCGGGAGAAATATTTATGTTGGTACCACGCAATGCCGTAATATGTCTCTACTGGTAGTAGATAATTTGTACCCTCCCTGTCCATGTGCAGA
Organism: Dryas iulia moderata; assembly: GCA_019049465.1. Classification (NCBI taxonomy): domain Eukaryota; kingdom Metazoa; phylum Arthropoda; class Insecta; order Lepidoptera; family Nymphalidae; genus Dryas; species Dryas iulia. The sequence continues at coordinate 7,799,188 of CM032431.1, forward strand.
ATATAGTATTTATTAGACCAATTCTCCCTTACGTTACAAAGCCGCTACTAAATTTCAAACTCAACCACAATAGTAATAATAGTACGAGGGTAGCTAAGATTTACATACATTTGAAAATAATCTGAGGACATTGTTGAATTATATAATTGCGTTCATTATATTAATAATATTACAGTCAATGTTATAGATCACTCTTTTATCTGTACATAAGTATAATAAAAATGTAAGTTACTGCCGTTTGTAAGATGGAATAGATATGAAGAAACATTATTGGGGACATTAACTAATTTAATAGAACCGAAAATAAAGATTTTCTTTCCCGTTTGTTTTTGCATTTCCGTACGATAATCTCAGAAGCAGTTATATCTATTGTGCTTTGTGTAAACTTCCTGTTATATTAAAAGTTCATTTTATTTGAACCGGTTCATAAATAAAAAAGTTAAAACGGTTTAAATTATAATTAAGGCAAAACATGTGATTAAATTTACGGGCGGGTGACAAAACGAAATAGTTGTGTAGTTTACGCAGTCGAAGCCGCGAGTGTATAAATGCCAAATAAAGTATCTTTAAAAAAACCAAAACCTCATACATAAAAATGTTTTATCGGTATCCTGATCTTTCTGGTAATGATATCAAGTCTTCATAAGAAAATACTGTATTGTCATTCAATCGAAAATCGTATGCAAATTTTCAATCAATTGCTACAACTACTGTTACATGTTACAAGCGAGTATTACACGTTATTAGGGGATTAAAATAACGTTGCAAGATTTTTTATTATATATAATGACTGAATGTAGTGATGTCACATATATTCAGTTTCTCTTGTCTTATAAGCTAGCTACGCCTACGTCTTCAACCGCGTGGAATTTATTAATAAATATATAATTCAGAAATAAAAGTTACCATGGAGCCACTCGTGGTGTAGAACCGCAAAGTGTGACTGTAAAGCGGCTGGTTGTGGGTACGATTCCCAGTGCGACTGGGAATATTTAATATTTCCATTTTCTTGTTAATTATTGCGATATGCGTAAAGGCCTTTAATATCCGGGAGAGTGCTGTAACGCTGACACGGAAAATGTTCGTTTTATTATATTGCTTTTAATATAAGGAATTGGGAATAGGATTATTCTAAAATTAGTTATTTTCTTTTTTTTCATATTTAGTATATATATTTAGTAAAACTAGTAACTCCATTGATACGAAACCGTGCGTAACTATTGCAAACTCATGATATTTTATGTGTAGTGTTTATTTTATGGACTTAATATACTCGTATGTACGTATTATCAACGCCTTATTATGTAACATATTGACTTTCTGCATGCTTTTTTGATATATAATAATAATATAGTATAATATAGTATAACATAAATTTTAAGGAAATGCTTTTTTTCTTGCTTGCTTTATGCTTGGAATTTCATTTAAAAATTTCTTCGCCCACATGCATATTTTTGGAAAAAGAGGACTAACATTTTTCCTTCATGTTTTATGTATTACATGAATATACGAACACTGTTTTTATCTACGTTCTTATGTAATAATGAAAAAATATTTTTTTAGAGAATCTCTAAAATGCACATGAAGCCAGATATTAATACATTTGCTACACACCGTCTTTTGCGATTGCTCTATATTCAGCAGCTGTCACGATCTCGCGTCTCCCCGTACACACCTCCCGCTGATAATACTGATATTCCCATTGTAGTTATTGTTGGTTACGAAGGAGTTGGAAAAGGTATTTTATTTTTTATTATAATTAAAGAAATAAAAAAAACCGTTGATTCATTACCTACTTATGATATCTATCATTTAGTCGAAAATTCTTATATTTACCGTAAATATTTTGTTTAGATCAGTACTTAATTCAATATTTTTTTTTGTTTTTATTAGTATTTTTTTATAAATTTAATAGAACGTTCTATATACAAACGTTAAGGACATTATTCTATATAAAAACAAATATTCAAATTTGTTTGTTTAAAAACAAATATTTAAATTTGTTTGTTTGATATTAAGCAACTTGAATCCAAATAGATTAGAAGTTTTAAAAATCAGTATACATTTCCAGAAAAGTTTTGTACACATGTATTATACGATGTTTCTAACCCATTCATGTAATGGATACATCAACAAAACTATTCAATAAAACCTCTAGCTTTAAACCACTTTGCCATTAAATACGGGCACTAAATCGCCCATAATTTAGAGAACAAGATGGCTTCCAGAGCCAAGAGCCATTAGCAGCACGCCAAAACATTGGAGCTCTAACATTTCTATGCATAAAAAGTACAGTTTCTATTGTTGTTTGGCTCAGAGCCGAATTATGCATTGAAATTGTTTTATATCACTTTTGGAACTAAAACACAATACCTTACTTTTGGCACTTAAATACAATTACCATATGATGTTAATGAATTGGAAAAAAAATTATAACATAGCCTATTAAATACTAATCAGGAACCGCCTCTTTGCATGCCGCAATGGCGGAAAGAGCTGAGCGAAGTACATATTTAATGTTATTACATGTTAAAAAAGTTTGAAAAGCAAACACCGAACACTAACATAACACTTAACTTAACGTTCCACAGCCTAAGTCTATAGGCACTTTTTGACCATTTAATTACCATTTATTTAAAAACGACAACTACAATTGTCACCAAAAAACTTCACTACTTACTACACTACTAACTTCGATATCCCTGCCAAATTTCAGAGCTCTTCTTTAAATAGCCCAGGAAGAGTTAAACCACAACGAAACACACTTTTGGCCAGTAAGACCAAGTTGACCAGCAATAGAAAACTACCATGGAAGCCTAATTGGGCCTTATACCTTATTAACTTTAATATGAATGATGAATGCCACTTTCATGTAATATATACGTTCCCTTCCCCAAGCAAATGACACAACGAGCTTAGAATCCACAACTCGTCATATATTTTCTAATTAAGTGGACGAAAAGTTTTCTACTTTCACTTGTCGAAACGACTTATTATGAGGTTCTCTTTGACGACCCTGGGGTAGGTCGACACTCAACACAATTTTTTTAACGTATTCTTTTATAATTTATATTAAGGTGCGTTATCACGGCGACTTGCTTTGGAGTGCGCAAATATAGAATTAGCATTGCAACATACCACAGCCTTCTATCACTACCCAGACCACTACAAAGTGGTGACGAGAAGACAGTTTGACGACATGCTGTTAAACGGTGACCTGCTAACTTATAGCGAAATGAATGGCGAGTCTTATGGATTAAGTTAGTATACTTTAAAGACAAAAATAAGTAGGAGTCTAACGTTTTAGTACTAGTATTCAATGTTTGTTTTTTTTAATATAATTTATACCTATAATTATTCATATTAATTTTACTTTTTGAAACGAATCTGTCTTTCTAGTTGTCTGTTTGTCTGTCTATTACGATTTCACAGCTATAATTGAGTAGTTCATGCAGGCAGAGCCGCGTGCAAACGGCTAGTTCTAATATAAAAAATCATAAATATATTTTAGGTCGAGAACAAGGTTTCATAGAAGGTGGAAAAGTAAAAATCGTTTCAATGGATTTAGTCGGGGCTCTTATGTTGAAATTACGAGGGTATCGACCGTATTTGATATTGGCGTTCTGTTTGGATAAGCAAAACCTTGCTTGTATACAACAAGAAAGGAAAGAGTAAGAAATCATTACACAGTTAAAATAAACGGTGAAAATATTACAAAAACAATCTGATTAAAATCAACTTCTACAACACAACAATTAAAATTGATTACAAAGATTTTTAATTTTGGCTTTTACGTCAAGCATCATGGATGGAAGTCTTCACTATTCTTCATCACGCGTTAGACATACATATATTGCGTGTTAATTAAGGAATTTGAGATAATATCAATTTCGACGACTATATAAGTTATATGTAGCAATAAAGTGATTTTTGTTTCTTGTATTATAAAAATCGTTCTCAACAAGAACCTAATTTAAACTAGGTGTTATCTGTATCGACTTAAGAAAGTGATATTGTCATATCTCAAAAAAAATCTCATTGTTCATCAGAATAAAATTGCTAATTAAAAACATTTAAGAGCGTTTGCTGTTGTAGTTTATGAATTAGATTTTCGAATTCTTACAAAAAAACTGTAATCTGCTCTATCGACGCAAGAAGTAAAACGGTTTTGCCATATCTCAGAAAAACGGTTTTTATTGGAGCCATAAAATAATTTTAAAAGATTCGTAACTCGTAAACCAAAACAGTAAATACATCGTTTTTGAAAATATCTTTGGTTAAAACCAATAATATTTTCGAGTAAATTAAAATTTACTCTCCTAAAAACAACAAAACCGCTTTCTTGCGTCGTCATAAATAGGTATCTAAATATTGAATTTAAAATGAATTATGTTTTAATTACTTTAAAAGTTTTAATTACTGTAAAACTGTTTAATAAATAAAAATACACAAGGGCTAGAGATGTTGCCTACCAAAAGAAACAATCTATGAATATGCCTATGGAAATATCAGCCCTGCAAGTGTTACTCTCTGGGCGGATAATTATAAACGGCATTCTTAATGAGATTCTGCAGGTGAGTCCTTCTATTGTATGCATTTGAATATTTTTAAATGTATTTTGTTTATCGCTATATAGTCGTTGCGCATGCTATACCGTATACCGCAATATCAAAAATGCGAAGTTTAAATTTTGTGGCTACAAATCCTGACGCTGATTCGCTTATATTACTTCTTTTTTTAGCTTCACGCTGTATCCCGCGCAAAGTAACCCTACTTTGTGCAGGCAGAGGGAACCTAGCATTAAGACACTCCGTAACCCAATTTCCGCCAAAATTTGGAGACATTGCGTGTTGAGCGAAGCGAACACCAGAGCGAAGAAAATGGAAATATTATATATGTCCACTCCTTGAGTGGAAATACTTAACACAACCAGTCACTTTACAGTCACGCTTTGTGCCTCTGTGCTTCGGTTGGCACCATGTTACTTCTTACACTTTATAGGAGAGCATATTTCAATTAAAACTTGCGTGTTTCTAAATTATTACGATTTGTAAAATTCTAAAGATATAGATACGCAGCATTTACAAAGTGCTCTTTCGCGGTATTGCATGAAAAAGTTTACCGTATAAATGTATGTTCGAGATTTAGATCTTAAGGGGGCGGATTTCTATATATCATTTATTATTGACGCTAAGAAAATACACAAATGTTTTATGTGTTGTTTTGTTTAAAAAAATGTGTTTAATAATTAAAAAAATATTAAAAACAATAAACACACGAGAATCACATTTCATAGATGTAAAAAAAATGTATCACAAGTATCATAAATGTATCATATTATTTTATATTTATCTATTTTTTATTTCTAGGCTATACCAAGTGATATAAATAACTACGAATTTATAGTGGACTCAAAGTGTTCTTTATTGATAAATAGTAACGATGATATAGAAAAGAATGGCAAAACGTCAAAAGGAGACACACAAGACGTAGGTATTTTTTAGAATAAAGGTCTATGATGACTAAAACTATTTTATTAGACCAAGACAATAAGTGCCTATTAGATTACTTAGGGAAAAGTCAGGCAGCTCCGGACGGCGGGTAGCACCGGACAGTTCAATTTCTAAGAAACTAAACGCTATGTTTAAGCAAAGTAGTGTGGTAAAAATACCTCCTTAAGAGTACAAATATTTTTTTGTTTGCAATTCATCGTGGAATTTCATTCGCATTGAAACAATATCTGACTGAAAGCGCGATTGGTTGAATGAGTACGATCCCTACTTGAAAGATTAATTGATTAAATACACAATAAGATTGATTATACTTTTAAACACTTTTAAAGTTCACACTTAGGAAAATTGAAAAAGACATTTAGAAAACGAAAATGAAAAAAAAATATAAATTTGATTGATTATATTAAAATTATGTTTACCCTCCCTGCTCTAGCAAGGCAAAGGTGCGTTGAGTTCCGCAACTCGCACGCAATGTTTCGATTTTAGGCAGGAAATGAAGATCTAAGTGTCTCGTGTCTCTTACTACACTCCTATGCGAGAAAATATGTGAAACTGTTAGAAAATAAGTGAATCATTTTTCATTTTAGTAAATTTCAAAGGCGTTTGAAATGTTATTTTCATGTAGAATGCTATGCAAAAGTGCAATAGGGGTTTCATGCTACTTTCTGTTTACAGAGTCCCGTATCACTCGATAGCAATAAAGAAACGTACAAACACAATAGCGAGAACTCTAGCCTCTATTCCCTTTATCAGGAGCAACATAATACCGAATATGTCAGCGATGTTTGCGGTGTAACATCTAATCAAACGAAGACTCAATTTAAAACGTAAAATACGATATTCATTAATACAGAATAATATAGATCTCAGCGAGAGAGAGAGAGCTAGAACTCAGGCGGGAAGTGGAGAATGGAGTATCTTAACGCTAGTTTCTGACTACACTGCTTTACAGGAAAATGTGAAACTAAAAAATGAACATCTATTATTTATATAATAATTAAAAAAAAAAATATTTAAGTAGTGATTATGAAGTGATACTATTGTAACATTACAATGAAATAAAAATTAAATTTGCAGACACTCTCTTGTTCAAGAATTTCAAAATAAACACCAGCGAAGCAGCGGAACGCAGAAAAGCATGGATTTTAAACATACATCTTCTACATGGAAAGGTACTTAATACGCTAATTACTTATTGCTTAATCCATTCAATCTCATGGATTTAACAGACAGTTTAGCTTTCGGTGTGTAGGATATACGGTTAACATGTGCTTAATACTTTTTTTTTAGCTTCACGCTGTATCCCGCAAACAGCAGGGTAGGCAGAAGGAACTTAGTGTTAAGACACTCCGTTTCCCACAACGCCGCGCCTTTACTTCTGATACCAGAGCGAAGGAAATGGAAATGTTAAATATCTCCACTCCTCGAGTGGGAACCGAACCCACAACCCGCCCTTTACAGTCACACGTTTGTGTCACTGCGCCACGACTGGCCCCAACTGTAATTATGAGTATTACGAGTATTATTCTAATTATAATAAGCAAAATAAAAATGTAAAATTCTTAAAAGCGCATTAGTGTAAATACATAACATACCTATTACTTACTATAATTTTGAAGACAACATCAATAACATTAACAATGCCAATTAATTCTAGCTTTGTTAGCGATCAAATGCTTTCGAAATGCGCCATTATTGTTGTCACATAGAAATTATTATTGTTTTCGAAATTATGTCCATTATACTTACATAGAATATGCTTTATATTATCATGCCGATAAACTAAACATATTCAAACCAATTCATAAAAAAATACATTTAAGAAAATTCTATACTAAATACAATATAATTTCAGTAAAACTTTTTACTTAAAGGATTCGCGAGCAGCAGAAAGTCTTCCAAGTCAGTTACATTCGTGTCAACCGAGATCACTGATCTCGACGATCAAGACACTAGCACTGATCCGTCAGGACTGATGATAGAACCACAGTCAGAAAGAGATTGTAATATAAATTCAGTTCTTTTTATAGTAGCTTCATAGTCCATGATTCATGCCAGTATAGTCAGACACTCCCTTTGCGAATTCCGCATGCATTAGAGAAAAGAAATATTTAATCATTGCCCCGAGTCGGAGCCAAGCTGAAGCATTGTATATATATATATCTTTTTTGCTTAAAAAGAAACTAACTCAATTTTTACATGCATATTATACTTATAATGTGTTTTAAGTTATATTTCATAAAAAATAAAAACATTATACAGTAATCACAATGTGCACCTCTCTACCCATCATTAAATAATTCAATTTGATTGCAGTGGAGACCTTATTAATGAAATCAATTAGCACGAAGGTGCCGTGGCCGCACGCAGATGGCATCAAACCGCAGGACTCTGACCTGTGGTTGGCGTTTCTATTAGAAAATGGGTTGCTGCAAACTAGTAACACAAGCATACAAAACCGTACGTGCTTACGTTATTTAATTAAAGCTTTTTTGTGTTTAATATTCTCTGAACTAAAATGCATTCACTTTTGAAGTTTACTAAAATACTTGTATAAGATACATTTAGATACACTTTTGAAAGCTACAGCTTTCGATAGGAAGTTTGTATTTCAAATATTATTATTTTCAGCCACTATGGCACAGTAGGACAGCCTCTAACTGTAAACGCTATTGATTGTGAGTTGGATTCCCACTCAGAACAATTATATTTTCATGTTTCTGGTAATTAAAACGAAGCATGGCCTTGAGTTTGGCTACTGGCGAAATTCTGTCTTAACTGTAGGAATCTCGACGAACTCGCAGGCATTGCGTGTTAAGTGGCGGAACTAAACGCCCCGCTTTGCCTCAACACCAGAGCGAAGAAAATGAAAATTATAAAAAATTCCACACCACTCGAGAGTGGGAATCGAACCCACAACCAGTCGCTTTACAGGCACACTTTGTGCCACTGCGCCACGACTGGCCCCAAAAATCATTCGGTCCGGTATATAATTCATTATTTCAAATTATTAGCTATTATATAGCTATTATATATTATTTAAAAATCCTTTATCAATTTACCACAATTAGCCCAGCCCAGATAATACTTAAAAGTAATAAAGTTTCTAGGTATTGGCTACACGCTTCCCTAATTATTTTTGTATTTTCAGTAAACCTATTCAATACGGAGTCTAAAATTGATGACTCAAATTTTATTGTCAACCAGCTAGAACGTTATGAAGAGGTAAAATTATATTTCACTTTAAAATGTGTCGGGGACACAGTTAACTGATAGGGATAAGTTACTAAAGTTACTAAGGAAATGACGTTTACTAGCAGTCCTGTTGACGTGACGCATTATCTTAGCAACGTGTATGACATATGTACATTTTATATAAATACATTATATACGTTATATACTTAACATTTTATAAGAAAGTAAACGTCATATACATGAAATTGTGTGTAAAATTTATTTAACTATTATAATGTATTTCTAATGCATTACTTGAGAAAACATTCACTCTCTGCACTCTACTCAATGAATCCTTTATCTAAGCTAAATGTGAAAATGCCGCCACTATACCTACTCCACCTATTATACCTATAAAAGGAAAGTTACAAATCAAACTGTTATAACAACGATTTTCATCAGAAATTACTAAAGTTCTTATTAAAATTATGTATGGTAAATTAAGTCTTTTTCCCCATAGCTCCCACATGAAAGCTTCACAACAAATATACGGGATGACTATGAAGAAATACATCGTAAATGCCCTGGCTTATTCTGGGACACTGTAAGATTTATGTGTAGAAATGGAAAATGACATTTAGGAAACGTATAAAAATTTAAACGCAGGGGGATTTGAACCCGCGCCTCTTAAAAACCGCCTAAGCGCTCCGACTGCTAAACCGTGAGTTCTGATACCAGCTGTCCTAAAATTCTTATACGCTTATTAAAACTTGTTTATGTTGTTAGCAACTCTGTGGAAATGATATAAATTGTTATAATGTGCAAGAGGCGCCGTTTTAAATCCCGCTGCGTTCAATTTTTAATGCGTTTGCTTAATGTCTTTTTCAATTTCCTAAGTGTGTGAATAATACTTTAAAAACGTTAAAAGTGGATCAACTTATTTTTTTCTATTTTTTGAAATATTTACTTATACTTATATTTAGAACTGCTTCTTAATTTATATTAAATCCTTTTTACTTTAAACCTAAAACATCTGTAGATGGAAAGAATTGTAAAATTTCATAATTTTGTAGTTCTCTTGTACATTTAGCATTCTCTTTATGTGTCTCTATTATTGCTGATTTTTTTATCTTTAAATTTATTATTTATATGTTACAATATGCCAACTAAATCTTAAGCTTTGCTATTTAATAATACACTTTGTATTATTACTTCTCAAGTTCTAGAAGATATTTTTATTAATATTGTAAACCTTTTTTAATTATTCTATTTATATTTTAGGTAACCATGGATAATTTTGAAAGTGCTCTAAAAAAAATGAAATCTATCATAAAAAATATTACACTATCTCATAAAAAAATTAAGCCAGCATTTGATATAGACTTTGCAAATGTGAAGCATGAAATGATTGAAAGAAAAATTGCTAACATTAGTAAGCAAATAGCCCCTCATAGATTGTTTCACTAAAATAAAGCTTATATAAAAAAATATTTAATTTCATTTAAGTAGCTACAATAACAATTCAATTACAAATGAATATTATTTCATTAATTAATTCATGAGGTTACAAAGGGAAATATGAGACTCAAATTTACAATTATTATTTTATTTGACCTTAAAACTGATATAAAATGCCACTCAATAATCATTTAAATACCATAGTGTCGAGCATAGCTCCAAGGGACTGGACAATGTTGTTGGCCATCAGGATGTCCACTTTCTCTTCCAAATGTCTCTTAGGATCTTGTTTACCAACATTTTTGATTGCAAGTTGTTCAGGAGTCATCTTTTCTTCATCTTCAAGGGCTTTGTTGTAATTTTTGGCTAATTCAAGCATGTCTGATACTGTTGTTTCATTTATTACACAATGTTCCTTGTAATCTGATAATGTAAGTCCATCCATCCATGACTTTTTATGAAGATTAAGCAACATTTTTTGCTCCAACTCATTCTTTCTGTAGTTAATGCTGATGGAGTAGTAGTGGCGATTGAGACCATGAATCAGTTCAAGCACTGAAGGTTTTTGTAAGTGACCCAAGTTAGAAGTGGTCTGACGTGGCTCTTGTCCTAAGACCATCATATTGGGATTAATAAGGCGGAATGCATCTATAACAACTTTGCCTTTAACTGATTGGATAGGATCAACTACAACTGCTACAGCTCTCTCAGATAATGCTTCAAATGATTGCTGAGTGTTAATATCAACTCCAGACAGCCAACAACCAAATCCAGGATGTGAATGGTACCTGAAAATAAATATCAGCATAATGTAGAGTATAATTTAAATAATAAGCAAATTACTATATATTTGAATAAATATAATATGTATTTATAACTTACCAGCCCACAACCATTTCAGGTCGACCAGTTTGTTTAAGCATATCTAACATTTTTGCCTGGAATACAGGATCAACTGCTTCTACTGACACTCCAGTACCAGTCTGGGGCATAGCAAATACATCAATAACACGAACTGTGTAGTCATCAACAAATTCACCTGTAAAATTGGATAAAAATTAAATATACACAGATTATAATAACACAATAATGTATACAAAGGATAAGATAATTCTTAACGATTTCCTTCAAATATCCTAAATTGTATGAAAATTAACCTTCATATATCATTAAATTTATAAATATAACCATGCATATATAATCACACAATATTGAATACATATATACAAAATTAAGAGCAAGTATATGAAAAAGCAAATATTCTGCATACCTAACATAAGACCCATGACTTCCATAGGTACACCAGCACGACCGTGCTTCAACATTTTAAGTAACGCCAATGACGATATGTATACTTGTTCAGCGGTATCGACGACCGGAGCATCAGTAGGTGGAGGCGCTTGTGACAAGCCCGCCATACCACCCCCAAGACGTAAAAGACGATCCATAATTAAGAACTATAACTCTTCTTTACTAAAACACAAAAAGAATACAGCATAAGTACACGGCGTTTTACTTATGAGCTTTAGTTTGAAGTATCCTAACTTGAAAAACGGTACTCACCTAAAAATATTTTTGCGAAATGAACGTATCTTTTGAATAATTTTAAATTTATCTCAAATGAAACCTTTATACAAATGCACTTTTCTATTTAAAACGATAATGAACAAGATAACAATGTTTTAATGATGACATGAACGACTCGGTTTGAGTTTGACAACCAAGCTGTCGAATATGCAACCTCATGAGAGCAAGAGTAGTGTTGCTGTAATGAAAAAAAACCCTTGCTTATATTAGCTTTTGCCGTTAAACTTGTTTATAGTCACAATACAAATATAATATCATCAATTTCAATCATCAATTTGCTACACAAATTCATAAATACTTATTAAACCAATTTTTCAATTAATTTCACAAATCTCTATGTCGTACTTTCCGAAGCTGTGCGTCGCGACGCCCTTGTGCGTAGCATCGTTGTCTCACGGACGTCACGTGTCGAATAAGTGAGCGTCGCAGATTCAGCGGTGTCCCACTGCACCACGACCGTCTCAATTTAATTCTTTTTTATCACCATGCCTCGCTTATATAAATGTCAAAATGATTTTTTTATTCAATATACGTTAACAAACAAATTCTAAAATTAATAAGTATTTTTAGGGACTGGATTGAGGGGCGTTGAAGACCAATGGCAATATCCCAGCGGCGTCGCAATACAAATAAGTTTTGGAAGCCCTGCTGTATGTGATAATATCAATGAATACAAAAAAAAATTTGTATAATAACCTTGTATTTATTGACCCTCGTTCATAAATTAAGACTTTATACAATTTATAAAAGCTCAAATATTGCTCTACCTTATTTCTATATTTTATCTACAATATCTATCAAATGTTATATGCTACTTGCCATTTGTCAATGTCAGTAGGTCTTAAATTTAATGACATTAGCTTGTTCTATAACTCATTACCTCTAGCTAGTAGTTCCTTACGAGATAGTATTAAATACAATTCCGTATTAATTATTATTAAATTGCATGTTTTGTAAATGTTCTCTTTAAAATGTCCGACGCATCTGTCTTACCTAAAAGATTCTCCGATGGTCCTCATGGCTTAGGTTATTGTTAAAATATAAAATATAATACTATTATATTTTAAATTCTTGCCCTTATTTTATTCATTTGTAATTTTAGGAGATCCTGATGATAAAAGTTTAAGAAAAGTAGAAGTCGAAGTTGTTATACCAAAGCTTATTCGTGAAAAAGCTAAAACGGAAAAATGCGTCCAAGAAGTTGCAAATTTTCATAGCTGTTGCCAAGATTCATCGGTTTTCATGGTATTTAAATGCAGGAATGAAAATAATATTATGAGGACTTGTTTAGCAGATTGGTATCAAAATGAAGAGTTTAAACAAATATGTACTGAAGAATATTTAAAACAAAGAAGTGAATTCAGAAGGACAGGAGTTAAAAAACCAATAAAAAGGGCTTAGATTATTTATGTACATGATTGGTTTTTAGTGAATAGTATAAAAAATTAAATCAGAAAAATAAACTATGTTTTAGTCTTCTCCACCATCTATTATTACAGGAAATTTTCTTGTTAACACTAATTCTTGTACCTTATATTCAGATAGATTTCCTGGTAGTTCTATATGGTCTCCTGTTGGTTTGATAACTTCTACTATCATAACTTCCTAAAATAATTTTATAAAATAATTTAAATATTATTGTGTGCATAACACTTCATTATTATAATTCAACTTTTATTTTACCTTTACAGTTGTTGTAGCCATTCTAACATGTCCCAGAACTGAAATCCAGTCAAAACTATTGTTTCCAAAATTTATCACAACTATATAATCAGCATGGTTAATTCCAGGGCCTTCCCTATAAAGCACTATAAAGAAAATAATTTATTTTTATTTTTATTAGTAAGAATTAAATACAATATTTATAAAAATAATTTAAAAAAATCTTACAATAGTCTCCTCCAAACTTAATGCCAGGTTTTACAACATATCCTTTTGACCTAAAGTAATGATATACAACATACTTTTCAACAAATTTATAATTACTTTCACTAAAAGTCTTCCAGCAATCATCTATATTTAAAAGTTGATTGTTATTATCTACTACTTGTAAACATCCTAGCCCATAGAGCAAAAAGAAAGCCTCTTCTAAAGTTAACATTAATTTTTCTTGTAAAATTGTTTTGTTGACACAGCATTTTGGTTTCATATTGGCAAAGAAATTATCATCCTCAGAATCACTGTTTGGTACTAGAACTACAATATTTTGCTCATCAGATAAATCAAATTCATTTTTATCACTTAAGTAATCACTTTCCTCACAGTCATTCTCATCACTTGACACTAAATCGATTATATCTTTTCCTGCTTGTTTTTTAGTGTCATTTACTATCTTTTTGGTAAGATTGTTTATATCTTTAAAAAAATTGTCAGAATGCAGGGATTTTTCAGACTTTCTAAACCTTTTATACCAATCATTTCTTTTTAAAAATTGTCTCTTACGTATAATATAAGGACTACCATTATTTTTAATCACTTTTGGCTTTGATCTTGATGCAGATCCTTTACCAAAACAACCTATATGGTGTAGCAATGTCATCTCATCCAAAGATCTAATCTCTACACCTATTCCATTATAATGACCAGTAAACATCATGCATATTGTGCCATTTAATGGTAAATGTAAGGATTCCACTTCCATAGACACAACCTCTTTGCTTACATTTTTATTTTGATTTTCAAATTGAAAGTCTTCTTGCAAACTAGTCATGACAAAAGAACTGGCTGGTTCCCAAAATTTATTTTTAGCAGAATGTGTCACAAGTCCAAGCTCAAATTATTAATCTGTAACACAAAAAGTCAACTTCTTATACAAAAATAAGATACAATGAATCACGATTCAAAATTTTAGAGTATAAAAAGCATAATATATTAAATAAAGTAATTTAAGAAGCATGGAAACTAAGGTGAAAGGTGATACCGAAAGATATAATCGTAAGTACTACATATTAAAAATTTGAACTTATTATACCTTAAAGATATAGATAACAGATTTATTTTAACATGTTCATAAATTGTCCTAAAGTAATAACATTGTATGTATTAATATGATTGTTTTCACTACATATTTTTTTACGTCTCCTTTTTGGTTGAAAGTGTGCTTTTCGATTGATTTAGACAAAATATAATTTGCTTCAAAATATAAGTAGCACAAATATTAAGTAATATCATAGATGCTCACTCGCTTTCATACTTTTAACGCATTGATATGGAAACTCAGCAGTAACAATAACAAATATCTCCTTAAATTTAGCTTAACTTTGACATATGACATTAAAGATAGGATAATACATGATATGTCAAAAGTATCCTTAAAATTAAACTAGATGGCGTGGTGATTAATACGTAGATAACATATTAATGGGAAATCGTCATTTTCACTAAATAAGCAACTTCTTATACAAGCAGTTTAGCACATATTGAACAAAACTTAAATGAACTTATTTTTGAATGTACTTTATTTCACTTCATAGTTTGTTTACTGCGGTTTTAAGCTGTTGCATACTAATTTTGATTGTTATAGTATATAATTTACAATATAAAACTAATGACCTTGAAAGTTAAATGTTTATATTGTTTGTAAAACAATTGCACAGATGATACTATATATTAAAAATATTGTTTTATAATTTTATATCCTTATTCACTTAAAAATATTTCATAAATATAGACAATTTTCTTACTAGACATAAAATATTTCTGTTATATTTTAGTGATTGACCTAATATTATTTTAAAAAAATATAATTTCTCATAAGAAACAAAATTAGATTTAAGTTGTTTCATGAACGAGTTAATAATTAACATTAAAAAGTTTAGATGTTTTCTTTATTTGTATTACTGACAATTTATATTTTGACGTAAATTTTATTTTAATATTGGCTAAACTGTTTACAACAGTATTGACATTCATAATTTCATTCAATTTATTGTTGCTATCTCTTTCGTTTTCAGCAAAAAAGGTCTACATTAGAGAAGGTAAGAAACATATTAGATAATTTAAAGCTAACTTCACGTCGTATAGTCACAAGACCTCTCAGCTGAGGTATCTGTCTACTAATTTTCTATTTTCTGAAGAATAATTCTCTTCGAAAATTATCTTATTGTGAGTGTCTTTTTCATCAATTTTCGGAGCCAAAATGGCTAACATCAATGAAGAGAACGTTAGCAAACTAATTCCCACACTTGGCGATGAAAAAATCGGTACGTATGTGTACAAATTTAAGATATGTATTTCATGTATCATATTTTAATATAGGATAACTTCGATATAATAATTATAATTGAATATTTTTTACAGATATGATTGCCGCTACAAGTGTTTTACAAATCAGAGCAAGTGAGATTCGTCAAAACCAGATAAACTGGCAGTCTTATTTGCAGTAAGTATTGATTTCATTAAAAATATTAAAAAATACACTATACACAATATAAGTATTATAGATTTATCTTTTTGTCAACAGATCACAAATGATAACTCAACGTGATCACGACTTCATTGTGAACTTAGATCAACGAGGACAGAAAGATTTACCAGACAAAAACCCTGATATCTGTGCTGAAGTTTTCCTGAATTTGATTACTCATATTAGCAAAGATAACACCATCCAATATGTTCTTGTATTGATTGATGATATTCTTTCGGTAAAAAATATTTCTTCTTTATGTTCCTTTTTCATATATAACTAATGCAATATCAGCTATTGCTGTTGAAAATAAACTTTAAGCATATGTGAGCTTACTTTATAATATTTGATGTTATTTTAATATGAATTATTTGTAAATTATTTTAGGAAGACAAATCACGTGTGAAAATATTCCGTAATGCCAAACATGGTAATGTTTGGCAGCCATTCCTGAATTTGCTTAACCGTCAGGATGAGTTTGTTCAACACATGACTGCTCGTATTATCGCCAAGTTAGCCTGCTGGCACCCACAGCTTATGGAGAAGAGTGATTTGCACTTCTACCTCTCCTGGTTGAAGGACCAGCTCAAGATGAACGTAAGTATTTTAACTGTTACAGAATTCACTGATTAGATTTACCTATTGGTTCTGTCTATCTTATTTAACATAATATTTGATATTTAAGCATGATACTTTTATCATTATGAACAGTATTAACAATATTTATAGTGTTTATTAAACAATTTTTGAACTTGTTTTTTATATTGGTTACTTATATATATGAAAATAGTTGTCTGAAAAAGTTAACTTTATAACATGGTTGGATCTTATACAGCAATAATTTTTATTTCTGTTGAGTTTTTGCATGTTTTATCATAGATTGCATGTGAAATCCCAAAATTACTAATAATTCCCAAATTACACTATACAGTTAATATATTATTATCTGTTAATATTTTTAAGGACATTAAATAGCTTTCAAAAAGCTGACAAATGCTAGCTACATAATTTCTGCTTTGTTAAAGTTTTCCTTACATTTATTAAATAATAGTTAGTAATTATAGATAAAGATATAAAGAATGAAAATCTCCTAATATAATAATAAAGTATATATCAAATGAAAAATATCTGCATTTGTAAATCTGTTTTTTTTTCAATTATACAACAGTACTTTTGGCAAAGTGTAGCAGCATAAATAAATAAACAACTTATAAGCTTGTAATACACCATTGTACCTAATAAACTTATACATATTCGGGAGGAAGCATCCCTGGCATAAGTTGGGTAAATTCTTTTGATTATAGATATTATAAATAGTAATTCAAATTCAAAACAGTTGCAATATGGTTAAATTTTAGCCTAATCATTATTCTTTTCATATTATTTGTAACTTCATGATTGGTCCTAGGGAGGGTATTTACTTTATTTTATAATGGTATGTAATCTGGTAGATCAACTCTTTTTCAAAGTAGATGGTAGTAATATTTCATAATTCTTCCTAGTACTAGTATTTTCTGTACTAATTTCATTATATAGTTTTGTATAATTTCAATCTATATTTTTTCATTTACTACATACATAAGTAAGATCACAATATAACTAAGCTATGATTCACTCCTATTTGGATCTACTCTTCTCGAATCTAATTTAATTAAATGAACATCAAATCATTCGAGCATCACGCCATGGAGCTCTGACGACACTCAGAGATTTGTTTTCTGGTAAGGCGGAGAAAGTGTCTGCCGAGTTAGAGCATGCTGAGCAGGTTATGTTGGAACACGAAAAACAACATTTCTCCGATAAACATACAAAACATCACAAAGAGAAACACACAGCAGACAAGGATAATCAGGAAAAATATTCGAGCCTTTACGACTCTTTTGACGATCTTAAGTCGCATGAGGACTACCCACCCGGCCTGCATAAGGTACTCCCTGTGGGCAACAACTCAGTGTTGTTCAATAATGTGGAATGTGTCTAATCACTCTGTCTTAGTTTATTATAGTGATACTAAATGAAATGTCACTAATGTACAAGAATAAAGTCACATTTTCAAATTGCTCGCCTTTACAGGAGTTAGTTTGTTAATGATCTTTATTCTTACGAAGGTACCTACTTTGTAAATTTTGCATGCTTCTACTAACCAAAACACCTAATAATTATAATGTATGCAAATATATAAAAAAATTGGCTTAAAATTGCGGTATGTCCTAAAGAGCTTCTGAATATGACACTAATAAATGCATAAGGATTTCTTTATAAACGCTGCTAACGACTGCCAAAATGATTATTATATTATATTTATTAAATAATGCAAAATGCTTTTCTTAATACATTTTATGTTATATTAGGATATTTCGGGATAATTGATACTGTATTTTTTATGAACGTTTCCAATTGAATTCAACTTTAAATTAACTAAATGTAAATTGTTCTCAATATTATATATATTTTAATTGTATAATTTTAAAACTAATTTAAAATATCGTCAATAAACAATATAAACTTATGACTTGTAAGACTGTTAACATAATTTTTCGCAGACCAACGACTACATCCAATCAGTAGCGCGCTGTCTGCAAATGATGCTGCGTGTGGATGAATACCGCTTCGCATTCCTCTCGGTCGATGGTATTTCTACTTTGCTGTCCATTCTCGCTTCGAGAGTCAACTTCCAGGTAACTAATCAGATATGATAATTTAGATGTTAGTTACCCAGATTTCGCCCAGTCGATTCAAAACTGGATTGAGAAAAATGTATATATGAAGATGTACCTGACTAAAATGTGATATTTTAAAAATGTCCTACTACTACATTCTAATTTGCCTGCAGATAACTTAAAAATACACGCTAAAAAAAATAAAAAGATCTCGATCTATATCGAGATCTTTTAGTAGATTCAGGTAAATGTTTACTGTTTATAACGTAGCGTAGCGCAACTGGACCACATCTGACAAAATATTATGGTTGGGATTCGATTCCCTCTCAAGGAAATGATTACATATTATTTTCATTTTTTCGCGATGGTACCTAAGACAAAACGCGCCGTTAAGTTCCGCCAACTTATAAACGGGAACCTGAATAAAATATAGATTAAATAAATAGGAAACTATTTTATATTTAATTTCTGATATATAATTCTTAGGTCCAATACCAGCTGGTATTCTGCCTGTGGGTGCTAACATTCAACTCGCTACTTGCCGAGAAGATGAACAAGTTCAACGCCATTCCCATTTTAGCTGATATTCTGAGTGACTCTGTTAAGGAGAAGGTCACCCGCATCGTCCTTGCTGTCTTCCGTAACCTGATCGAGAAACCAGAGGACCAACAGGTTGGACCTTTTTTATTACTTTTTTTGTGACTAAAAACTTAGCGGTAAATGGTTCAGATAGTTAAACTGTAATGTTAAGATTTGGATTCAACCTTGCTTATATAAATATTTGTGTAATTATTTGTTTTGTATAACTTTGGTTTCATAATAGTTTAGTTTACTCATTTGCACACCCACCAAAAGCCTCCAAAAACCTCCGACCTCTCATCTTCTACCATATTCTTTTTTAATGATATAATTTACTAAGATGAAAATTATAACATTGTTTTTTAATAACGTAGATAAAAATATTTATAAATTTACCCTAAATGTTTATCATTAATGTAATATATGTAGAACACATTATTAGGTTTATTGGTTTATAGCGCTTGGACGGTTTCCAAAAGACGCGGGTTCGAATCCCGCTGCGTCTAAATTTTCATACATATTCTAAAAATATTTTTCTAATTTACCCCTATTTATTCCACATGAAGGTTGCAAAGGAACATTGCATCGCCATGGTGCAATGCAAGGTGCTTAAACAACTATCCATCTTGGAGCAGAAACGCTCTGATGACGAAGACATTATGAACGACGTGGACTTCCTCAATGAACGCCTGCAGGCTTCCGTACAGGACCTTAGCTCCTTTGACCAATATGCCACCGAAGTTAAGAGTGGACGGTATGCAACATTTTTTTTATTAAATATATGTAGTTTTATTTTTTATGTGAAGGTAGGATTTAGATATAAGCATCGCAACGGTTTATAAGCGCTGGCCTGAAACCTGTCGTATTATTTTTTTAAGACTATTTAACGGGAGGAACAAAGCAGAAAGTAGTGTGCATTCATCCTATTTATATTATCAGAATAATAATATGATAGCTAGAATAGATATTAGATAGGTATATATAATATATACTTGGTTTATAATATAGTCAAAGTCAGTCAGACAAATTCGTCAGGCAAAATTGAACGAAACAAGCTAAAAATTTTAGGCGTTTAATACTGTGAATAAACTCAGTATGAGTATTCTTTCCAGTGTGTATATATGCGCAAACCTTTTACCGAGCGCTCATAATTCATTGCGTCATTCATTACATGTACCAGAATTTATTTTTTTAGCTATTTTATGATATGTTTATTAAGTAACGCAAAAAATATTTATTTTGGCCATGATTAAATGCACGAAGAAAACTATTTACTTCAAATTTTATTAATATTTAAAATTAAATATCTTCGCACAAAATAAACTAGTTATCTGTATTAAAATATAGTTCATAACAAGTTGACAACAAAAAGAAAGAATGGACGTTCAGGAAATTGATCCTATTTCAACTCATAAAGAGATGAAGTATGTATAAAGATATTTATTCTACTGATAACTTATCTCTTGAGTCGTTTTAGTTACGTCAATGACTATAAGATTATCTTATGTCATACATGGTTATATTATGTGTCTTAAAGTTATGTGTAATTAATTATCTTTGTACAGATGAAACTAACTAGATTTCGAAGATTCAAAAATGATTTCGATATCTAAATTTGTGTAGATGTTTATTATGTGTATTTCTATCATTCATTTAATACCATTTGAGCGTAAAATAAAAGGTTTGTTCAGTTTCATAGTAAACTATTTTTTTTTTACTTTACGAATTATCCGTTTAATATTCTATTTTTTTTTTTATAAGGTCGTATGATAAATAAACACGGGAGACTTTACAGTCCAGTGGCACAAGCGTGTGACTGTAAACCACTGGTTGTGGGTTCGATTCCCACTCGAGGAGTGGAAATATTTAATATTTCCATTTTATTCGCTCTGGTGTCGAGGTAAAGCGCGGCGTTAAGTTCCGCCACTTAACACGCAATGCCTCCGAATTCGGCGGAAAGTGGGGAACGGAGTATCTTAATACTAGGTTCCCTCTGCCTACCCTGCTGTGTGCGGGATACAGCGTGAAGCTGAAAGAAAGAAAGATAGAAAGAAAGAGACTTTACATTCATTTGAATAGGGTTGATATTGCTAATCAATTTTTAAGCGAAAAAATTAAAAGTATACCGCTTTTTTATAGCAAACAAAATTTCGAACACTACGGTCCAAAATCAAAGAATATAAAACAATACTTTAAGGAGACGTCACGTTATTATTACAAACTGTGACAACATACACATAATAATTTTATTCGAAAACAATGCTTACTTATTATTGCTTTACCTACATTATATTTATTCCCACATCAATCTGCAAACGCAACGCTAGGAAATGCATCATCTATTCCCATTTCAGCCTAGAATGGTCGCCAGTGCACAAATCGGCCAAGTTCTGGCGCGAGAACGCGGCGCGCCTCAACGAGCGCGGTCAGGAGTTGTTGCGCACTCTCGTCCACTTGCTAGAGAAGAGCCGCGACCCCGTCGTGCTGGCCGTGGCCTGTTACGATGTCGGTGAATACGTCCGCCATTACCCGCGTGGGAAGCAGTGAGTGGCAACTTTTATATTTTAATTAAATGTTATTATTATTATTTATTTTGCTTCACGCTGTATCTGGAAGAAAATGGAAATAATTAATATTTCTACTACTCGAGTGGGAATCGAACACACAATCAGTTATACTTTGTGCCTCTGCGCCTCGACTGCCGCATGACTAATTAAATGTACTTTTAAAATATTTGTTTTGTTATAGTGTAAAACTGAAAGGCATTTACTTTCTTTTTTTTTGGACTATTTTTAATTTGATGTCGTGACGCAGTGAGACAGCAGCTGGAGATTCGATTCCCACTCGGAGGAACTATTGTATATTATTTTCATTGTTTCGTTTTGCTACCTAAGATAAAGCACGGCGATAAGTTACGTCACTCAAGATTGAAGGTCTCGATTTCAGGCGGAAAGTGAAGAACGCGAAGTGTCTTGACACTAGGTAGGCTCTGACTATCGTATAATGGGCAAAAAGATCGTGAAGTTAATAAAAAACTTACAATATGGAGTTTATTTAACATTCGTTTATTTATTTATATTTAGTTTATTTATTTATATTTAGTTTATTTATTTATATTTATTTATCATTGAGTCATAATTAATATTTTTTTGCGTTTTGTTAATAGCATTATTGAGCAACTTGGTGGTAAGCAGCGCGTAATGTATTTGCTCAGCCATGAAGACCCCAATGTGCGTTACGAGGCCCTGCTGGCAGTACAAAAACTTATGGTCCACAACTGGTTAGTATAAATTACTTTATCTTTTCTACTTCCTGTCTTTGTTGAAATGATTTCTTTATGTAATGTAATATAATTCCAATATTTTTTTCTTACAGGGAATACCTCGGCAAGCAATTGGAAAAGGAACAGATTGATAAGCAAGCTGGAGGCACCGCCGTTGGAGCTAAAGCTTAAAATGTTAATACATTATAAAATTGTTATTGTTGTCTTCTATTAACTATTGCAGTTAAGTAGCGATATTAATTTTGCCATTTGTCCTTGAGTATTACAATATTGTAAATAGTGTAACACTGTTAAAACAATTTAATGCTGCAATAATTAAATAAAGTCTGGTGTTAAAACACTATGTAAATGTTTATTATTCATAACTTATATTTTATGGCTAATATTACAAAATGTTCACGTATTTATGAGTTTTAAAGTTATTTATTTGGAAAATACAAGTTATGTCTACCAACTTTACATATGATACAATTTGTTCGTAAAATTTGAAAAAGCACATTCCTATAAGATTTATTATTGTTACATAAATTGAAATAAATATAATCATTATTAAATTCTATATTATATTTATAAACGTAGAAATGGTAGCGATTTGAAGTGTGTACTGTAATCTTGATCCATCAGTAAAAATAAACTTCATGAGTATTATTTATATGTGGCTTTTATTTTCCTTTTTTTATGTTAATTTCACCTCTTATTATGATGATAATGTAAAAATATTGAGTATAAGAATCCCGTGCATATCGTTTTCTTGACAATATTTATTTTATTTCTATACTCAATAGCTTTTGTGTGTTCAGATTATTTTGTCGTAATCGTGGGCCAAGACAATTTTTTTATAGTAGGTATAGACAAACGAAGAACGAAGACAAAACGAGCCTTGAAGTCACCTGATGGTTAGTGAGCAACGCCGCTCACGACTCCGAGCGACACAAGAAAAACTACAGATTATTTAAATCGTTTTTAATGTGATTATTGAAGCGGCTGGATGTAGAATATATATGGTTATGGTCAGAACGCGACGATTTCTAAGAGGCGCGGGTTCGAATCCCGCTGCGTGCTTATTTTTAAACGTTTTCTAAGTTTTTTAAAATTTCCTATGTTAATATGACTTCCAAAATGTTAAAAGTGTTTAATAACAATATTAAGGCTGTTTTAAAGGTACAAGTTAATTTTATAAAAATTATTGGATCTGGATATTTGCAATTTTTTATAAGTTAATGGGTCGGCAATCTGTGAGTTACTGTTTGCTGTTAACAGGATTTTATAAAGGAATTCTCAATAAAGTAAAACATTCATTCCAAATATCGTTTACTAGTCCACTTCAGTTATCGTAATTAATTACAGAGACACATGCAATAAACAGCAGTTTGGATCGTATTTTCATTAAAACATACAATTTAAATAAGAAAAGGATAATTCTATAAGTAACAATTCAGGAGAATTAAAAAGAAAATATATCCGTAATAATTTTCAGATTAGAGGCCTTTTTCGGGCGTTTTGTTTAATATTTGAGATTTCAGAACGGATAGAGCCGTTTTTTGACATTCAATCTAACCTCAAATGTCAACCTGATATTTGTTTATCGAACTATCGTAAAAGTCACAACAACTGAATACAAATTTAGCTTAGTTTCACCGGTACAAAATAAAAAAAATGGAAATAGAAAACATTGAAGATGTCTTAGTGCTAAAAGATTACAAAACAGTACCAGATATTGTTCATGAATATGGACCTACAATAAAATTCGGACACATTCCTTTAGTTATTGATAATGGTAAGAGAAAAGATGCTAAGACATTTAAATTTACACATCTTTTTATTAATATGAAATGATTTTATTAAAATGAAGGACCATTATATTTACCAGGTTCCTATCAATGCAGAGTAGGATGGTCAATACATGATGAGCCGTATTTGACATTTAAGAACTTAATAGCAAGACCTAGAAAAGATCGATGTAAAAAGGATGCTGAACCTCCAGTTACACCGCCAATTCAAATTGGGAATGATATAATTAATATTGAAGCTGTGAGGTATGTTTATACATATACTTTATCAATGAATTCATATTATATTAATATTTGAATCATGTTTATATTTACGTAAACGTTTATTGATGTATAATATGTTTATGATAACCAATTCACTATTAAAAAATATATTCATTGTTAATGCCGTCAATGCATTATAGATTCCAACTTAAAACTCAATTTGATAAGAATGTAGTCACACATTTTGAAGTACAGGAGCAAGTTTGTGATTATATATTTTCTCACTTGGGAATCGACAATGAGGGAAGTGTTCCACATCCAATTGTTATGACTGAGGCATTTGTTACACCCAACTATAGCAGACAATGTAAGCATAGTAGTATACTTAGAATAAGATAAATTAATATTACATTTTCTTAAATTAACATAATTAAACTTTAAATTTACAATTTTTGATAAGTTAAAAACAGTGATCAATATGTATGTAAATACTACTAAATTAATTAACTAGTATTTTTTCAATATGCTGTTATATTATTGTAATACAAAATACAATTTTTAAAATTATTTTTTCCAGTAATGTCAGAACTACTTTTTGAGGGTTATGGAGTTCCAGCTGTAAGTTATGGCATAGACTCACTGTTTAGTCTTTATAAGAACAACATAGGAGATACTGCACTTATAGTTAACTGTGGATACCACACTATTCACTTAATACCTGTCATTAGGGGACAAGTAATAGCTGAACATGCAAGAAGAATAAATTTAGGTATAAAATTTGTTTATTAAAAAGCCAAGACATCTAGTTTTGCTATTACTTACAATTTTGATGTTTGTGTTTATAATTTACTTCTATAGTTTGTTTATGTGGGACTACGTAACTATTTATTTTAATGAATATTCTGTTGAATGTTTTAATTAAATATAAATATAAGAATAAATTTTGTTCTAAATGAAACATGTATTATTACATTTTATATAATAATAAATGTTATATTATATTATAATTCTAGGAGGCAGTGAAATAATATGCTACATGCATAAACTGCTGCAGTTAAAATATCCAGTGCATGTGAATGCAATATCCATGTCAAGAATTGAGGAAATACTGCATGAACATAGTTCCATAGCCCTGGATTACCAGGAAGAGATCAGGAAGTGGGCAAATCCAGATTATTATGAAGCTAATGTCAAGAGAGTGCAGTTGCCATTTGTGCAATCATCAAGTTCTTCTGGTCTTACAGGTTTATTATTTTTTTTAATTAAACACTTGCTCTTATTTGCAGTATACTTTCGTCTATTTTTAATATTACTCTTCAACATATACTGTCTCTTACTCCTATACTTTTTACTACTACTCTTACTACTCAAATAAACAGTACATCCTGAACAAAAAATAACTAAAGTTTACTTAATACTATTTATATTATATTTGTACTTACCTCTTTCACTAGTGTCACTTGCTGGATTCTTTAGTACTACTAAGGAAAGTAAAGAAATACTTTGAACTTGCTAATAAACTGATTTAGTAAGAAGATCAATCTTACTAATCATAAAATGAAAGTATGAAACTAGAGTTTCCGTACTATAAAATATTATATATTTTTATAATATTTTTTAGCTGAGCAACAGAAAGAAAGAAAAAAGGAAATGGCTAGAAGGCTTTTAGAAATAAATGCAAGAAAAAGAGAGGAAAGACTTGCTGAAGATGAAGAGCAGTTAAATCAATTGCTGTCTTTGCAGGTATGGTGTTAATTATGATGCATCAAAAAAATATAATAATTTATTAATTTTTATTCAATTATAAAATCATATACTAATATATATTTTTATTGATGACAGAAATTATAAATATGTTTATGCGTATAATATATATTTTACATTATCTTATCAAGAAATATGACACTTAATAATGTGGGTTAAAAATTTGATAGCCCCTAAATTAAGTATTGTAACTGTTTTTTGCCAATGCTACGAGTAAGGATGGAAAAAGATTTGTATGCAGATTTTAAATTAAATAAATTTTGCACAAAATGACAAACATTATATTTTTGCACATTCATTATATTTGGTCATTGTATAAAAAAATATCTTTTTTTTATATAAACCTTAACTATTTTCATGTAAGATTACATAAATGTATATATTTGCAGGAATTAATTGAAGATGGTGACACTGAAGAGTTTAATGAAGCAATAAAAGGTTTTGAAATAAAGAATTATGGTGATCTGCAGGTTGAGTATTTATAATAATATAATAAATATTACGCTTATAATTGTTACAAACATTATGTTAATAATAATGATGAATTATGTTTGGACTTTGAGTGTCTACTATATGTCTTTTAAGATATTTAAGAGTTTTTATTTAAATTACTCATATTTTAATTTCACTGCACGCGGCTTCCCAGATGTCAGGAGAGGCAGAGATAACCTAGTGTTGAGACAGACACTCCGTTCTCCATTTTCCGCCCGAATTTGTGATATTGTGTTGTGTCAATTTTTTATTATTTACTATTTACCATAACGGAGAGATGAAAATATTAAATTATAATTATTTGATAGAATTGGAATCGGAATCACAACGTAACGTAATATATAATTAAACTACTCGTCATTTTTGTTTTATTATTTTTGCTTGTTTTACATTTACATTTTGTCATTTTCAGAGACAAATAGCTAACTTAAATTTGAAAATAGAAAAGAACAAGCAAAGAATAGCTGCGGCGGCCAACGCTGAAGAGCCGGTGGAGCCTCGCCCTACTGG
This sequence comes from Dryas iulia moderata, assembly GCA_019049465.1. Lineage (NCBI taxonomy): Eukaryota > Metazoa > Arthropoda > Insecta > Lepidoptera > Nymphalidae > Dryas > Dryas iulia. The sequence continues at coordinate 7,826,607 of CM032431.1, forward strand.
CCGCTTCCAACCACCCACTGACCCTGAAGCGTTTCAAGTGTGGCTCAATGAGACTCGTGCTAAGGTAATTTTTATACTTAGGTTATATATAATTAATAATTGCAAGCTAAAATTTAATTCTGTCGCAACATATACCTAATTCATTGCTATATTTATAGAAAGAAAAAAAAATTAAAATTATAAATTAGATAAATAAAATAAAAAGAATTGCACTCACAATTTTATGAAGTTGTAAAAATCAGTAGAAAAATATTAAGTACAGCAGAAGTCGTAATGAATGATTACATGAATATTATTTTTAAGTACCACAATCACACATTATAGTTTATATTAAGAAAACAAATATTAATTATTATCTGTCATTAAAATAATCTATGCTGTACAAAAATATTCTGCTGCAATATTCGAAAATGTTTTACTGTTTTTGTCACATATTTGAGAAATGTAAGTTTTTGTTTACACAAATATTCTCTGTAAAATTAAAGATATTTTACTAAAAGTGCGTTACTTTTTGGGTCTGCTAAAGGCAGAAAATATTTAAGTTCATAGTGACAAAAACCTGCTTAGATTTTTGTCACTAACTTAAACATTGACCCAAGCGCTTGATTGTATTGTCCAAACGGCATCAAACATTATTATTATTGTGATTATTATATGGAATCTTCATATGTATTTTAAAATGTTAACATTTTATTGCCAGTATCGAGAGGTGGTAGCCCGTCGCGAGGCTCGCCGCGCTCGCCGCGCCGCCATGGTGAAGCGTCGCACGGCGGCGGCGGCGGAGCGCATGCGCGCCATCTCGCGCCTCGCCGCCGCCGGGGACGACTTCGGGTACCGCGACTCCGACTGGGATGTTTACAAGAGGTAGATTATTCTTATGTGACTAAGTGTACTCACTTGTTAAAGTAACCAAAAATAAATTAATAAATTAAAGAATAAAAGAGAACGAGAATCCCAAAAATCCGTGGTATGTCAAAATCATAGAAAAAATACCCGGTACCGTTTACCGTAATACGTTTCACGCTTTCGCATAGCAGACGATCCGTCCTCTGCTTTTCGTCCAAAATCAAGACATTGTATGTCAAGTGGCAACGAAACGTCAACGAAGTTTATCTAAAATTATTATTAACTAGATAAACTAAATAAAATACAAAAAAAATAAAAATAATATAGATATAGTAATTCTACCGAGTGGGAATCGATCTATCGCGTTTACGCCACAACCGCCTCAATTTCTATTCTATCTACCTTATGGCATTTGTAATATTTATTTTTTGACAATTTCTTTCATATACTACTTTTGTCTTTAAGGAATTGAAAAGTAAGTTCAAAAAATGTATAAGTAATGTATCATATCATATAATTGCATGTTATTATTGAAAAACAATACAATTTACATCAATTGATGCTTAATGTTCAAATGTATATTTTTTTCTATTTCACAATAAAACATAACACAACTGTTTATTCCTGTCTATCTTTTTTTTTTTTTTTTAAACATAACACAACTGTTTATTCCAGTCTATCTAAGTATACAATAAATATAGCTAGTTGTTCTTCCGTAAACAGTATAAGCAGAGAAGCAGATTCAGATTCAGAAGCTGATGGTGAGCGTCTCGTGGAACTAGAAGAGGTGTTACGGGAGCATGAGCCTCCTCAGCCGCACCACCACCAGCACCAGCTACACTTGGCTATTGAACCCTACCGGTATCTTTGCTTATTTCATAAAACGTATAAACATCTTAAGTGTGGGGATAGTATTTTAAATATGTAAAAAGTATTTTTAGTTTTGAGTTCCTCTAACCAGATATTACTAATTATGTTCACAATAACTCTGGTTCCTTCGTTTTGTTTTTTTTGTAATCGGAACTTTGCTATTTTATATGCTTGCTTTTATTTAAATAAGTCTTGTGTGGTCGTGTGATCCCCAATCGAGCGTTTAATTGTTTCAATGAGTTAGATTATATAATGGAATGGCAGAAACACCCTTGCATGTCCACTCAGAACGAACGGAAAGGTGAAAAAAAAATTAAACGCCTCAGAGTGGGGATCACAGCATAACTACTGAGAATATAAAATTAATTTGAATCGTAGTAGTAACGTATATAAAAAATATTAAAAACAAAGTGCTTACTATGTTATTATGACTGACGATGGTACTGGTTTAGTCAATAACGTTAAAATTTTGAAAATTATTATAGGGCTCAAGAATTAATGTTCCAAAACCGTCAATGATGGGCAATTGGCAAGCTGGTTTGGCGGAAAAATAATGGATGGAATTATGTGTTTAAGCACTCAGTGAGGCCAGACAGTTGCTATAGCTACATAATGTATTTAACTGGTGGCTGCTCTCAATCCAGGTTAAGGAATGTTAGTGAAATATTTTATAA